>CM021106.1:547059498-547142521 GCA_007115665.2 Sequoiadendron giganteum
AATCTGAAGTAGATAGGTTGAAATATGGGCAGGTGGGAGAATCCTCCAATGCTTCTGGTATCAGAACATTACCTTCTATTGCAGGATCGGTCCCCCATACTACTCCAATTGTTTCAACTCTGGGGTCCCCCATCCAGGCACCTACTCTCAATCCTACACCAGGGCCAGTTGAAGAAGAAGTTGAATATTTTGTGGATCCCACCAAGAAGCAAATGTTGAATAGGATCACATAATTGCAGGCTGTCTTAAAGGCAAGTGAGGATGATGCAATTGTCAAACAAAGTGAGGTGGTTGACACAGTTTTAAGGCATCCTAATGAAAAGGTTGATGGTAAATTACCATCTGTACATTCCTTATATTCTTTATTCTTGGATGGAATAAAAAATATCAATAGGGATCGGGAAATAGTTTTGCCTTTAGTTGAGAAATGGATCCCTAGGGCAAATGATCTAGATATTATGTACAAAGCTTCTAGGTTTGATGCGGACAACAGGCCCCAGTCATTGAAGCCTACTCTAAACTTTGTAAAATCATTGAGAGGATTCCAGGCCCTACCTGATGATTTCAGTAGAAGAATTAGGGAGCTGATAAAGAGCTTTGATGACCGGAATGATACATTTTTGCCAGACATTATTGATGCACAAGGAAATGTTAAGACATTGCAACAGTGGCAGGATGGGGCAGAAGAAGTTATCAATGCACAAATCAAATTGATTTGTGATGATTCAAACTATGATTTGTTGGTAAATAGTATGGATAAGATAATTAACACCAGCACATTCTTAGAATTTTTTGAAAGGGAAGCCAATCAGGTTAGAGTGAAGTACACACCTTACAATACTAAGGTGAATGAGGTCGTGAAATTTCGTTGGACAACAGATGAAGAGTATCAGAGATGGGTGGACAAGTACTTAACCAAAGAGGAGTAAAACAGTGTCTATTACCACAGGATGGATGAAGGAATGCCAGATGATGATGCAAACAATTTTGGAGATAGCCACAGGAAATGATTTAACAATGGACAGGGCATGTGAACAGAATGAGAAGATGTTCAAAATGGAGCTAGCCATAAGGAATGCACTGGAGGATGCCGATACACACAAGAGGCCAACTTACCGAGATTATCTGTCAAAACATCTATTTATGGCTTAATAGAGCATAATTTCTAGCTTTTTATTGTTGATAAACAAAAGACATTTATCAAAGGACGCGCCCTTTCACAATTTTGATATATTTATATCTATTTCATAATGTAAAATAAATATAGGCGGATAAGAGAAAGATACAGCAATGAAACTTTCCTTTAAAAGACTCAGATGCATGTATGAATTTCGATGAAGTTAATAAAGATGTCTGAACTTGTGGCTTAATCTTGGTATCAGCTATTTGTGGAATTATACAGCTATCTGGTTGTCTCCATTTTGATGCTTTTCTGTTGTCTAAATTGATATATGAAGCATATAAATATATTCAGTTTATCGATACACATTTGTTGTATTTGTGTGATGTGATTATTTGGTTCTTTCAAGTAAAGATTAAACCCTTCTAGTCAATCACAGTAACTGAAGAGTATTAATTGGATCAATAAGAAGAATCACATAACTAGGATTGTCATTCTATCTCAAGTAGAGTTTGTCAGTCATTTACTTGCACATTTATACAAGTTATAAACTACATCTATGTGCCAAACACTTTGAATTATTTCCATCATAGATTACACTTTTATAGATCTTCATTAGACTCCATACACCCAACAAGGCAGTGGTCTCACGCTTTCATCTTTTGGTTTATCCATTTTATTTTTTACATCTGTTAACTGAACATATTCTAATATAATTCAAATATAATTAAAATTAAAAACATCATAAATTAATTATGTAACCACATAAGTCAAATATAATTCTATCAAGAAATTAATATCAAATAGATAATACAATCACATAACTCATATATTTCAATGTCATTGATCTTCTTCTTCATCCAACTCTTTGTTTGTATCATCCGATCCAGATTCAACATTGTAAGGATTGGTCATATCATCATCATCATCATTGATATCAGTTTTGATAATGTCATCATCCACACAGATATCATCTTCATGAACATTAACTCCTACATCATCATGATCTAGTTCCTCCTCTTCGACATCTTCGTCAGGCACATCATCAACTAACTGTTGATCCTGATCATCATCTACATCATCTTCTATTTCTTCAGTATCTTCTTCTTCCACCACATTATACTTTACCGGCCTTCCTCTTGGATCATGTCTAACAACATATGACCAACCCGCTTTACTTGGAACCTCTGAGTAAAATACCTGCTCACATTGGCTTGGAAGAACATAGGGCTCATTTCAAGCTCGCTCAAAATACCTTGTATTAACCATGGTAAATCCATTATCATGTTCAATAACAGTTCTCTCGGAATCATTTTCATTCAATCGTAGCCTGTACCATAGGACAACAAACAAAACTAATTTGAAGGACTTAAAGTCACACTCAAGTATATCATCCAAAATCCCATAGTATTGATTTTCTGAGACTTCTGGATGTATGTCGCTTCTAGATGAAACATTAGTCACCTGGAAGACTGTAGTTATCCTAGAATCACAAGTTTTCTTCGTGTCATCCAACTTTTTGATTCAAAATTTATGACCATTGCACCACATAGCCTTGTGGTGTTTCACCTGCAATATGTCAAACATGTAAAACTTATTGCAATATCGTCAGTTGATAAACATATTTATTCTTGGCCGAATGTATGCAAAGAAAAAAAAATCTCAACATATATATACATCAATATAATTGAAAATAATTAAATAATATGGGTGATTAATATATTTATACATACCTGTTTATCTCTTAAACCATATGCTAAATCAATTTCCCTTGGTGTAACATTGGAGTCTCCATTACGATGAGCTTCTTTAACCAATGAAGCCACACCTTCCCATGTTAATGCGTGACCAGATTGTTGACATCGTTCAATCCATACCATCATCCAATCAAGATTGTTTGCGATGTACAAATGTAGTGCATCCCACTCTTGACCAATTGTATAAAAAAAAATTGAAATTCACAAACGACGTATAATTAGTTAATTACCATGGTATACGACCTTAATTTATAATTGATGAATATTGAAAGATTAATAATTAAATAAGTACAATATACATAAAAACCAAATGTAAAATGTATTCTAATTAATCTCCATGACCATCTTATAATTACCTAACACTTTCCTCAATCTACCTTTCCCCATCAAGTACTCCCCTTCGAATTTTTTAATGGAGTTGGGATCCCAAATGCGATCTACATGGATCTTTTTTGCAAACTTAGGAAGATATTTAGTAATGTACACCATGCTCTGGTATACCATGTATCCCTCCACCATAGAACCCTTGGGATTTTCTCTTTGTCTAACCAAAGCCTTCAAAAATTTCAATTGCCTCTCAACCATCCACATTGACCTTGTGTGTACAAGTCCACACAATTCAATCTCCTCAACTTGGTGTATGAGGTAGTGTTCTTGTGCATTGAAAAATGTCGAAGGTAGACACTTTTTCATTTCACACATTAGATGAGGAATTCTTCTCTTCCAATAATTTATATCTTCTTTATGGATTGCTTTAGATGACAACCATCTACAAGTGATTCAAGGCACAAATATATTAATGAGATTTAACAAAAATATACAACAAATTGAACAAATATCGCTACTTACCTCATGTATTTTCCAAGATCATATATAACTTGCTTGACATTGTTGTCGAAGTTGTCTAGGAGAGATAGAGGTAGAACGTACTGTAGCAATTATAAAATGATCTTTTCATTAATATTTTTCCAAAAGTAGTAAACATAATACACTGAAAAGTACATGTAGTATACAAATATATATATGATATACCAGAATAATTACCTTAATGAAGGTATGCCAATCATGCGTTTTCATCCCTGACCCAAATTCACCTTTCTTTGTTATGATATTGTTTATGTTCGCAGCAAATCCTGTGGGAAATCGAATTTTTTGTATGACTTGTTTTATAGCATTGCTTTGTTGCTCCGTTAATAACCAAGGAAGGGCACTTATATTAATTTGGTCTCCATCGCTATTTAATTGAATGACATTTTTCATTGCATGACTGGCTTCCTGAATGTCACTACAAATTTTGACAATTTTTTCTTTGTCATGCCTTCCATCCAATATTTTCCATAACGTTTCTGTCATATTCTTTCCAATATGCATTGTATCAAACAAATGCACAATTTGTAGCTGCTCATAGTAGGGCAGCCTACTAAATTGTCTATGATAACTTTTCAGTCCTGTGGAAGCCGACCATTAATGCCTTGACGACCTTCATGAAGCATATAAGTTAAACAAATTAACAACGACAATCATTGTCAATTACAGCATGAGTAAACACAACACAATATAAAAATATAAATTCAAAACATATCATAAATGATAGATAAACAATTTGATCTGATGTATAACCTTGACGATTAATTCTATTATATTCCAACTTCCATAGGCGAGGTGTCATTCTTCGTGGTTTTGATGTAGTCTCTTCTTTCCCATTGAAAAGATGTTTTTCAGTAGTTCGATACTTATGATTTTTGTGGAGGAAGTGCCTATACTCATCAAACACCTGCTTTCCTAAACTTGTTGAATGACGAGATTTCATCTTTGGACCACAAATTGGACATGCAAATTTTCCCTTTGTTTGAAGACCTGCAAATCATATATAATTGGATTAAATATGTCAATTTTTATAATTATATATAATTAATAGATTATTTAAAAAACATGCATGATATCTACTTCATAAAATTAAATATCGTTAAAGTCATGCAGTCGAACGTTATAACATACCAGAAAAATGTGTTAGCCCTGGGGCATCATGAATTGTCCATACAAGCATTGCATGGAATTGAAATTGTCTTTGTCCTATTGGTCTAGATACGTCATACATAGTGACACCATTCCATAACTTTAGTAACTCGTCGATAAGAGGCTCAATATATACATTCATATCTTTAACTTGGTACTTACCTAGTTGAATGAACATAAACATTACATAATTATTATAACCATTTTACTACAATATATATAAATTCATGTACATGACTATTAAATGAAAAAACATAAGTCATTATGCAACAAATAAGACAAATGAGATGCTACTACGTTAAAGAAAATTGATGTAAAAAAATACTTGGAACAATCATTGCCAACATTATGTGCTCCCTCTTTATTGACATCCATGGAGGAATGTTATTGTTGATAACAAAAACAGGCCACACCGAGTAAATAGATCTCAGCTCTCCAAATGGATTGACACCGTCCGCTGCCAATGAAAGCCTGAGATTACGAGGTTCTTCTTTAAAGTGTGGCCATTTTTCCTCCATGTCCCTAAATGCAGAACCATCCACAGGCATTCAAAGAATCTCATCTCCACTTCTATTATGTGCATGGTAATCCATAAATTGTGCTAAGCTTTCACACCTAAATAATTGTTGCATACGTGGAATAATGGGAATATAATGAAGAACCTTGCGAGGCACCTTTTTTGTTAGTTGATCTATTCGATATCTACTGATATGACATTCCGGGCATTCTGTTGCAAATTCATGTTGTTTATGATATATAATATGATCATTGGGACATGCATCTATTGCTTGATACTCCATTCCAATATCTTTCATAATGCCAGATAAATCTCGGTATGAGCGAGGTAAAATATTTGATGGTGGTAACAAAAATTCACCAATCAATCTACAACAAAAAATAATTTCTTAATATAAAGAATATTAATGGTACATACTTCATCCTTTATTTACTAGCGATGAACTAACAACAATTAAAATAGATGAAAAAAGATGACATATATGACATACCTTAACATCTGTGAGATTGCTATGTTGGATAAACCATTCATAACCTTCAAGTTCACCAGCAACAATACAACAGAGAGAAGAGTTGTTTGGGAGCCTTCATAAAGGGGCTTGTATGCCTTCTCAAGTACAGGTAAATCATGAACATCATCAAAGTCATCTTGATCAACATGATCAGATGTGCCACTACATGTGTCATGGATCAATGTATTTGTACCATCATCTTCAATTGTGTTTTCTGGTGCATGATCATCTTCTTCCATAGGATCATTAACTTCATCTTCGATATTCACAACTCCATGTTCCTCCACTTGCAAAACCACATTCTCTGGGCCGTGATAATTCATATCGTGTGCCCTAGGGCGCCCCACCTTTATAATAATGACAGACACAAATAAACCATGATCATGATCAAGTGATTTTTTATATATATATCAAATGTTAAAACAATATAAACATTTGCAAATTCAATCAATATAAACACATATAATGAACAACTTACCAATGGACGATAATCATGCCCCCCTTCAACGTGACCATGTTGCCTACAATGTTTCTCAGCTGTTGTGATTAAAATTCTTCTCATCTTTAAGCCCTTGCAATTATTGCAAGGACAATAACATTTCCCATCACCCTTTCTTTTCAATATAGCCCACAATCTAGCAACTGTCTCTTCATTTTGTTCTGGACTAATATTATCTGACATGATTTTTCTTTACCAAGCTTGAATATTTAGATCTTCAAAAAATATCAAACTCACACTCCAATAATTTTTAATCATACACAGGTAACAAAATATAATAATTATGATATTTTACACCAAAAAAATTCGGCATGCAACCACCCCTGCAAAAGAGAAGATAGTCTGAAGTTAATGACCCCAAAAAACACTTTCAAATGCTAATTCTAGAAATTATTAAATTCTGATTTTACTATGATTTCCAACTGTTAGACTCCTAAAATCAGAATATTGAACTTGCACAACAAAATATGGAAATGAAATTCTCAAAATGCAGCTAATAGGCCTCAACAATTAAGGCCTACTCAAGACTTTGTGAAGTCACTGCAAGGTTTTCAGGCCTTACCTAATGATTTCAGTAGGAGGATTAAAGAGTTGATAAAGAGTTTTGATGACTAGAGTGACACATCTTTACCAGATATTGTAGATGCCCAAGGAAATGTTAGATCACTGCAGCAATGGCAGACAGGGTAGATGAAATCATCAATGCACAAATCAAATTGATTTGTGATGACTCAGATTATGACATGCTGATGAGTAGTATGGATAAAATCATTAACACTAGCACATTTTTGGAATCTTTTGAAAGGGAGGTGAATCAAGTAGCAGTAAAGTATACACCTTACAGTGCCAAGGTAAATGAGGTGGTAAATTTTAATTGGCCAACGGATGAGGAATATCAAGGATGGGTAGAAAAGTACTTAACTGAACAAGAATAGGACAGAGTCTACAACTGGCAGTTAACAGCTCAGCGGTTATGGTTATAACAAATTTTGGCTATTTCTTGGTGGTAGTTTTGGTGCAAGTTTTTGAAGTTTGGAAAATGCAACAGTTATTCTCCAGTGGACGGGATGAACAAGAAGATTCTCTAGAGACTCAGCTGTTGTAACCAATTTTTGAAATGTCATAAGGCGGTCCAAGTGACCAGTGACAGGTGTATTTCTGGTCTGATGCTTTTGCTCCTTCATTTTCCCTATAAGAAGGATTTCAGGACCAGAAATATGGGTTAGCAAGTTAGATATCTTTAAGTCGAGTCTAACTGAAGTTGCAGAGCGAATTTGTAAAGAGCCTGATATTATAGTGAAAATACTATTCTTAGGTTTGTTGTCATTCTGTTGTAGGTTTTAGTTTCAAAGGTACTTAATTTTCAAGACAGTACTAGCATCTGAATGAAAATTACTCATTTCAAGGTCATGTATCTCCATTGTATGAATATATTATTATCTTGAATAAAATGATCAAGGGTTATTCTATTCATCTCACTGTTATGGTGTGTGTAATTCTCATTTTGGCTTTAATTCAAGGAATTAATTAAAATGCTTGAGTGAGGTTATAGGTGACTATGTTCATATAAGGATTTGATAAGTAGTATTGGGTTAGAATATAGATTGATGGTATTGTAAGGCAGTATTATTTGAGATTTTATATGCTATGTGTCTAGAAGATTAACTTGGTTACAGTAAAAAACAACCAACGCCTTTGATATTATCTAGCTATGGCTCCCAAATCTATTGCAAATTGATCATTAGGGTTAAAATTGAAACCTTGCAAATATAATCTTTGTCCAAATCCATCAAGAATTTTCCATCAGTTATAAACAATTCCCTTATAAAGAATTTGTGAAGCCAGGTCTAAAATCTGGAAATGAAATTCTAAAAATGCACAAGACTAAAAATGAAATCTGATGAGATGTTGCTTTAAAATATGATTTTCAAACCTGGAAGTACAAATCTGACTTCACAAATGAATTCTGGAAAAAGATAATGACTACCCTCAACCTGGCGATATCTTCTTGAGTTTTTTCCAATTTTCCCCAAGAAAACCATCGAGCAAAACACTGTCACAATAAATAGTCGAGCTCATTTCAATTTATGCCCGCCACAATTTAACTTTGCAGGTCCATCACAATTTTGGCGAAAGATCTTTGTCGAAACGTAGATGAAAAACATGGTTCGTCGAAATTCCAACGAACGTCGGGGATAAAAATTTTAAAAAATGAAAATTCGCACAAGTGCCCGATGATACATCTGATTATATAGCTTTCGTCAGAAATTGGGGTCAAATGAGTTAGTGTGAGTATCCTACAACTCCTTGATCAATGCATAGTGGCCCTGCTTGTGGCCTCCTCTATTCTCAACTCTCCTTCACTACAACAAATCCCTATGATTTGCTCCATTTTTTGCTTCCACCCACTATTTTAACGTATTTTTTGCCAATTTTTTGAAAATGTTGCCACTATTTATCGAGATGGCACTATTTTTGGCATTTATTTGTGCCGATCAGAACAAGTCGGCATTAATTTGCACCGAAATTAGAGTCGCCTTTAGCGCCAATATTGGATTTGAGTGTGCCACTTTCGTTAGCATTGCCTTTGGCTCCGAGTTTAGCTTTGAGTTTAGCGCCACTTTTAGCTTCAAGTTTAGCTTTGGGTTTAGTGCTGCTTTAGACACCCCTATGTCGAAGAGACTTATTTATATGTCTCATCGACGATGTAAAATAGTGAAATGTCAATAAGATATAGGCATATCGAGGAGACAATCACTTACGCCACATCGACAAGGTACATCTACAAGTGCTTAGCGAAACACAACTCTTGGATATAACGAAGTAATGTTGATGAGACATTGAGATATCGGTAAGACAAATAAGATTGTATCATCGACACTCTTCAAGTAATGATCAAAAGAATACATTGCTATACTATCAGGAAGGTGAGCAACATATGTGGTAGAGCAGTATACACCGCAACCCCGCAGCAAGAAGCCTTGAGCAAGGCGGTAGTGCGGTAAACAACAGAAGGGAAGGGAAAAACACCGCCATACCACAATGGGTATAATAAGAGATGGTGGTAGTATGGTAATCATGGAATCATTACAAAACACTAAATGCAACAAATCACATCAGTCACAATCCATTTGAATAAATCATTTAAGGAATCAAGAATATAGCCCACCAAAATACTCTAAAACTCTAATAAACATACTCTAAATTTTTTGTCAAAATCTTATTTTCAGGCATAGCCCACCAGAATGGAGTTTTCATTTTAATAAACATACAATAAAACCTTATTTTTAGGCGTAGCCCACCAAAATGGAGAAGTGTTTCAATAAAGAATGACAAAGAATGGTAAGGAGATGTGTGTGATAGGAGGCATATGATTCATTGTTGTTTATCTCATTCTTTCTTTAATCAACAAGGTTACAATGTCCGTGCTACTATTTGTAATCTAGGTATTTAATTGACATATGTTTGCATAATCTCAAATTCCTTCAGGTGCTTTTGAAGTATCAATGTATCCTATATGGGGTTTAGAATGACTTCTTTTAATTTTAAAAAATAAATCAGATGCTTTGGAAGTATCAATGTGTCCTATATAGGGTTTAGAATAATTTATTTTAATTTAAAAAAATAAATAAATGATGCATTTTCCTATGATTAGATAATGTGGAGATCTCCTAAATCTTCCCTAGTACATTGTCCTCTTTTGCACTGTGTTCATTACTCCAGCTGCTAGGGTTTTGCATTTGACATCTTTAATATCTTCATGATAGTGGCTTTTAAATAGATCTCAGTCTTTTCTTTAATCTTTATCATGGTAACCCTTGAGTTCCATAATCCACCTTCAATCTCTTCTAAGAACATTGTCTTAAGCTAGACTGCATAGTATGTATATAAAGCAAGTCCTTCATACCTGCCATTGTTCGAAACCACCACTCACTGTCTTGCTTAAAATGATGCCTCCATAAGCACAATGACATGTTTTAAAATCATGGTTTCTATTGATTGAACATTAAGGTCACTACTTTCATCAAGATACAATGAGATTTTTGTCTTCAAACTTAAGGCATTATGCAGGATAACATTGTGAATTGTTTGTTTTGTACAATTTAATTTTCTTACAAATTTGTTGCTTTGCTAACTGCCTTTAAGACTGGATATTGCACCATCAGTTGTAATCTCAAACAACTCACTCACTATCACTTGAATATTCCTTTCATGAGCATCCTTGTATAAAATCAAACTATGCCCTATAAACTGCCTACTTACTTACTAATATAGGGGACTCATTGTTTCATGGTATTTTGAGTTTTATTTAGAAGGGGTTAATATGTGGCATTTTTATGTGCAGGAAGAATAGATTGTGATGCAACATTCAGGTATGGACGGTTCAGGAAAAATTTGATTACTATCAGTGTCATAACCAGGTTGGATTGTACCTTGAGCCGATGTGAAACACTTCCGGGTGTTTTCGCTCCGAAGCAGATCTTGTGTGTAGGAATTTCCAAATATCCGACAGAGGAAGCTCCTACATTCTAAAGATAAAATCATAAATCTGCTTATCCAGTTTCTAATCCAACCTTACATCTTTAATATCTGATAGAGAAAGTTTGTACATTTTAAAGATAAAATCATAAATCTGCTTATCTAGCTTCTGATCTAATTTGAGGTCATGAATATCGAATAGAGAAAGTTCCTATATTCTAAAGATAAAATCATAAATTTTATTGGTCCAATTTGATATCCAATTTCAGGTCGTGAAGTTCCAACAGAGAAAGTTCGTACATTCTAAAGATAAAATCATAAATCTGTTTGGTCCAATTTGAGGTCCAATTGTAAGGATTTGTCTTTTTAATTATACTTTCTGACATTTGTCTTGATACAAATTATTACTTTCGAACTATGGTATTTCTTTTCTTCTAATGTTTTCAACCCTCATTTTAGGGAAGAGCTCTGAAGATGTTTCCTTCAGATGGAGACTACACTTTTCTGATATAGGTTCCATCTAGAAACACCAGAAGCTCAAGTACTGTCATACTTAGGTACAACAAAGTTTGAGGTTACCTTGTTCTCCTTGATACAAAATTTTGTCCTTCAATCCCTCTTAAGCAACATTCACTATTATGGACTTCATCATTGTACCTTTCATGCATTTGATTTTATTTTTTATGTGGAAACATGTTGTCTCTATCTTTGCAAGTGATGACTATTGTGTAAGCTTTTAATCTACATGACTACCCCTCATGTTCAATTATTGTGACTGTTATGATGCTTGGGGCTACTTACTTTAAACTAGAATATTAATGAAAACTATCTTAGAATCCTTGATGATCAGGTTTTTTAGAATCACGGCTATGTTGATAGTGCAATGTTCTTATTAATAAGGATAAATCTTTATCAATAAGGCGATTACCCCTTACCAACATACTCCACTATCGTTGCAAAGATTGATCTTTAATGCTTCATGGATGGTTTACTTGTGATTATCCTTTTCAAATGAAATAATAGGGCAACAGGCTGGGGTCAACCCTTGTGGGAGCCACATTTCACCCCACATATTTTAACCAGATAAAAAAAACAAACTAAATTTATCTATACCTGCACAATGAGAAAACATGCTAGATAAAACTGAGCATATGATAGATATGTTTGATAACTTTCTTGTTTTCCTGGACATCTATGGTATGCAAGTTATTTGAATGCACATGATGATAAAATTATATGTTTATAGATGTATGCACATATTTTGACTGGTGATCCTCCAATGCTTTAACAACACTCTTCTCACTCAAATGCAGGGAACCTAGGAGCAACAAGGAAGACATCAACTTGGAGGCTTAGACAAGCGGGAAGACTGAAGATGATGTAGAACAAAGCAACTAGGATTCGTCATTGAGGCAATGACGGGTCCCCTTTCTCTTTATGTGCATTTTTCTCTTTTGTATCTATAAATGTAAAATTTTTCAATTACATGCATTCAAATAGTTAGTTCCACGACTTGTGTGGAACAACATACATTTACATTATCAATAAAGACTAAAATTTTGAAAGGATTGTGCAATATTTCCTATATTATATGTATCTGCATAAGTGCAATCTAGTAATGTAATCTTTTGATTTTGTTTATGCACATGAATGTAATGTAGCATAAATAAAAATGTACCTTACCCTTCATTTGAAAATCACAAAATCTCTACCTGATTGAGCTATTAACTTTTGTGTCTTCACAAACATATGTTGATACAAAATGAATGGAAGAAGCATCCAAGTAATCCTAATTTTTTCTACCAACAATTCATACCAAAGATTGAACAATTTAAGGATACTGCAATAGGTAGTTTGTATTGACACAAATAATATTACTTAGCATTTCAAAGTTTAGGCCATAAGAATCATCCTTTTTAAAACATGGATTGTGTTGTAGCCAAAATTCCATCCTAATTAATTTTTCATACTTCCATTTTAACTCATCTCTTACATCCACCATATGCATAGAATTCCTATCATAATAACTTAAATTTGATAAAATACCTCATGTGAGCTTCCAAATAAAACCCTTGATCACAGCATCAAAGTGTATTCCTCCTTTGAAATACTCCTATGATTTCTCATAGCATATCACCAAGACAACACCATGTCAATGGGAGTCCCTCCAAATGCTCCCTGACATTAGCACAAATTACAGATCATAAATGTAGATGAGACACCCCTATGTCAAATAGACTTATTTATATGTCTCATCGACAATGTAAAATAGTGAAATGTCAACAAGATACGAGCATATCGAGGAGAAAATCACTTGTGTCACATCGAAAAGGTATATCTACAAGTGCTCGATGAAACACAACTCTTGGATATAATGAAGTAATTATTGATGAGATAGTGGCATATACACAAGAGACATTAACTTGTCTCATCGACACTGGCAACTAACATCGGAGGAACATAAGATCTAACATCAAAGAGACATTGATGTATTTGTAAGACAAATAAGATTGTCTCATTGACACTCTTCAAGTAATGATCAAAATCATACACCACTATATCACCAAGAAGGTGAGCAACATATGCGGTAGAGCGGTATACACCGCAACCCCATAGCAAGAAGCCTTGAGCAAGACGGTAGTGTGGTAAACAACAAAAGGGAAGGGAAAAACACCACCATACCGGCATATCAAAGAAACAACGAGAATTTTAATTAAAAGTCTCTTCGATAGTTATGAAATGATGATTAGTCTGATTGATGTGACTAATGAAAATATCAATGAGACTACTGCTATTAATGAATAGCTTGATCATAAAGGTGGTGCAATGAAGTGTCTTGAAATTTGATAAATATGACCTCAAAGAAGTTGAAATCACTATGAATTGTAATTGAAGGATTTGGAGAACCAAGTTGGACGGTAGTAGGCAGCTAGAAATTTGCAGCATTTATCCAAGTAAGTGGTCTAGACTTAGCTCAAATTATTTTCTTAGTAAGTAGATGAAAGCATTGCATGAGTAGGGTTGAGATGGAAAAAACCCCACGCAAACAGAAAGAAAAAAGATAGAAAATTGAAGCTAGGCAATTGAATCAAGACTTAATCGATCATTGTTCTTGGTTTGGGACAAAATCTAGAAGAATAACACAGCTTAACCCATTTGTGTGACATTAGAAGATAAATAGAAAAATCTAGGAGATGTATGGACTCCATGTAGGGGTTACGACCTCTTTATTTATCATTATAGGAAGAAATTCTGGCATAGCCCAGTGTCAAACCCGTGGAATTTGAATTTGGGTAAAATTGTAGTATCCAACGTCTTTGTGAACGTAGAGTTAATCAAGGTGTTGGAAAATAATTACAATCTGAAGATGAAAGAAATTCATTTTCCTGATGGGTCACAGTTCATGGTCATAAAGCCAAATTATATTTCCATGATTTTTCAGCTAGACACTTCCCTAAAAACAAAATTAAAAATCAAAGACTTGTTGGAGGAATACCACACCATGGACACAAGTTACAAGAGGTGGGAATTGCCTCTACATAGGGTTAAAGGTGCGGGTAACCAAACTATGAGGTTCTCTAGTGAAGATGAGCCCCCATTCTCTGTGGCTTTATTTGAAGAATACTTTCAATACACTTATTACTTAGTTCGTCAAGTACTGGGAATTGATGTTCTTGAGAACATGAAAATTGCTCCCATGGTTTTAGCCATAGAAATCTAGAGCCATAATGCTCGACCCTATAATTATGTAGAGTATTTATCGGAGGCCATCAATAATGCCCTCAATATCATCAAGAATGAAAGTGAAGCCATTAATTTCAAGCACTATTCTCTTTTCATGCACATGATATTATACGAAGGACAGGTGATGGGGATATGGGGTGAGGAATTAAGAATAAAAGACTTAGATAATTATGGAAATTCAAGGCTTGTACAAATGTGGACATCTATGTGGGACAACAAGTGTGGGAGGTCCCACTACCTATATTTTGAGGAATATTTTGTCAAACCACTATACATGATGCTAGGCCATAAATGTGACTACAAACTCTCCCCAAAGATCTTAAGATTTCTCTGACCAAAAGATATGGGTCATGAAGCAAGGATAAATCACAATTGGGGGGGACTAGTACATATTTGGGGATTGTACCGTTATCAAGGTTTATGGATTTGAAGTTGCACATTATTTTCTTCCTAAGACTATGCCAGACAGAGTTGCTTATTTAGAGATCATAAGGCAATTGTCATTTTTAGCTTTCATGCATTTAAAGAGCTATGGGAGGCAGAATTTCATGCCTTCCAATTTATGCTTTGGTGATTTCACTATTATCTTTGATTCAGGCTATGACTTGGTTAGTGGTAAACTAGATTATTATGGCTTGTCGATTGGAAACAAAAGTGTAAAGTTTGATCCTAAACACTTCATTTGTGATGCCAAAAATTTTTAGAAATTGAAAGGGTATGAGCATAGTTTCCTTTTAGAAGATGTCATCAGAAATTGTGAAGAAAAAAAACATGATGAGAATGAATGCCTATAGTAGGGTTATGATGGCTAAGGATTGGAAGGTGAATAATAACCCAGTCTACATAGGGGCTTTCCCTAAAGTACAGGATCCCACATAAAGAATTAAATAGTTAATCATCCATAAAGAAGAATTGATAAGAGATGTGCCACTTATGGCATTTGAAAGAGGAAGGAGCATCGGTCCTAGGAGGTAAGTAGAAAATATCAAACCATTGGATCACTTATCACTTCAGCCTACTCCTGAAGTGATATTTTTAGTTAGTTCACCTTTGAAGCCTCTGATGAGCTATCAGATGATGTGAGGCATCATGCAAGTCAGGAATGTTTTGCAGATGATAATTTTGTGCAGACCCCTGAATTTAATTCCTTTATATATGAGTATAAAGGAAGACTAATAAGAGAAAGGTTAAAGGAAATTGACCCTGAGAAAGAGGCTTATGCCTTGAAAGAGTTGCAACATGAAGTTGATAGGGAAATTAGAAACATGACTGCTGAGAGAGGAAGAGCATTATTGCAAGAAGTTGGAGTTATGCTCCTTCCTAGGTGGGTTATTAGTTCAACCATTGTGTTTGACAACTTTTAGAAGAGAAAGAATAAAACTTTGCAAATAACCGATGAAGCAGGTGACAGGGTCTATACAGGGTTAGGGTACAATCCTAATAATACCACTTTGAAAATTTGGGCTCTTTACCCCCCAAGCAAGAAGCCTTATCTCATTGACCATGATTAAATTTTTGGACATATCCTAGTGCAAAGAGTAGGGGAGACAGATCCCTTGGAGACTGCAGACTTGAATGTGAATGTAGCCAAATTCACCAAAGCCCGAATCCAAAAGCTAGTAAGAGATAACCAGTGGCTGATAGAGGAAAATGACAGATTGAAACAAGAATTAACCAACTACAAAGATAGGTTTCTTGCTTCTCCAAGGTTTTACTCTCCTTTAATTGAACATGAAAGAAAAGTGTTAGAGGCCATGTCTGAGACTGCTCAATGGAAGCATAAATTTGAAAAGGCTCAAAAGGAATAGGAAGGACTAAAAAGAAAATTGAAGGCTACTACTTTTGAAGTAGCATTAGGGATAATTTGTATAAAATTCAAAGATATGTGCCAACATGCAGATGGTGTCTGGCATGCTCACAGTGGAACATACAAGGCCCTCATGGAGCATGGAAGACTACTTGATAGGATGAAGGAAATGGAATCCCATATCAAGGAAAAATATGGAGATAATAATGCTTTTCTCCAAGAATGTCAGAGCCTCATGAATACACACGAAAAATTCTAGAATATCTTGATATAGGAATTGAGTGACTTCAGCCAGCCACTATGTATGGTCATGCCATATTTCTTTGAAGAAACAGATTTGAAGGATCAAAAAACTTGGGAAAATGAGATATCAAAATATTTGCCAAGCATCCTTGATGACATCAATGATGAGGACGAGGTACTTAGGAAAACACATAAGAAGCTTACGAGGATTGCTGGATTGGAGAATGTAATGACAGACACTCTACAGAATGCAAACACTTATGCCCAAGAGAAATACATTGATCACATGTCAAAGGTTAAATTGTTCCTTGCACGAGCTGTATGAGGAGGTAGTCAAATTTTGGTTGTTGTGGACGCATTAACATGGTTCTTGAGCCTTGAATAGATCTTAGGTGGTCATGGATGCTTGCTAATGATTAACGAACTGTGGTGCATCCAACAATAAAATATTTTCACGTTTCTATGTTATGTTAATTATGCTTTAGTTAAGAAATGATGTAACTTTTGTGAACGGACCTTAAGCTTGTTGCTTCCTGTACAAATAGGGAAACCAAGGTCCAATTTTGATCATCATATCATCATCATTTCAATCCATTAGAATAGATACTAGACCATCTCATCCACTTATTCATATCAAAAGAACTCATGTTATGTATGTTTATATTTTGAGCAATATAATGGAGCAGATACATTATAACTTGTAATCCATTTTCAGTGTTCAATTGTTGTGTCGATTTTCATGCTTATTTATTACTTTGTTGTCTCCAAAGTGGTCTTTTCAAGTTGTTTAAACTTGCAAGATTTATCAGGGCACATTTTTGGTTACTGTGTGGATGCTTCAATTGGTTTCTAGTTAGGTGTGAATTAGATTCCTTTCAAATAATTTACTTTAATTGGCTCATATTAAGGATTAAATTCCACTTAGAGATTGGCACCCTCTTATGGTCTAAAAACCTATGTTTTTGAGACCCAACAAATTACAAATAACTCTAAGAATTTAGAAGTCTATGAAACAGTGTATATATTCTATGAAACAATGTATATATTCTTGTACTTGTAAATATTCTTGTATATGTTCTTGTACTTGTATATTCTATGAAACATTCCTTATTTTCTATGAAACAATGTATTTATTCTTCTACTTGTAAATATTCTTTTACTGTTATGTCTATTAAAGAAAACAGAGTTTGAAAAAAAAATGCTTCACCCTTTTTTGTAAATGAGTATGTGAATTATTGTTTAAGGAAAAATATTACAGTGTTTACATTTTTAGTTTACTAGTTTCAAATCTTCATTTTCTATGTATATAAAATTGTATGTGCTCTTTATCTCTAATGACATAAAATAGTAATGTCATTAGAATCGGGTTTTTCAATTTCAACACCATCATTGTCCACACTTTTCATATCCTATTCACTTTTAAGTACAATCATCAAAATTTTATTTTTATTTCTTGTCCCAGTTAATCTTGATTCCTTTTAGCAAAACACAGTAGGTTGCATGTTAAATTTCAAACATTTTCTTTGCATTTTTTGTATATATTATTTTCTCAGTGCATCATTATGTAACAACAATTTCACTTCTGAGATATACAGTAAAAATAAATGAAAGCACATGTTTTCTTTGTCAAGGGAAATGGATGGTGAATACCCTATGTCTTTCAGATAAGTGTGCAAGCGAAATAAGACATAACTGATTGAATCTAATTTTCTACTGTACAATTGTTTTTTATGTGCTTTTTACTTTTTGCACGTGAATTACCCTTAGAAAGAGATTGCTTATCATTTCTTAAATGAAGCCTTTACATTTGTTGTCTACAAAAGGAATTTACTGCTTGACAACAGGTTCATGAACTTCATACAAATTAAGATTGGTGTAAAAGGCCATCCCCGCAAATGTTGTTTGGTCTAGAATTATAATGGAAAATAAAAAAAGTTTGCTAGGAGAATAAAATAGGTTTTCAATTGTCCAAGTACAACATAATATTACTGAAGCATTTCAAAGTTTAGGCCATAAGAATCATCCTTTTTTAAACATGGATTGCAAATAATTCTAAAAATTTAGAATTCTTGGTCATTAACATTATTGTCTGCTACAATGTCATCTAGTGTATCATTGCCAATGTTTATATGTTCTTTCAAGTATTTAATATTATCATCATCCTCATCTTGACCTGCATCATCTTCATCATCATTGAAATTTGACTGTAGACCATCTATATTGTTACCAGATGTATTTGGATCATCATTTTCTATACCATCCATATTGTTCTCATCCATAACATCATCTAACTCTGGATTGTTGTCTTCTTGTGCCTGAACATAACCATCTTCAACATCATCATGGATGTCAATTTCTTCGATGTTCTCTAATCCCTCTCTCTCATTTTGTTGGCCATCATTTTTTTGCTCAGTATCCACTAATGCATCGTCAAATACATGCCTTAATCTTGGATCATAATGTATGACAAATATCCATTTTGGGCCCAAAATATCTTCATAGAAAAATACCTGCACATGAACGATATACATATATTAGACGTATGTTATAATAATTTTATTCATTAATAAACACATGTATATATTCGCAATAAGCTATGAATTAATAGATTAATGATCACTACCGCTTCTTATTTGAGTTAAATAAATACCTACTCACAGTGAATTGGTAGAACATAAGGCTTTTTATCCTCTAGTAAGAATGATGAGGAATCTATAGAGAATAATCCACTATGGGTATCATGTCTTCGTGTCCTCTCAAATGCTTCATACCATCTACACTTAAAAATACAACATTTAAAAGAGCAGTAATCCAACTCAATAATTTCTTGTATTTTCCCAACATATTGTAGATTCCCTTCAATTATATTCTTATCTTTTGAGCTTGATCAACTAGATTGCTTGAATTCAACCATGATGCCACAATCGAAGGATCCTCTCTTTACGTCTACACTTTCTCCCCAATAATGTTGACCATATGCCCACATTGTTGGGTGATCCCACAATAGTGGTTTACAATTTTTGGCCAAATTGGACACTGAAATTATTATTTTTAACTAAATCTTCACATTCGGGCACCTATAGTGGCTAAACCGTGAGGAATTTCAAGATTATGCAAACTAGAGTCTCATCACATTTTGTCTGTAGATTCTAAAAATATTTTTTTCAAAATTTTTGGAATAAGATTACACTTCTTTTTCCATCTCCCATGAAAACTAGTTTTTTTCAAAAAACAACATTTTTAAAAAGTGACGCTCACCGTATACAACATAAATTTTTTTGTATGATGGATAAAATTATAATTTTTTCGAATTTAGATTTTTAACTACAATATCTAGCACTTTTATTTGGTCTCATATTTTTTTATTGAATATTTTTTCCTTAATAGAGTTTCGAAGTCAAACCAATTGCAATTCAGACATAGGCGGACTGTATACAACATAATGTTTTCTGTATGTATCGAAATTAAATTATTATTTTTTTAATTGATCAAGGACATCAATACCCAGCATGAACATATTTAAAAAAAAATTATTTTGATAATTTTCTATTTTTCCACATGTGCAAAACAAAGAGCTTGATTTTCGGTGAAAAACCTATGTTTAATAAAACTAAAAAAACACATACATAATAAAACCAAAACATATTAAGATTATATTTGTGGGATAGCTTATTTCGAGGACTACCATAATCATTTGAAATAAATTTTAAATGAATTCATTTGATCCCCCAAAAGGTAAATCAAAAGTGATTTTTTATCAGCATTTTGATAGGTGTAAAGGAGACTCATTTATAGGTATGGTTTAAAACTAGCGAGGTTCTATCCAAGGGGGTTTGATCTAAGGTGGTTTGATCAAACCCTCTTCAATTGGAATCCTTAAAATGGAACTTTTAAAGGCTTAAATCATTATATTTTCTAAAAATATGTGATTTCAGCAAAAATCAGTTCCTCTCAGAAATTGTAAACTAGCTTTGTGGGATCACCCTGCTAGATATTTCCTCACCTATGAAAGACCATTTACTTCAGTGAAAACAAATATATGATGAATATTAAAATAGTTAATATTGTCAAAACTGTAAGGAAACAACATTTTGTAAAATTCCAATTGTACCTTTCTTTCACATCCTCTAGACATGTTGATTTCATCTTCTATTATGTTTGAATCTGTACCTGCATCTTTTATTTAATTTTGAATTTATTCAGTAACCCATTCTAGTGTGCAATATTTGCCTCATTCCCCAAGCAGATGAGTGGGAAGTGGCGTATTCCTTGGGTTTGATCTCTTAAACTGTCTCCTTCCTTCTAACACTTCTCTCTTTTTACCATACAAATCAATCCATTTGTTCATAAAGTCCATGTGGTACATAATGAACTTGTCGAGTATAGAACTTTCGTCTACACCTATTACATTTCAACATGTTTATTTCAAACTCCAAATTTCATGTTGTTAATTTGACAAATAAATTACAGAGTAAATTAATGATTGCAAGAAAAACAACTGCATTGATCATGAATTTACTTACTAATTTCTACTTTAACACCATTAGATTGTGGTTTTTCTCCATCAATAATATCTGATGCTCATTCTTCATCCCAGATGCATGGGCCATGTTCAAAATCCTTACCAAGGAATTCACACAGGAAGAAAAATGCTTCATTCAATACATACCCTTTAGCCATGCAACCCTTTGGATGTGCCTTTTGTTGAACATATCTTTTAAGAGTTTTCATATACCTCTCAAATAAAAGCATCCACCTCATTCATATGACACCCACCAATTCAATGTCATCGACTAGGTGTATAAGTAAATGGACTTGTAGGTCTATGAAACTTGTAGGGAGCTCCTTCTCAAATACACATACAATTTCTGCAATTTCCTTCTTCCACTTTGGCACTTCAGATTCATGGATCTCCTTAGAGGTCACCCGCATAATATAAGAATAGTAAATTAGTATGAACCTTTAATAGTCATAAATTAAAATGCAATATAATCTCTATGTCTCTCACACATGAAAATTTCATATCACATACCTTGTAAATGTTGACAATCGACTTATGGTATTCCTTAAGTCAATTGTAAGATAGGAATCCCCCCTGATTTCCAATGGCATGATATGCTATCAAACACATTTATGAAAAGGTCATTAGTAATGTTTTCTCACACAGCAAAATATCAAAATAAATTTAGTGCTTAATCAATGTTACCAGTAAATGTTAAATGTTGATATATAATACCTTCATTAAATTATGAAAATCATGTGTTTTAAATCCTGTGATATGTCCATCAATTGTAAAATCTTTAGCCAATGATGACCCATAGCCAGTAGATGTCCTTATTGAACGGATGACATTTCTTAGCTGGTCTAGCTCTTTTTTTTTCAAAATCCATGGAGCTTCTGCATATGTTTCATTTTCCTTGTTTGGCCATAAATGTTTTCTATCAAATTTGGTACGTGAAAGAGAAATATCTCTCCTCGAAGACAAGGTGTCCTTCTCTTTGCCTGATATATGTTGAAATATAGAATCTGGGTTATTTTTGAAGATGTGCTAAGGGTCTAATAGGTGAGATATTAATAGATCCTTCTAGTAAGGGAGCTCATAAAATATGGATTTCCTTTTCATTCCTTCTGGCATATTAACTACAACTTGTTCTGGTTCTTCAATTGAATCACCCCGATCAAAAAAATCCTCCCAAGCTTTCAATTTAGCATCTTCATACTTCTTAAGCCAATCACCTGGACCCATAATCATGGGAGGGCCTCTATTTTCAACTTTTCCATCAAATTGATTCTTTAGGCAATTTCTAAACCTATGATCTAGTGGTAGAAAAATCTTGTTGTTTGCATAAATAAATTTAAGTAGACCTTTAGAATACCACCCTTGAAATTGTTTTGCACATATTGGACATGAAAATATCCCCTTTGTTTGAATCCCTTCAATTCAATAATTAATGTTAATAACATAAAAAAAAAATAGTATAAAACTAAGTATGAAAGCTGGGATGAAAATAAATTATGAGTGTAAATACATAAATATTTTATCTTACCACAAGAAACACCAAGTCCTGGGAAATAATGAATAGTCCAACATAGCACACCATACAACATGAAGGACCTATTTGATGGAGGATGTGATATGCCATACATTCTTATGCCTTTCCATGGCAGTTGCATCTCATCAATAAAAGGTGCAAGATAAACATCCATGTTTTTAACTTGATGTTTTCCTGGAACAATGAGAGTTAGCATAAGGTGCTCCTTTCTAACACTCATCCATGGGGGAATATTGTATACTATCAATCTGACTGGCCAAAAATTATAATTTGAGCTCAGGAAAGAGAATGGGAACACTCCATCAATTGCAAGACCAAACCTAATACTACGGGGTTCATCTTTTAATTTTCTTGTCCATTTTTCCTCTATGTGTTTCTTTGCTTTGGAGTCGGTCGAAATTTGCATGAATCCATCTTTACTCCTATTATTTGCATGCCAGTCCATCAATTGTGCTAGTGAATTTCAACGAAACATTCTTTGAAGTCAAGGTATAATTGACATATGATGTAAAACCTTCTTTGGAACTATAGGACCTTATACATCTGTACGATATCTCTTCTCTTTGCATACAGGGCATTCTACCTTGTTTTGATACTCATCTCTGTATAAAATGAAATCATTTTTACATGAATGAATTTTCTTATATTCAATCCCCAACTCAACCAACAACAGACGCGCCTCTCTGCAAGTTGATGGCAACACATTCTCTTCAGGGAATATTTTAGTTTTTAGTTCCCTATAAGATTTCCAAAGATTAAATCAATTGAATGTTTGACTTATGATGAACATGTTTGATATGTCAATCTATACTAGGAATGTTTATATATAATATATGGTTTTAAAATCCCCTTAAAGAAATATTAATGAAGTTGATGAATGTTTACAAATTATGTACACCAATTGACAATGCAAAGTAAGTAATAGATTAAAACTGACTTTAGTAGAGTAGTAATCCTTTGTCTGACCAACCAAATATTGACTTTATTTCTAATAATATTAATGTGCATGCTAGTTTTGAGGTTCTACTTGCACCCGATTTGAACACGGGTGTCTTTGTTGCTTGCTTGATGGAGTCTTTGATGTTGTTATCAACATTATGTTGGTGGTAATTACCCCTGCTATCATCATTATTGTCATCATTGTTTCCATCCCCAAAGAAACCTGTAAGAATTTCATTCAATCCTTCTTCATGCACTGCATTTTCACTATCATGATCATCATCATTAAGGCTAGTGGCATGTCATAAGTGTATGCGACTCTCATCAGCTCTTCAAATTTCTAAGGTGGTAGTGTTCTCTTCAATCTTACTCTTCTCACCCTAGTATGGTTTGGATCATCTCATCCAAATCTTAATAACCCAGTTGGATCTTGGGTATTAGTATGTGTTTCATCAAAATCTTCTACCTATCAACAAACACAAGCATTATTTAATATTTGGCAACAATTGGATAAACCATAAATGTATCAATTTCAAAGAAATATAATCAAATATGGCTTAAAAAATAAAAATAAAAATTGTATGAACATATATATATCAATTGAATAATGGAACATTATTTTATAGAATACCTTTTTTATACAATAATTTAAATAAAACACAATTTTGACAACATAGTTTATAAAACATCAGTCCACACTCATTTATTATTCTTTGACTTTAATTGATTGTATGATGCATACTACCGAGTAGAAGCTCATCATTTATGTAATGTCTTTGTACAATCACTCATTTTACTTGTTTCTTTCCACGACATAAAAAACATCCACAAAAAACAATTTTCTCAAAGTTTTCATCCCATGTACTCTAGTCCTGACCTACCTCTTCTTCAGTGCAATAATTTTTTGTGTGTGCAATATCCATTGTCATATCCTCTTCTACCCACTGTCATCTATGTGATTTAATAGTTTTAGGTCCACGTCCACATACATATCTTCTTCTTTTTCTAGTTGAAAGCTCAGACTCTGCATTTTCTCCAATATCCATCTAAAATAATCAACAACGTGCATTAATGTATGTCAAGATTGAATAATACATTATAAATTTCAATAATACTGTGAAAAAAGATGGACGTATCACAAAATGCCATCAAATCATTTTTTCCTAAGTTAAGTCAAAATTTGAGTACCTGATGTCCCGCTTCATCTATTGTGTCCTCATTTGATATGACACGATTTGTTGCCATGGCCTCGTCTCACCCCTATAATACACAACATAGTAAATAATTTTTAGTACACCAATTATATCATTTCAATGAGTATGCTATCCAACACAAAACCTCACTTTAGTCCTATATTTGACATATTGATATCTCCTCTATGTTATAGCATTTGTGAATTCATAAACACATTCCTCCTTTGGTTGAGGTTGCTTTCTCTTCTTACCTCTATTGTATCTACATATTTCATTGTCTCATCTATTTCCACCCACTTTCCTCTTAGTGATTAAGTATTTCTACGCCATCCACATCCTCTCTCCATGGCCTCCTTTGTGAATAAAAATGTTTCCATAGAAACTTTCACCGCACTACTGCTGAGAAGGAAGAAGCAACTTGCGGGACCATGGTAAAAATCGCTCTACCACACCGAGTTGATGAAGGAACTGCGGGACAGCGATAGTCACCGCACTACCGCATGCCTTTGGTAGAAGACTTGTGGGATTCAATACAACACCGCTAGGAAAAAAAGGTAGACTCATGTGTCGCCACAAAATCTTTCACTGCACTACCACCAAGAAGGATGAAGCACCTTGTGGGACCATGGTAAAAACCTCTCTACTACACTGAGCTGATGAAGGAGCCACGGGACAATGATGGTCACAAAAACAAGGCAGGAGTTGGAATTATTTCCAACTCTCTGGATCCTTTCATACACAACAATGAAAATAGTCACTATACAACAATGATAGCTGCTCAATTAGGCGCACTTGGCACCGTCTTAGGTGCCCCAAAAAGATTACATTAATAGCCAAAAGCCTGTGCTAAAGTTGGCGTTAACTAATGTCGACTACTGAATCAAAATCGAAAAATTTAAAAATTTCCTAAGTGAATGAAGAAATCAAATGACAAAAAAGGGAAAAATGTCATGTGAAGGAAGAGAGTAGGGTGCTACCAGCAACTGATGAGAAATTTGATTTATTTTGTGACACCATAGGTAAGGTTACAAAAAAAATTCGTGATTGTTTATCGGTTCATGGCCTAACCTGTCTAGGCAACTTCTAAATTGTCTCATCATTATAAATTGTAAAACCTTTGAGAAACCAACAAAGAATTTTACCCTACCAATTTGAGCTTTTGCTCAAAATATTATAGCATGAAGCTAGGATGCCTCCATATTCTTTCCCTAACCTGGGTATCAAGGAAATAGTGAATTGGTTGGAAGTCTGGGAATTGGGTCGATCACTGCTGAAAATAAACACAAAAACTGCTTGGTTTTGCCCAATCACGCCATAGTCACCGATGCCATGAAAAATTCATGCAAGATTGCATTATGAAATAATTTTCATGATAAGTTTATCAACACTAAGAAAACCAAACGAACATATTTTCTCACAAAACAAAAATTTCATACCACAAATTGGATGAAAACTTTCATACTTGACAGTGTGTACTTCATTTGCCTCCACAGAATGGACGAAAATAATTTTCCCTAGGTCGCCTCAAAATTTCAAGCAATAGAAGGAAGCGAGCATTGTCAGTAGACTCTAGCCACAATGAGGTAATTCATTGTCAATTTATAGATTTGTAAATGTTTCCATTGTTTCTTTGAATTTTAGTTTTTAGTTTTTAATTTGTAAATTTAAAAGAAGAAATATAATATAAATATATATATATAGGGACATGAGATTGACAAAGATAAAGAGGAATTGTAGTTTTTAGTTTTTTATTTCTAAATTTAAAAGAAGAAATATAATTTAAATATATATATGTAGGGACATGAGACTAATAAAGGTAAAGAGGAATTGGTTTCCATATTGGGGGTAGAGGCAATGAACAGATTGGTTAATGTGGACTAGAAAACACTTGTTAGATACATAGAAAAACAATCTGGTAACGCCCCTCAAACATTGCAAACAAATCAATTATGTGAAAGGGAATCAATTGATTCCCCAACCAGTCTTGGATCGAGCAAAAGATCTAGGAGGAAATCAGTGACAGTAAACTCTAAGAATGTGGAACAAGGAAGAGAGACTTCCAATGTCCCAACAACTCCTGGGACATACACTTCTTCCACCATGCCATGTTATCAATCTTGCATTGGTAGCTACAATACGAAGATAGAATACGAGGTGATTTTAGGGGAAGTCCAAATGACGGATGTTGGGAAAACGTTTGTGAATAGGTTGAAGGAATCATGCTTTCAACGGTTCAAAGACCATCTACATTTTCCATTCTCATAGATACCCATGCAACTGAAAAAAGCAATTATCCATGACATGGAAACTAAATTTGGCATAGGTTGGTTTGTAAAGAAGATAAAGCTACAAATTTCTCAAAACTACAAGAGATTTTGGTGCAACCAAACAAAGAAGATAAAAAAATTCCTCCTAAGCTAAGGCAAAAAAGAAGACCAATTGATGTAAGTGTGAAAGTATGGAAAGAGCTTGTAAAAGCATATGAGAAGTCTGATGCACAGAGGAAGTTCAGTGAGGAGAGTACGTAGGTATTTGAATTTTTTCATAAGATTATATCAAATTTATTAAACGATATTTAAATTTTATTTATGCATAATTAGATTGAATTAGCATATGTTTCAGGACAAGGCCTCCAAGGCTAGGCTTGAGAAACTTCGTGTCATTCATCGTAGTTGCCAGAAAGGTTTACATGCCTTGATCTGTACATTTGTAAGTATATTTAATATGTTAAATGATTTTTTTTTAACTTCCTTGGAAAAAGTAAATGATTGCATATTAATTAGTTTAACTAGTCCATGTGCCACGTTTTGACAAGAGGAGAAATATGGCCGCCATCCAAAACAATTTGAAAAGAATATGTTACAAAACAAAAAGTGGAACGATTTTATAATTTGGATGGAGAAAGAGGTATCAATAGTTGAGTTTCAATAACTTAGTTGGATATTATTGTGTTAATATGTCAATTTGCATCTCTTGTGTTGAGTTATTTATTGATGCATAGGATGAGTAAATAGAGCTCAAATCTTATGATTACAAGATGATCATTTATGTACATGAATAAATAGTAGAAGGATGTAGATGAAGTCAATTCATCTGAATTTATGTCTCTTGGCAACAATTCCTCTTGAATCTCTAATATCAGGTCCTCGAGACTTCCTTGTAGCTTTTACCTTTCGTTACCGCCTTTCTTGATCTTCACTGTCAAACTTGTCTCCTTTTTCCTTATCCACATTTTTGGCTTCAACTTCTAATTCATCCCATGTTTTACCTTCCTCCTCTTTATAATCTTCTTCTTCTTCTTTTTCCTCCTCTAACTCCATAAGAGATTCATCTTTTGAACCTTCCTCATCTGATTTTGATTCCTCTTCTACATCAGAGGGTTTGTATCCTTGATCTGACTCTTCTGAATTATCAGAATCAGAATCACTAGCTTCCATATTCAAAAATTCCCAACCACCATCTTCAATAAATTTATCGGGATCATCAATAATAGTCTTCAAAATTGGCCATCACTTCAAGTTCATTCTTCTTTCATAATACTTTATATCCATAGAGTTCAGCCATTCCTTGATGCCATCAAGCGAAGATTGAGGAATGTACATATGGAGTACATCTTGCTAGAATTCTTTGAAAAAAATAGCAATATCAAATGCCTTTTTTGTAAATCCTACTCTCTCAAGGTTAACAATTCTCAATCTCACTAATAGCGATTACTAAGAAAGGTAATTCCACCAACTCCACCAAATAGTTTACCATAGGAACAATAAAAGCAGAGGCTTTTAAAGGAACTCCATGAAAACCAAGCTCTCTAAATGGTATATCAAACTCTAGTTCAAAATATTTTAGATGAGGTTGCTCCCATAGCTCTCTTACTCGCTTGAAAAATCCTTGAAACTCTGACTTCTTAACATTCAAAAGATAAATGGAATGTCCTTAACACCCAGTAGATCTATCCAAAAAAGATTACTAAAAACACAAACGTGCTCCCGCACACAATGGCCTAATGGTTGGTTGTCATAGAATTCAAACTACCGAAGTAACAACACTGATCAAGTTAACATATATGCATCATTTGCATAAACAACTGAAATGTGTAGCAAATGTTAATCAATACATTGAATTTTGAGATGCATTGAAATAATAAATAAAAAAACATGTTTTGGGGAAAATATTAGCAGCGTGGGGGAAGAAAGCATTAACCCTAATAAAAGCATTTTTTTTTGTTCTTGATACACCATCTGTAAGTTTTCCTTGGATGATAGTATTGAACTTCTATATGTTGTACCCCTTAAAAGTCCTACATGTTACAAATATGGAATAACAATGCACAACTTTGTATTGAGTCTAAAGACCAAGGAATTCTGAATAAGGGTAGCCAAACTTGATAAGGATACAATCACTATTACATATATTGATAATCCAGAATAGTCATGTAAAGACAACTACCTATGAAAACCATAATCAATCAAATTATGCACATTCAAATCTAAGTTTGAAAGCTTGCATTTCAGTCCATGCATCTAAGTCATTTTTGAAGATTGAGGGTGTCAACAACAAAGCTAGAATAGCTCTCCTTAAACCATAGCTAGTTTTAAAGTTCAATATTTCCAAATTCAAATCCACTTCTCAACTAAGGAAAGGAGGTAGGATTGTCAGGTGCTACCTCAAACAAAGAAGGCCATAGAAAACATTGATAGAAGATCCAATAAGTGAGATGGCATAGCTATAGACCATAGATAATCATATTTCTTGCAATGCACATATGCTTGTGATACAAAAAAAAGGTGCTTACACATTGGCTGAATCTATCCTCATCAAAATGACCAAAAATAAATTTAAAATTTATAAGTAAACTCTAATAGTCAAGAAAAACAGTCATAAAAATTAGAAGTAAACTTTGGCAGACATGTAGGTGAACTTAATTCATCTGACTTTATGCCTCTTGGCAGACATCAGGATCTCCCCTCCTAAAGTTTGGACCACATCCATTACCTCCACATAAAACTAGACATCCTTGGTCTTCTTGGTTCCCACGCCATGATATGGTTATGCAAATGAAAATGAAGCAAAGTAATCATCTCCTTCTCCGCTGGCTGGAAGAATGCATGCTTAATTTTTTGATACATGATATCAGCTCTCTCTTCTTCTCTCATGGTTGAATACCGAAATCCATTATGGTGGGCCTCTAGAGTTCTAGTCATCTTTCATCCTCTTCCACCAAATGTTGGCCTAATCCACACATCTGCCTACCTAATTGGCATTGTTTTTGAAAGCTGAAGTTTCTCCTAAGTCACCAATGTAGCTCTCTCTTCCTTTTCAGACTCTTTCATTACTACAGATCGTCTTCAGGATTTAATCATTTGTACCACATGGTTGATGTGATTTGAATCCTTGCATCTAAAGGAAATTTCCTTAACATAAATACTACTAGGGAATTTCAATGTTTCCATTGTAGTTGGCATTAAATTCGGTACATGCAACATTGAAAATTATCCTTATATAAGAACTCCCTTCATCTTGTTGGCTTGTAACACTCTTAATGGTGGCTACATGAAATTTGATTATGATTCCTCTTCTACATAAAAGGGTTCATATCCTTGATCTGACTCTTTTGAATTATCAGAATCAGAATCACTAGCTTCCATATTCAAAAATTCCCAACCACCATCTTCAATAAATTTATTTGGATCATCAGTAATACTCTTAAAAATTGGTTGTTAGTTCAAGTTCATTATGCTTTCATAATACTTTATAATCATCGAGTTCAGCCATTCCTTGATGCCATCAAGTGAAGATTGAGGAATGGCATCAATGTGGAGTACATCCTACTTGAAGTCTTTGAAAAAAATGGCCATTATATCAAATTTCTTTTGCCCAAGTCCTACTCTCTCAAGGTTAACAATCTCAATCTCACTAATAGTGATTACTAAGAAAGGTAATTCCACCAACTCTACCAAACAGTTTACCATAAGAACAATAAAAGTAGAGGCTTTGAAAGGAAATCCATTAAAACCAAGCTCTCTAAATGGTATATCAAACTCTAGTTCAAAATCTTTTAGATGAGGTTGCTCCCATAGATCTCTTACTCACTTGACAAATCCTTGAAACTCTGTATTGATTTTATTTTTCCTGTCCCTCTCTTGCTGTTCTTCCTCAATTTCATCAAGATCATACATTTACCTTCTTGCCCCTCCTAAATTTTGGACCACATCCATTAGCTCCACATAGAACTAGACATCCTTGGTCTTCTTGGTTCCCACACCGTGATATGGTTATGCAAATGAAAATGACGCAAAGTAATCATCTCCTTCTCTGTTGGCTGGAAGAATGCATGCTTAATGTTTTGATACATGATATCAGCTCTCTTTTTCTCTCATGGTTGAATACTGAAATCCATTAAGGTGGGCCTCCAAAGTTCTAGTTATCTTTCTTCCTCTTCCACCAAATGTTGGCTTGATCCACAAGTCTATCAGACTAATTGGCTTTATTTTTGAAAGCTAAAGTTTCTCCTGACTCGCCAGTATTAGCTATAACTTTTTTGAAATTTTATTATGGTATGTGAAATTTGATATGATGTAATATGATTATGGCTTCATCTCATATGTTGTAATATTAGATATATAACAAAAAAATAAATTATTGCATGAAATAAACAATAACTTTTCATTTTGAATGTTTTTGTAGAACATGGGTCTTCCAGAAGATCAAGATGATCCTCAACATGATATAGATCCACAAAATATTGGTTATGTCAGTACATATCACATGGAAGAGGATGATGATGATGATGCAGATACAGAAGACATCGAGGTTGACGACGACAAAGACGACGACGAAGACGATGACGAAGACGATGACGGTGATGATGATGATGATGATGATGATGATGATGATGATGATGATGATGGTGATGATGATGATGAGATAGTTGGTGATAGTAACCATTGACATTCATGATCATATAGACTACATCATGGATCATTGTTGATATATCGTTATGATGACTCTTTTCATGGTTACTATCATATGTATCATTTTCATGGCCTATAGTACTATATTTTTTAGTTTTATCATATTGACATGTATCATTTTCACTATATCATTTGGACATGTATCATCTTGACTTGTAACAATTTGAGTTACATAATTTATCAATTTTATTTATATCATTTGTACATGTATCATTTTCACTTATGTCGACTCTTGGACATGTATCATTTTGACATGTTTTTGATGTACTAGCATATTTAACTTTCACTTGTTTTAGTTATACATGATGATGATCTTATCAGTATTGACTTGTCAATTTATATATATTAAAAGTGGTCAATGATTTTTGGATGGATATTTAATAAGTATGATGATTTTAATTTACTACTCAAGATGGATGTTGTCAAATTCAATTAAATTATAGATATTTGACTCACTTGTTTTAATTATAGATGATGATCATGTTACAATAATTATATTGTTATTTAATCATTAGTTAAATAATTAAATTACTTACGCTATAATCATATGAGTTATTTAAGAGGTGCAATATATTTAACTAATTAAATTGAAATAAAACATATTAAATTAATAAATGGAAGCAGAATTGGAAGTAGAATTGGAAGAAAAAATGGAAGCAAACCTAGAAGAAAACCTGGAAGCGAACCTGGAAGAAAACTTGGAAGCAAAACTGGAAGCAAATCTGGAAGCAAAACTGGAAGCAAACCTGGAAGAAAAACTGGAAGAAAAACCGAAAGAAAACTTGGAAGCAAAACTGGAAGCAAAACCTAAAGAAAAATTGGAAGCAAAACCAGAAGAAAACCTGAAAGCAAAATCAAAAGAAAAAATAGAAGAAAAACCGAAAGCAAACTTGGAAGCAAAACTAGAAGAAAAACTTAAAGCAAAATCGGAAGCAAACATGGAAGCAAAAGCGAAAGCAAAACTAGAAGGAAAACTGAAAGCAAAACTCAAAGAAAACATGGAAGAAAAATTGGAAGAAAACCTGGAAGAAAAACTAGACGTAAAATTGGAAGCAAAACTAGAAGCAAAAATGGGAGTAGACATGGAAGCAAAACTGGAAGCCAAATTGGGCACCCATTTTTGCACAATTTTCGACATTACTTCCCAGGGCTATGATTTTTTGGCACTAAAGAAGGTGCTCAATCCAGCGCTAAATCCAGTGAAAAATTTAGTGCAAAATTTGATGCCGAACTGACCATGCTTGTTTGCATTGGGTTGAGTGCCAGCTAAATTGTTCAATTCATGTACTCAAAATACACTAAAATATGGTGCAACGCTAATTTCCTCTTGCATTGTTATGCTTGTTGCTATTACTTCAAATAATGTCAATAGCTAACCAGCTCAACCCTTTCCTAATACTAAAACAAATACTCTATGCTCTTCAATCTCACAACTATGTTGCTCTCAATCTCACAAATATACTTCTCTCAATCTCACAAATATGAAAAATGATTTCACAATGAGCAACTAAAATAGAGAATTACTACTCTTCTTATATAATGCAACTGGAGAGATTGACTACTAAAATAAAGTTGATATTATTGCCACTTCTCTCATTTTCTACCACCTGTGGGTAGTAGTGCAATTTTCAGTTGCATATGTAAGTCAAAAACCAACTCTTCTTCCTTCCAAGTCAATTTGGCATGCTTAGCGTTTCTTTTCCATTTGCTGGCACCTTCTTAACAACAAGAAAAAGTCATTTATTGGCATGTAAAAGTCCCAAACACAATCATCTTTTACCTCTTGCTCAGTCGCCCAAGTTCATGGCTTCAAAATAAATTATTCCACATGATTTTTACCTGGTCAAATCTTTCTATCATATGTTGGGCATGGTTTTAAAACTTCTATTTGCACTTTACTTCCATCATGGCATTCATGCCTCCTATCTCTTTGCAAAGTATGCACCCATGGTTGGTGGCTTATTGTTTATAACATCCACTATAAATGGTTTCCAAACTTGCCTATGTGTGGCATTTACCTATCTCCTTAATGTGCGGTTCTTTTTCCATGAAATATGGCTTCCAACGCATACTCTTATAGCAAAATTAATATGGATATAATATCATTCATATATATATATTACAATATGTTCTTTATTATTATATATATCAATATGTATATTATATATGTATATTCATATATCTATTTCAGTCAATTTTATATATATATTAATATGTTAATATATATATATATAAGACAACCATCCTTACTTTCCTACCAACCAAAAATCTATTAACTTTGTTTAACACTTACCAACACAAAGCTTAGATTGACTTGACTTGAGGTTTATCTATCCTATTAAGTGAGTGTGTGCATCAACTCAGATATATATACCAATGGCTCCCATACCAAACTCCTCTCCTGGGTGATACTCTCCCTCCCCCTCTAGAGGGTCTGAACCTTTCCCACATCCAACTTAGTGCACAACATGTACATAGTTAGCTAATACATATAAATCATATTCATCATATATCAAAAGCATAATTAAAGCATTTAAAGAGTAATTCATCATAATGCATATTCATATATTTCATTCATCCATTGAACATATTAAAGTCATAATCTTGCATTAAAAAAATATTTACTTATAAAAGTAAAAGTAATTTGGTAACTTAGAAACAGGGTGTAACAAGAAAAATGAGAAGCAATAAACCCCATATAACACCAAGCAACCGACTAGAAAACCCATAATCCACCTCTTTAGGAGAGAGAAATAATCATTGTTTTTTAATGCTTTTGATTGTGTTTGTGTTGATTTTACCTTCACATTATTTTCCTACCTCTTCAGTTAATAATATTTGGGTAATTTATCATGAGCAAAAGGGTATTGTATAGGTTGAATTAATAAAGGCATAGAATTATATTTTGATTCAAGGGAGGTTTTTCTCCATTTAGGATTGATGCTTCCATTGAGGACATAATATAAAAAAGGAGCTTATAATTTTTGCATGCCTTAAATGAGAAAGTAGAAGGAAATGATAGGAATGCACAACTTTAAATCTTCTTTCAAGAGTAAAGTATTTTATGAGGAAACAACTTACCTCTCCCCATGGATTTGGTAGGTTGTCCCTTTTTTATCCATCCTATAATCTATTTTATCTTTCACCTTTCTTCCCCTCCATCTTTTACATGTGGCTTCACTTATCATTTGTAGTGACTATAAACCGAATTCCACCTATTTTCATTCTCATTTGGTTTCAAGACCCAACAAATTGGATTCACAGCACCTCATCATGACCTTGGGTTTCTTTGATATAATTATAAACCCCTCCTTCGTCAATTTTTTGTAGGATGAAGGTTTGACATGAAATTTCTCCCCTCCCATATTTTCTCCTTTTTAATCTCTTCAAAACCTACCAAAAAGTGCTATCATGCCCAAATTTTGTAAGGGTGAAAGATCCTTTTAGATCATTAGGGTAAATTTGAATATTGTGCAACCCCATTTCATAATTACCATTTATGACACTAGAAATCCTGATCTTATCATTAATTAACATATTTTTATTCTTGATTTTGTGACTTGATATGTATCTCACCTCATATCTCTCCTTTGTGGAAGAATCTAAGGAAGGATTATTATCTTGTTTTAAAAAAATTTATAGTCATAGTACTATCAGTACTTTATTTCCCTTTCATTATCAAATTCATTCTTACAATAATGTAATTCAAATTCCACATAATTAAATTTTGAAAAAAGAAAATTTTGATTTTGAAAATACTTTCACCATAATTTTGAAGCCAATTCCTAAATAAAAAATTTAGTGCTTGGAATTTTGAATTTCTATTTTAATTAGGAGTGGAAGCTATTTTAAATTTTTTCAACTACTCTATTCAATTACATCTAGCCCTCCAATTGCATCAACTATATATAGATTTTGAATTTGTGAAGTCTTTTATTCTCCAATTATTTACCAAAGCTACCTATAAATATGATTTATGGTGATATTTTCAACATTATTTAAATATTGTCTCAAATTATTTATGTAGTCTTTTATTCTCCAAGAAGATTTAACTTATCCTTTAATTAAGTTGATCATAAATTTGGAATCCCCTTCTATTTTCAACTTTTGGATGTTATTGACCAAACCTCTTTTAATGCCCTACCACACTACTATCACTTCTACTTCATTGTTTATTTTCCAACCAATAGAAGAAGCATAACACTCAACAAGGTCTCTCCCTTGTCATCCCTTAAAATCCTCTAGCAACAACTTGACCTAGGTTACTATTTGAAACACCATGAACATTTAGTTTGATCCATCCTTTTTTAGGGTGTTTCCAAAAGGTCTTTTTTTCACACTATTGGAAAGTCTATGCCAATATTAACTCTTTTTAGGAATATAATTTCTTAATTTGATAGAGCACCTTTAGGACTTCTTATGCAGGAGATATTAATATTTTCTAAAATTGTTCCAAAAATAGAATAACTTAGTAGTTAAGGAATTTTACCTGTCTCTAAAAATATGGTATTTTCTCTCTTTTTGAATTCCTCAAGTGACATGTGGAGGAATTTGATTTCATATTTCCAATAATTTTAGGTTCTTATAAGGAGAGGTTCAACCTTGAATGAAGTCTATCAAGTCTTTTGATATAACCTACTAAATTTATTTTTTCTACGATATTCTCCAATATTTTCCTTTACTGGGAGCAATAAAAGAATTAGTGGTTTATGTTTTCTTCTTGGGATTCACATAAGATGTGTGATCCCTAAAATTTTATACCCTATTCTAAGATGCAAAACTAACTAATAATGCATTAAAAGGAAAAACACAAGAAATACACCTCAAGATTAGCCTAAAGGAATATCTATGCAAGAAAGATAAACAAAACAAGAAGATGAATTGTTATACCTTTTATGCTACTAATTTCCTTAGTTGGCCCTTGATTTTCGAGAGTTTGTGTGCTCCTTGGATGGCTATGGAAATGAATGGATACAAGATGCAAAATGTAATAAGATGCTAGTGGCTAAAGGATTTTGTGGATTGATGAAAAATGCTTGCAAATGGCTAAAATGCTGCAAATGAAAATTGGCAAGAGTTTGGTAGAAAAAATCTTTTTTTTCTAAAATGAGAGGAAGGAGGGGGTATTTATAGAGGGATTTGAATTCTCTAGATAATTCAATGGTTGATATTAAACCAACAAGGCCAAGATGGAGGGCTATGGTGAGTTGAGGACTCACAAGCCCTCACATCTTGACATGTGAAATGTGAGATGGCCAAGGATGAGACGATGTGTAAGTGAGGTGGAAGGAAGGTACATGATGTGGATGAAGGACAAGTACCTTGGAAAAAGGATGATGTGACCTCTCAATGATCACGTGGGGAAGAGAATTTTGGGTGAATAAAAGTGAATAAAAAATTCACATGATTGGGGAATCTTGTGGATAAGACAAGGTTCCAAAAGGAGAGGTGGAAAGTACCTTGGATAAAACAAGGTCCTTAAAAAGGTAGGATTCACCCACATGTGACTTGATGTGACAAGTAAAAGGTTCTAGAGCTTGCATGTAGAGGAGAATATTCCTTAGAGGAATAAAAGTGAATTAAAAATTCACATGGGGAAGAGAGGAGCCTTGGGTGAATAAATGTGAATTAAAAATTCACATGGGAAAGGGAGTCAAAGCCAAGAAAGGCAAGTGGAAAGGTTGACCAAAAAAGGTATGCTAAATGTGGCTAATGACCTTGATTAAGATTGTGCAAACACCAGATTAGGATAATTAATGAGAGATTAGAAGCAAGTGGGAGATTATGGAGGATGTGGCACTAATCTTGATTAAGTGGTGCACATCCTAATCATAGATTAATTTATTTAATCTAGATTAGATGACGATTATGGAGAATGTGACAAGGAGAGAGAAAATGAGGAATTAAAAATTGATTTTAATCAAAAAGGTCAAATGACTAAATTAAATTAAATTGTCCTATTTATTTAATTTAGAGAAGAAAAGGTGTAAGGTAAAGTATTTAATTATTCAATTACATACTTTAGGAACCTCAAGCAAAAAATGAAATAATGATTAAATAAATTATTTAATCACTATTAATGAAATAGATGAATAGAGTAGATGATTTTGGCCATGTGGAAGTGGTCAAATTTAGATGTCTACAAGATGCATCAATAAAATCCCCTTTTATATAGCTTATATTGACTTATAGTATTGTTATGAAAATTTGTCCACCATTGTGTTCTAGAGTCTTTTCCAATTAAATTTAATATTAGTAAAATTTTGAGTAAAGAGCACCCTATTGAAGTCATATAATTTCCTATTAGATGAGGGGCCCAAATAATTTCATAATTTTTGGATTCATCTAGAAGAATATAAATTTGGACTCTCTTTACAAATACTCTACATTTCTATAGAGACAATCATCCATGACTATGTGATTTTGAAATTTTTTCCATCATTTGTTGTTCCCTTGTTAAGTATCATATCCCCTTATAAACTAACCAAAAATGTTGGAGAAGTAATTTTCTATATTTGAGAAGTTCTAGTTAGAGGCAAAAGAACCTCCCTCTAACCAAACATCATCCCAAAATTTTGTAATATCTCCTTTACCCATTTTCCATCTTAAACCTTTGTCTAACGGGCCTCTATCTTTTAGAATATTGTTCTATATCAATGTTAGAGTAATCATACAATAGCTAGTAATTAATTAATATTTAACTAATTATTAGGCTAATTCTTTTCATGCATTTAAGCTGAACTTAGGAGTGCTTTTTTTGTTAACTAGAGTGAGATTTTATTAGATCATTTTGTCTCATCATGTGCATAGGATTTTGGCACTTGTCATGTTCTAATCTATTTAACATTTAGGGTTGCTTCTATAAAGCACTCACCCTCATTGTATTATTACTCAATCTCCTTGAAGATTCTTGAGGTTTATTCTATACACTTTTCTTGTTGATGATATAGCAGATTATTGTTTGCAACTCTCTTTGCATGGAAGGTGTTTTTATTCATTGTTTGATCTTGTGTCTCATGTTTATTCACAATTCTAACATGGTATTAAAGCGTGGATTTAGCAAACCCCTTCTTGATTTTTGAGTTTTTTTTCTCAACTAAGGTTATAGGAGAAAATTTAAAATCTTCGTTGCTTTTTCTTGCTTTAAAAAAAATCAATCACCCTAGGGTCATATGGGTGACCAACACCTAGCCCTTGGAGGGCTTTTTTTTTCTGGCAACTTAAGAAAATTTGGAAAAATCGTGATAAATTTTTGCTTGGGTATCAAAATCGAGAAAATGAGATATTGTCAGAAAGTTGATTCCATGCACTATCCAATGGTGCTGGTTTTTTTCTCATGTTTTTCTACAAGTACATTTTATCGCTTATTAAGTCAGGTGTGTTGTTTTCACTCTCGAGCTCAAAAATTTTGACCCATTTCCCCATTTTTTGTGATTCTAGCAACCTTGGGATGATCTAAAGAGATATTCATAGCAATCCATGTCCAAAGTTTTCTCTAGGTACATTTTATTTAGTTTTTTGTGTTTTCACATTTTGGTGAATTAATTGGATGTTTTAGCTCTTGGAAACTTCTTGTTTGTGTGGGATGACTTGTTTTAGGATGTTCTACATGTATTTCAAAAAAATTATCCTATTTGGGCATTTAAGCATCTTTTTCATGTAATTTATTTTTTGGAGATGCACTAAAATAAAGTGGCAATCTAGTGTATATTTTTTGGGGATTTCACACATCCTGTTGTGCCTTTTGTACTCGTACTATGTTATAAAGTGCCATGGGTCGGTTGTCAGGGCCTTTATTTTGCCATCACACCTTTTTCAAGTGAGTGTTCCTTCCACAACAACATTGAATCCCAGTGATTCTTGCCCCATGTGTGTGCCTTGTTTGCACACCCTTTTTATTTATAGGTACTTTCATGTGCACATTAAATTATCCTTTGTTATCCTACACAAAATTCATGGTGACATAAAGTTTTAGTGGACCTGTCTTGGCTCTCCCTTTCTACACTATAGGGGGGTTCTACTGTTGGTGCTAATGCTTCCTTGGTTTATTTTTTGTCTAGTGATCTATGTATTTGGTTCATGTTCCTATGTACTAGGTGGATGTAGTGGCCATTTTCCCATGTATTTTGATGAGATGGAGAATTTACCATATGGACATTCTCGCATTCCTATTTCTAAAGGTGGCCTATTTTCACTTGATCGGTGTTCTTTAGACTATTAATACTTGTATTTTCAACTTGCATCTTGCATGTTGAGTAGTATCATTGGGGTCACTCATGCAGATTCATATGCCATTTGTATCTTCAAGTTCTAGATGTTTTTCTTTGTTTACCATCTGATTCGAGTAGTACCATTAGGGGAACTCGTGTAGTTTCTTGCCTTCTTGATCATGATCATCATCTATTTCAAATGAGGTTCTTTCTTTCAACACTATACTAGTAATCATTCAACAGTTTTCTACAACTTCTTTGTGCTTCAATGATGTTCTTCATGTTCCTATTCTTTTTGAGACATTATTATGGAGGATTTTTACTCTTTCATTCACCTTTCTCTCTTTTGGAGAGGATTTTTTCTCCTTTTTCTCCAGTTGCGAGATATTAGATTCTTTATACATGGGTACCTCATCAGGACTTGTTTGTCAAGACCCATCATGCATTCTCTTTTTAGGGTTTGTAGCTACTCCCTAAGTTCATCTTAAGGGGGTATTTTAGAGTAATCATGCATTATCTAATAATTAGTTAATATTTAAGTCATTATAATCTTAATTCATTTCAAATACTTAAGCTAAACTTAGGAGTGCTATTTTTGTTAACTAGACTAAACTTTTATTAGATCATTTTGTCTCATCACATAGGATGTTAACACTTTTCATGATCTAATCCCTTTATCATTTAGGGTTGATCCTATAAAGCACTCACCCTTATTGTATTATCTCTTGATCTCCTTGAAGACTTTTGAGGTTCATTCTCTAAGTTTTTCTTGTTAAGGATATAGAAAATCATTATTTGCAACTCTCTTTGCATGGAAGGTTTTTTTATTCATTGTTTGATATTGTGTCTTGTTACACCCCATTATGTATTTACCAATTACTTTTACTTTTATGAATCAATATGATTTTAAATGCAATATTATGACTTTGATATGTTCAATGGATGAATGAGATGAATGAATATGTATTATGTTGTCATTACTTTTCAAATGTTTTAATAATGCAAATGATATATGATGAATATGATTTTCATGTTATTGGCTAACTTCATTAAGATGCACTAAGTTGGATGTGGGAAATAATCGAGACCTCCAGTAAGGAGAGGGAGAGTATCACCCAAGAGAGAAATTTCATATGGAAACCACTAATGTACATACCTAAGTTAATGCACACACTCACGACCTAGGTTAGATAAGCTTTGTCGAGTTAGTTTGGGCTAAGTGTTGGTAATTTAACCTTCATGATAGTTTTGGGTTAATGGGAATGCTTGGATGATTGCTTATGATTCTCTATGTTTGTTAAGATGATTTGTGCCATAGTGATTAAATATTTGTATTGAGTATATGTTGTACTTGGTGTATTTAATATGTATATATGAATGAATAAGTATATACGTTAAATTGATATATGTATATATATGATAACTTGTGTATATGATCATATACGCATGTGAGGATGTGTAGGTAGAAATACCTATGTATACTCATACGTGGATACATCATACATATGGGAAATCGAGTGGATATATACACACACACACATTTTATGTATTATAGACACTAAAAAATGTCTCAAGTCTGTGAACACCATTTTTTCACATCAATCTCTCTTTTTTCCTGCATTATTAAATAATTTTAATTATTTAATTATTTTTTTTGGTCACATTCCTCTATTAATTAAATAATTTTAATTATTTAATTAATTCATTTTCTTTATTCTTCTTTGATTAATTAAATATTTATTTAATTACACGTCGTTAATATCCTATTTCTCTCTATAGTTAAATAAATTTTCATTTATTTAATTATTCACCTTTCACCATTCATCTATAGTTAAATACCTCTTCATCTACTATTAAATAATTAATCTAATTTAATTATTTAATATCCTCATTTTCATTTCCTCCATATTTAATTATGGTTGCATAATAATCTTTTTAATTAAATTTGCCTTTCTCCATAAATAAATAATCATTTTTTATTATTTATTTTTTCATCCCCTCTCAAATTAAATAATATGATAATTTAATTGCCAAGATTTCCTTTGTTGGTTCTCCAAATCAACAGATGCAATGAGTCCTAAAGAATAGCCACTTTCTTATGTTTAGACTCAAAGATGGATTTGGCCAACTAATAGGAAATGAGATTGGAACACATTTCCCCTACACTTCAGGCTCTGTGGGACCTAAGGGGTGACCCTTTAACAAAACCTAAAGACTTAGACACACACTTAACTGGGTATTGCTTAATAGATGATGCTCTCACTACAAGAATATGTTGAGGAACATAAAATATCACTCAACATTGGCTAAGACATTGGGTGAATTTCATTAATTAGCATGGAGAACATAGTAGGTACAAATACTCAAAAAATAGAATTGATTTTTTATTTATTTAATAATTTGGGACCAAACTAAAGATAAAAGATGCATAGAGATTGACTAGTGCCAAGAAGAGGGCTACAGAGTCATACAACCAGCATTTCATCCTACAGTGTAAGACATTTTTTGAAGATATTTGAAAATGTTATGACATTATGATAACAAGACCACTGAAGCTTTATTAGATAACCATTCTTACAAATCCACCTAGAAACATAACACTCCTATTACATTTGTTGAAGCAATTACTCCATTCTTTGAACAATAGGCAATAACAAATGCAACTATCACTCATTAAATTAATTACATTATTCATTGAATAGAAGGAAATAAAGGTGTAACTCAAATGCAACAAATGTGCATGCCAAAACCCAAGTAATCTTTGATTATTGAATTCAAAAGAGTATTACATCTCATCCATAGAGACAGTCACATAATAAAATATAAACATGCAGCTCAATTCAGAACACAATAATGCTTCAGATTAATGACTCATGGTCATACTTCACCCTAGCTTTACAATTTATTATAGAGATTATTCCTACCTTGCAGAACTTTCAGAAAATGGAACCCTTAAAAATGAGAAAGAATTAGAATAAGAAGAGAAAGAGGAAGCCCTAAAATCCATCCATGGAAGATACTTGGATCCTTCATCTTTGTTAATCTATATCTGCCTCTACTTCCTGAAGAATATTCAATCTGCATCCTACCTTTGTATTTTTTTTGCACTCATTTCGTTCTTCAACAGAAAATTCACTCCCCTCGTGAAAAACCTCACTCCATTTTACCCTATATTGTGAAAGCCCTTTACACAACAAGTGAAAACAATCTTTACTGTGAAAACTCTTTACCCATGAAAACCTTTTTTAATCTACTCACTTAATCTTTTCACAGCTAAAAACAATTTTATTTTGAAAAATGAGGGCTTCGTTCAATTTATCGGGCAATAAAATTCTTACCCGTGCCCTTTAAAAATTCTGCCCAACAAGCTTTAAAATATTTTACTTTAAAAAATGATGAAGTCGTTTTAAAATGATAAAGATTTTAAAAGTCACTTTATTGGGCAAAATGAAATTTTACCCGTGCACTATTTCCTTCCACTTTATAATTAAAATCCTTACCTTTGAGCAATGAAGGCTTTCAAAAAATTGATGCCAGGCTATTAAAGTCATTTTCCCATGCCTTTCACTTTTCACCTTTACATTTAAAATATTTGATTTTATCGGGCAATAAAAAAGATTTTATTTATGCCCCACTCTTTATTTCTCTTTACATTAAAGCCCTTAAAAAGGTGAAGGTTTTTCCTTTAATAAACCATTGGGTAAGCAAAACATTACCCATGCCTTTTAATTGTTTACAGGCCCACCAGAGCCTTTCCCCGCGCACCCTGCACAACTTAATTTCCAACATAGTCACCAAAATTGCGCAGTATGCGCGATCCTTCCTTTCCTTTGTTTTCTTTCCCTTTAAAACTATTTTGCCTTAAATTTAAAATCTTGCCTTTAATCACCCAAGGCATTCAAAATTTACTTAAGGTAGAAATTTACCCGATTTAAAAATATTTGCCTCCTATAGTGAAACAATCACTCTATCCGCAACATCAATTTTAAATGTTTTACCTTTTTATTGAAGGATTTTCAAGAATTAAATTGGGAAATAGAAACTTTACCCTGTTCCTTTGAAAAAAATTGTGCACACCGCGCAGCCTCTCACATGACATCATCCTTTGCTTTGCGCGGCCCACGCGATGCTTCCACAGAGCCCCTTTCTTTTATCTGTGTTGATCTTGTTTTCTAGTTTCCACCCTAATGGTATAGTTTAATGTGTTTTTTTTAAAATTGATATTTTTTCACTGCAACTGCTTACACTAGAAACATTGCATCGCTAATTTCTTCCTCCATTTTTATCCAGAAATGGCCACAGGAGATGAGTTTTGCAGTGTAGCCATGAAAGTCATGAAAGTCGCCTCTGGACCAATCACAAGCAATAATTAAACTTGCTCTGACCCAAAAACATTTGAAATGCATTTTATATTTTCCCCAAATGCCTTATTTATCCTTGCACAATATTTAAAATATTTAAAATATTAACATTTGAAACTTTAGAAAAATTGTGTCTTTTAATTACGCTTGCGAGCCATTTCAAGAAATTTATTGTGGGCAAACCGGGACACCTGGAGTTGTGAAAATTTGCGTAGGATCATAATCAATTATTTAGAGAAAACCCATTTTCTCAAATTTTTCTCAACCCTTAAAATTCAAGTACCTCCTTTGTAAACTACCCCAAGACGTGTTTGTCGTAATAGAAGTACATTAAAATAATGTATCAAATGACCTCTATTTTTTATGAAAATGGAGCTATAGAGGTTTTAGACCAAAACAAGAAATTTGAAACTTTTCAAAACACCATTTTTGGCCCTATCGTGATCATAAAATGATTAAATAACCCATCAAAACTTATCCAGAGACCCAAAAACTTAGCAGGAATGCACACATTTGATCCAAGAATGGAGTGAAAAAGACGGTTTGGAAAAAGAGATCCTGAGGTCCAAGATATTAATCAACAAAGTTGCTTACTTAGACTTTTCTACAATTGCACCTGTTCAAAACCAATCAAGGTTCACCAAGTCACCACTTTGAAAAAATACCAAATCAACTTCTGGGAGGCTTCCAATGGAAACACAAGCTCATTTAGGTACACTGAGTATGTGTGGAAAAGGGATTTTCTTGAATCATCGTTCTTCACGAGATATTAGGGGTCAAAGTTGACCACCTTGAAACACTATCAGAAATGCAAATGTAAAACTGAACAAACTGCAATTGCTTTTGATCTCGAAAAAATAGCAAATCAGATCTTGAGGCTCTTAAACTATACCAGGGAGCACATGAATGTGGGGGGAATGGAGGGAAACAACTTGTTTGTCATGAAAATAATCCAATTGTGAAATATAAGCTCGAACGGGAGGCCACTTTACAGAACTGAAAGTTCACAAAAAGCAAAACAGTGCCAAAACCCTCCAGCTTAGCTCTTCAAAACTCATCATGGGAAGCTAAAAACTGACATTCATGTTCACATATGTCACGTGAATGTTTCCACCAAGGGGTTTTGCATGAAAATCAATAGGCCCCAAATTATGACATTCCAAAGTAGGTCATTTAGGCAGATTTGTTAGGGGTACATCTGAATGTGCAAAAGAAAAATATTCAATATGGGCACTTCAAATTTTTCAAAATTTGAAGGTGCCACCACCCTTCTCCAATTAAAAATTATTATTTGAATTCCTCCACTTTCTCTTTTGAATTTCAACCATCGATCGTCTTTAATCTTCTTTCAATCTTGACCATTTATCCTTAGTCATCCCTAACCCCACCACTCCATGGTGCATGTTACCTCAACTGTTAATCTTGGCATATTTTTGGTTTTCGATCTCATTTGTCCATTCGAGTAGCTTTTCTATAAAAGAGGGTTGTCTCCCTCATTCCAACCTTACAACCACTATCTCCAAAGTTCGTGTTGTCACATCACTATCACTTGCAGGTACCTTTGAACAACAAATTCTAAGGGCAAGCTTGTATATTGAGAAAAATGAAAGAGATGCAAGGAAGGTTAATCAATCTTAACATGGGAAGTTTAGCTTAGTTTTTTTATTCATTTGATTTCCATTGTTGATTATGCTTTCTTCTTTGGATTGGGATTTGGGATTATATTTTAGATAGTTGTGGTTGTTATCATTGATCTTTGCCTTCATTATGAATTTTAATCTTTTCTACATTGGTGAACCCAACGTGAAGCTAACAATTTCGCAAGAAAATTCGTACATTTTTTATTTTTTTTTTGTTTTGTAGGTTCATGTGATGCAACTGTGAGACAATGAGCCACAATCATTGGAAAAGTGATGAAAATTAAAAAATGATACATTTGTAGGTTCAAGTGACACAATTGATAAAATCCAAAACCACACATTTGATGATCAATGAGTCGCATCCGTGAAGCTATCCATCACAATCGTCAACCCGTGGACCACATTTGTTGCATCACATCTGCAGAACAATGTGACACATTCACTTGTTCTTGCGTAAAAATTTTGATTTCAAAATTTCTTTCAGTTTTTCCTTTTTTCTTGCATTAGGTTAGGAGTTTCGGTGTTACTAATTTTATGTTTTCAACGTGTGGCTTACGTTTTGGATAAGAAAAACCCTTAAAACTACTATTTTTTTTTCTTGTAGGACGTTGATTGAAGACTCTTTTTAAGATTACTAATTTGTGGTTTGGCAAGGCTTTTGAGTGTCTTCATTTTCCTTAAATTAGGAACATTTTGATTTGGTTTTAAGAATAAATCAGTGTCTTTTGTTAAATTAGGAACATTTCATTTTGGGATTAAAATGAACTAATGTCTTTTGTATTTGGTGTGCTTCCACACCTCTATGTTGTAGAACCCATAAGGTTTAGTGAGAGTATCATCTCCCCTCGTCACTTTTTGGATCTTGGGTGTAAGAGAAATCACTTCATTTTATCCTTTTTATTTTGTAGAGGGCCTGCCCCTGGAGAAATAATCACTCCAAGGGGAACGACCCAAAACGGTTTTACCCTTGGACTGCTATATAAAAGGATAAGTCCAAATCCAAGTCCAAATTGATGTTAGCCTTTGTCGACAGTGCCAATTCAAAAGGGGAAGTTACCCACACTTGTGTGAGGTATTTTTTATACCCATGTAGGGTTGCTTAAAGCCTTAAGTGTATTATTGAGTGCTCACAAGGTGTCAAGTCACTGGGTTGTGCCTAGAAACCTCTCTTAGTAGCCACCCTTTTTGATTGAGTTCTTGGTGTCACTCTCAATGTAGGGGTGTAGCATTGCACCTTGAAGTTACTCACCATATGGCTACCTTGATATGAGATAGAAATCATTGGCTTAGCATAAGCTACTTGTAGCTTTCTAGGGAAAGGATGATTGGGTCATCTTTCTAGTTTTGGAGGCCCCTAGTTGTCCTCTCTCTTAATGAAAAGAGTGTACACACCCCCTAAAGGTTTCGCTACACTTGAGTCAATGGAGATTCCAAGTTGTGGGCCTGAGAGTGTTTCCATTGGCCTTGACCTTAGGGATAGGAAGTGCTTGATGTGTTTTTATATTATGTTAGAGCGGTATAAATTGGGGTGAATAGCCCTCAAACATACACTATATGCATAGGAAATTTGATAAGTCAACAACCATAAATTTGTTTTCAGAGTGTTTTTTGTGTTTGCAATCACATTTCAAAAAAAATCCAAAAAAATAACCATCTGAAAACACCAAATTTGAAATAAGAAAAATTTAAACTACATCTATTGAACAATGCACCACAAATGTTGAACAGTGAGCCGCAACTATGAACCGTAACTGTGAAACTCTACACCGCATTTATGAGATAGTGAGCTGCAACTGCTAAATCTCAAATTTTAGAAAAATCCTTGTCCAATCTCAATCCCAAACACATTTTGATATTCACCTTACATTTTTATTACATTATCACATTCATCTAGGTTTTCCTTGCATTTGCTTAGCTAGATAGTGTTTCCCTCCTCGCATTGCCTAGTTGGTCTTAGATCATCCTTAGATATAGGAACCCCTCGTATTTCAGATTAGGAGGCCTACCATATCTCTAATCAGTCCATGGTTACATTTCTAGATTATTATCGACCTTATCTTTCTATCAACTAATCATCAATCATCATTGAGTCTCAAACTTATGTCTTAGTTCAGACTCACTTTGTCAAATCATTCATCCTTTTAGCATTTATCTTCTAGGGTATTGACAATCAATTTTTTTACCTTGGTCTACCATAACTTAGTTAGCATCCCTTTCTTAGGTCCAAAGATTTCACACCCTTAGTTTCATTTGGCATGCCTTAATCCTAGTTTCATATCATAAACTTTAGTCATAATCTCATTTGGTCCCATTGTATATCCTTTGGTCATAGGGTCATTATCATCATTGCATTTCAAACCTTTGGTCTTAGGTACATTAACATTTGGCACCCTTATATCTTCAAAAATCCCAAAAATATAGCTTAGTCTCATATTTCACCTTGCATTGCCACCTTTGCATTATCAATCCTTAGGTTGAAAGTCTTATATGGTTCAAACAAGGTCACAAAGGAAAAGAAAGGACATGGATTCTTCAAGTGATCCTCTTTTCAATCCCACAAGTGAAATGAGCCTTGGGTAAAATTCAAATCCACCTCAAACACCATAAAGGGAAACCTCAAATCCATTTGTGAATCTCATGTTAACTGATGTCAATAGATATTTGACCATCAAAGAAATTGAACATGCTGCTCAAGACCCAAGAATTATATGTATTTTGGATGAGCTTGTAAGTGCATACCCTAAAAAATTATTTCTCACACTTGGCAAGAAAGGTGCCAAACTCACCTTTGATTATGACACTTCCACAATTATAGAGGAGTAACACTATCACAAACAAAAGGTCCTAGTCAAAATAAATTTACACAAGGTCAACCCATTTCACAAAAAAATTTCACTAGTCTACCCCTTCGGCCCACAACACACGTTGCAAAAACTACACATATCCCCAATCTACCAATATTTGGAGCTAAGAGAACACATACCATGTCCCAAGGATCAACATTCATATTTGGTAGCTCATCTTCTAATCCTATGGGTTTGATATTTGTAAATCCATTTGGTACACAAAACAATACACCCTCAATCAATGCAAGTCAAAATCCACCTAACAAAACAAGAATAATTTGTATTATCGCGTCTAGAGTCCCAACACAAATGATCATTGCTACACATAATACCAACATGACCTTTGGGACAAATTTGAACACCAATCCCCTTCCATCACAACATGTCACACCAAATGCCAATTTCATGCCTCAAAATCAAACCAATATCAATGCCACATTTACACCCCATTATCAACAAGGTAACCCAAATACTTTGAAACAAAATGTCAATCCAAATCACACATTGTTTGAAAACTTATCATACAACACTCTTAACACTAATATTGATCCCCTTATGCAAGGTCAACCCAACATGACACCATCCCCCATGGACACCTTTATGTAACAGATGTAGGTGATACAACAACAAATGGAAAACATACAATTGGGACAACTAAGAAGACATATTCTATGGAGGAATTGTGCCCTTACCATTTTGATAGAAACCTATGCATGCCACCTTTCCCCCCACATTTTTCCACTCCAAACTTTAACAGGTACAAAGGGAAAGGAGATCTAGTGGATCATATACAAGAATTTAACATGACATGTATGGACATTGTTTATGAGCCCACATATTTGATGAAACTATTTCCATGAAGCCTTTCGGGCCCAGCTCTATAATGGTTTGCACACCTTCCTCTTAGAATACGAACATGGGGTGAATTGGTCGATAGATTCATTAACCACTTTTCATACAACATAGAAAGTGACACGACCCTAGAAATAATGTGAACAACCAAACAAAAAGGAAATTCACTCACATCATTTTATCAAAGATGGTGCAACATGGCTAACAAATGTCCCTGTCATATACCTGAGAAACAATTGGTCACCATTTTCATAGAGAGCCTAAACATGTAACTGATGATCCAAATTAAAATTCAATGTTGCACTACCTTTGAATATGTCATTGAAAAAGGGGTCTTTATTGAGAAAGCTCTTGTGGCCAAAGGACTAGTTAAAATTTTCAAAGAGACCCCAAATGCTCCTAGTGAAAAAGGCAAATTATGATCTTGAAATAAGAATGTCACCAATGATGAGGTTGTGGATGCTAAAGTGGTAAATCAAGGTAACCCCACCCTTCATCTTAAGGGTCCATCCACATCAAACATGCCAACACCCATCCATGATCAGACACTAAATGCAGTTCAAAATAATCAACAACGCAAAGGACCTCCATGCACTAAAAGAACATATACACCCTTAGGGGAACCCATTGATTTAGATTTGAAGAAACTTTTACAATCAAAAATCATTCAACTTCCTAACATTAAAGCATATGAACTAACACTTGTCAAACCAAATTGGTGGAATAAGAATGACTTTTGTGAATATCATCGTGGAAAAAGACACAAAACATCATCATGTTGGACACTCAAAAATCTTATCCAAGATCTTATTGAACAAGGAGATATCTCAATGGATAATTCACAAGGAAAAACTAATGTCTATCACACCATATTCAAAACTCCCTTGTGAGACCATGGGAAAGGGAAGGCCTCTAGTTCAAGGAATAATAACAATGCTAATTATACATGTGTTGTGCATGACTATACCATTAATCACATTTGGGCCCTTGATAATCATGTTGCTACCATCACCATTAATAAAAGTTCAGAATATGTTGTTACTACTCGTAGAGCTAAGGTGACCCTGCAAGGGGTTGCCTCTAATCTACAACTGAAAATTCAGTATAACCTCCTAGATCATCTAGGAAAGATGCTCGCATAGATATCTATTCTTGAACTACTTTGCATTTCTCCAAAGCATAGGGACATTCTGTACAAAGCCTTGCAAGATACATCAATACCCTCTAAACTAAATGTCAATCAATCTCAGGCCATGGTTGGATACCTAGATACACCCCACCATGTCACCTTTTCAAAACAAGATCTTTTCACACAAAATCCAAATGATAATGATCCCCTACACCTTGAAGTCTATATTAATAAACATAAAACCATATGAGTCTTAGTAGACGGTGGAGCAAGTCTAAATATATGCACTTTAAAATTGGTTACAACATTGGGATTCTCTGAGGATTGCATAGATCAATCTAAAACAATTATTATCAAGGCTTGTGATGATGTTGAGCACTCATCTAAAGGATTAATCACACTTCCCATAAGGGTTAGCCCTGTTATTCAGAACATAATGTTCCATGTCTTGGATTTGGACTTACCCTACAATATTCCCCTAGGTCATCCATGGATTCATGCAATGATGGATGTACCTTCCACTTACCATCAATGCTTTAAGTTTCCCTACAATGGCCTCAAAATTACCATACTAGGTGATCCTGACCCTCTCCAATACTACAATTTTTTTAGAGGAACCACTAAGCATCAAGTGCCCATTAATTGAGAAGCTTCATCTTTTTCCTCATCACACTAAATTGATCCATATTCCCTCATCAAATCATCCACTCCCTTAACCACACCTTCCAAGATCAAAGTTCAAATCCATGATAAGGGATATGGGGAATACAACATGGAGAGATTGTTTAGTATTGGAAAGCTGCCTAAATCACTAGTCTTATGGAAAAATCCTATTTAGCCTAAAATAATTATTCCTCCTAGCACCTTCATCAAATGGGGTAATTAAGCAAAGAAAATGTAGGTGAGGATATCTCTACATGGATTTACAGAGATGAAGAAGACATTGAGCCAAAGCAATTACCAGTCGAGAAGTATTCAAAAGGGTTCCTAATCATGAAGCAACAAGGATATGATGGACATAGTGGTCTTGGCTTAAGCAAGCATGGAATGGTGGAACCAATACTGCCTCCTCACCTACCAAAGTGCATTGGGCTAGGGTATGTACCATAAAAATTGAGTATTCTTAGTACTAAGTTACCTGCGAGTGAGAATGCTAATGTTTCAAATGAAATCGAGACATCTGAGGAATACTATGCTAAAACCAATTCTAATGAGTGGGAATGGGATTCCTACACATCCAGTGAATATGACCTACCTGAGACCTTTCAAGAGTTTGAATTATCCTCCCCGAATAATATCATGGAGATTAATATCCTAATTGATTCCTTTCAGGATCCTGACTATACCTTTGTCTTCACCATATCTACCTTGACTCTTAATAATATTGATGATGGATTAACCCTCATTTACCTATAATTGATGGATTGGGACCAACAAGGACCACCGATTTTAGACACATTTGAGAACGATGAAGCAATTGTTGAGTTCATGGTACTTCATGAAGGAATACCAAGTGGGGATCATAAAGTTGGCTTCATCATAGAGCTTGATAATGCAACATATTTTGGAGATTTTTCTTTTCCCTATAGTTGAAAAAGTAAGAAAAATGATAAAAAATAAAATAAAAAGAATAGGTTTCTAGGTGAAAATCGAAAGGTGCCTTTAAACCATGAAAAAGTAAAAATAAAGGGTGTATCTGAAGATGAAAACCTCTCTAAGATGCCTAAGGATGGAGGGTTGGACAATCTCCCCATTAAATTAGAGAGATTACCATTGCTGGTAGAAGAATTAGAAGAGGTCAATCTTGGGACAAAATATAATCCTAGAATCATTCAGTTTGTAGCATCTTTGACCACTAAAGAAAAAACAGAGTTCACTACATTCTTTTCAAAAAGATGAGTTAATTTTGCATGGTCATATGTTGATATGCCTGGGTTGGACTCTGAACCTATTCTACATCATATTCCATTGATTCCAAATGCTAAACCAGTCAAGCAAAAATTAAGGAAAATGCACCCATAGATTGCACTCTTAGTAAAGGTTTAGTTGAAGAAACTTTTGGATGTTGATTTTATTCATTACATAGACTATGTAGAATGGATATCCAATCTTTTTCTTGTCACTAAACCAATTGGTGTTATCAAAGTGTGCATAGATTTTAGAGATTTAAATAAGGTTTTTCCTAAAGATTATTTCATGTTGCCTAATATTGGCATCATAGTAGACATCACAGCGGGATATGAGATGTTATCACTTATGGATGGTTTTTTAGGATACAATCATATCAAAATTACTCCTAAGGATCAACAAAAAACAACCTTCACCTGCACTTGGGTTAACTTTTGTTGAAATGTAATGCCTTTTGGTCTCAAGAATGTTGGAGCAACATATCAAAGAGCTATGACAATAATTTTTCATGACTATATACATTTACTTATTATGTTGATGACTTCTTGACAAAATCCTTAACAAGAGAGGGTCATCTAGCAGTGTTAGACAATATTTTTAGAAGACTAGAGGAATATAAGGCTAGGTTAAACCCAAAGAAGTGTGTGTTTGGGGTCCAATTAGGCAAACTCTTGGGATACATTGTCTCTCGTAGAAGAATTGAAGTTGATCCTGTGAAGGTAAAATTAATCATAGATATGCCCCCACCAATTAACATTAGTCAATTGAGAACTCTACAAGGAAGATTGCAGTCAATCTGAAGGTTTATTGCCAAGTTAGCAGATAAGATCCACCCATTTCAACATTTTTTATGCAAAGGATTTTCCTTCCTACGGACTAAATGTTTTTGATTAAGGAAAAAGAAAGTTTTGAATGGGACCCGAAACCCTTTAACAGCAGAGAAAAGAAAGATAAATCATTTGAGATTTCAACACAAAACCAAAACATTGCCAACAAAGAGAAGAACAAAAAACTAGCCTAGGGGCAGCACAACAAAACACCAATAGAAACCTAGTGAAAAACCAGCTGCTAGGCAAGATTCCTCAGGATATTTGCAACCTCCTACTCCAAATTGTTCATATTTATTGTTGGTTTCTTAATTTCCTATATGTCCACAGGGGTTTTATCAGCCTTCCTCTTCAGGTTGGCTCTGGTTCTTTTGCTTATCCTAGCACCCTCCACTTGGCTTTGATCTTTTCCATCTTCCACATCCACTACAAGCCTTACCTGATAGGCCTTTTCCAGATTCTCATCCATCAAATTCATGGTGCTCACAGTGGATTTTAAGATCTTGTGACTCATTTATAGAACCTTCTAGATAGACTCTTTAACATTCTTAAGCTTTTCCTCAATAGTTGATAGCTTATCATCATGATTACTCTTGAATTGATGCAAATCCTCCACATTTTTCTTAAGAAAATCTACCATATATCTCTTCTCTTCCTCAGTACACAATTCATTGGCCTTATCTATGTCTTTGTTAGTTTTATCCATCATATCATTCTTTTCAAACTTACTACTAAAAGCCCTTTGATTCAATTTGATTTCCTTAATCTCAAAGAAAACCCACCTAATCAACCTGAAGAAATCCACGGACCCATTGCAGGCGATAACAAGAATATCAACAGTAAACTCATGCTCAGCCTTAAAGTAATGATCATCCTCCTTGAGGTCATTGGGATACCTAGGCCTATCCTCCCTATCAGTTGCAAGGTAACTAGAATACTCTGACGAAGGGGTCTTCTGAGTCTCATCCTGATTGGTTTCATAGGAAGGGTCCTCCACAACCTTCATCTTGCCCTTCTCCTGAGGAACAGTGGATTTTCCTTTTGCCTTCAAATTAGTAGCCCCAGAACCCAGGAAAATGACTTTAGCTTTTCTTGTGGAGATCATGGCACTGGGTTTAGGAAAGGCACGGGCCTTGGACTTACTTTTGTTACTACCCTTCCTCACCATCTTTGACGGATGATCTTGCTCATCCTCCATTCTTCCTTATCTTTATAGTTGGCACCCAGTTCATCCCTAGCAAAGGCAGAATGGGGAGAAGGGGTCTGGTGGGAAAAAGTCAGCATGGTTTTGAAATGTTCATAAATGAGAACAAGCAAACCCAAATGAAGAATGGGTTATCTAACCGGGTTTTATTTATGGTCCTGAAGACTAACATTCAGCAAAGTAGATAAATAGAAAGGGAAGGAAACCCTAACCTGATCTCGAAAGTGGTTGAGGAGCACAAAATGGTAGCCAAAAACCCTTGTATATCTACCATCTAGCATAATTTATTCCATGATTTCCTTCAACACCTCCCGCTAGAGAAATTTAATCTTCAGAGTCATAACTACTTTTAGTAGCTCTACGCAAGTCCTCCTCCTTATCAGTCTTTGAAAATTTTCTTACTGCCTGGTTAGAAAGCTTCCTATCCCTGTAGAACTTAATACCCTCCCTGGAAAGCCCAGTAACATCGGCAATTAATTGCTCATACAAGGCCACCTTTCTCCCAAAAAATTAACCTTACCACTATTCCATTCTTTAGCAAAAAATGTGGTAATGTCTTGGTCCCAACCATGGAGTTTTTTTATGTATCTAGTAATCCCACCCCTCTCTAGAAACTCCCAAACCTTAGTGTTACTCTTCAGGTCCTCACAATCCATTGGTGCCATCCGATGACACTCACCTCCCATGTTGATAGTGTTGCAACCCTATTGCGAAGACTCCAGAAATCCAAATAGCCTAATAGTGGAAATGTCTAGAAAGCATGCGAAGCAAAAAATATCATAGTGGCAAATGATATTAAGGTGCTCTAGCCGATGATGAAAAATAATGAGACAACAATTCCGAGATTGCATGAAAAGACACCCCAAACCCATAATCATTAATTGATAGGGACAACCTTCTCGTGGGTTCTATCCTACATTAGTAAGGTCGTGACATCAGCATCCAATTTGTCACTCCTCTGCCACATCATTTTACCCTTAGCCTTAACACTCTTATTTGCAAAGAATTTTGCCACCATGTTTATTTCCCTGTAAGCATGGGAGATGAAGTATTTTTCAAAAGAGCTAATTATCCCCTTTGAGAGATTGATCCAATTCTCAAAGGTCCAAGAAGGATTTTGGAGGCCTTTAATACATTGAATAATATTGTTTGAGTCCCCTTCAAGCCAAATATTTTTGAAATTCATTTGGTGAGCAAGATTTAAGGTTTTTGGTGATCATCCTCTAGTGTTCTAAATGTTGTCAAGAGGAATTTCAACAAATAAAAGATTTTCTATTGACTCCTCCAATTCTTATGCCTCCCATTGATGGTAGACACTTAATCTCATATATAACCACTACATCAGCATTGGGGGCAATACTAGCACAAAATGACAATGATGGAAAAGAGAGAGCCATCTACTATATCAGTCGTACTCTTGTAGGATATGAGCTTAACTACAGTCCCATTGAAAGAGCATGCCTTACAATTTTTTGCTACATAGAAGCTGAGACATTATATGTTGAACCATAAAACAAAATTGGTAGCCAATATTGATCCTTTGAAGTATCTATTGAGAAAATCAACTTTACCAGGTCGACTAGCAAAGTGGGTTATGATTTAGAGTGAGTATGACATAAATTATGTTGATCATAAGGAAATAAAGCACAAGTGATAGATGATCATCTTGTAGATGCACCAATTATAGTATATCATCCTCTAGTGTTCAAATTTCCTGATGAGTCCATCTTCACAATGGAAACTCCTACAACATGTAAATTGTATTTTGATGGGTCCTATACAAATCATGGTTCAAGGGCTAGAATTATTTTTATCACATTTCAAGGGGACTCCATTCCTAAGTTATATAAAATAGCCTTCCCGTGCATGAATAATATGGCTGAGTATGAAGCATTGTTGATAGGAATCTAAATGGAAATCAAATGGAAATTCAAGGATCTTCAAGTTTATGGCGATTCCCAGCTGGTTATCCGTCAAGTGAATGATGACTATCATACAAAGGATGAGAAGCGTACCCCTTACAAGTGCATGGTGGATAGTTTTAAGTTGTACTTCAATGATATTTATTTTGAATTTTTTTTAAGGATGTAAAACAAAGCAGCTAATACAATGGAAACTATTGGATCTCTCTTGGATATTCCTAATAATGCCTCACAGTATGAGTTCTTTGTGGAATAGTTGTTGATCCCCATGTTCAAGGTCCCCAAATTCGAACTCGTGTGTGAACTTGTTGGTCTTGAATATCCCTGGTACAAATACTTTATAACTACCTACATGACCAGATTATCCCTTATGACTTGTCCACAAACCAACACAAAACATTTATTCGGTAAGCCTCCAAATATGTCATCAATGGTGATACCCTTTACCGTCGTAGCCTAGATAGCACCCTCATAAGATTTCTTGAATCATATGAAGCACATACAACCTTACAAGAGGTACATAATGGTATATGTGGAGCTCATGATTCTTGTCCTACCCTAGCTAAGAAGCTTATGTGAACGGGATACTATTGGCCTACTATGGAATGTGATTCCTACTACTTTGTAAAGAAGTGTAGCTAGTGTCAGTTACGTAGAGATCTTGTACACACACCTGCTTAGAAACTACATCCACTTACATCACCTTGGCCATTATCTTAATGGGGACTCAACCTCATGGGAAATATTCACCCTACTTCTTCTAATGGTCATAAGTTTATCCTTGTTGCAACTAAATACATCACTAAATGGATTGAGGCTATTATGATGACCTACATTACTAAAAATAAAATATCTAAATTCATTCTTAACTACATCATATGTCGGTATGGTGTTCCCCAATCCATCATCATAGATAATGGTCATCCCTTTAAAAATCAAGATGTCTATGAATTATGGGAGAAGTTTCATATCCAACATCATTTCGCCACCCCATACTACCCCTAGGGAAATGTTCAAGCTGAGGCATCTAATAAGACTATCCTTAAAATCTTAAAGAAGACTATCAATGACATTGGTTGTGATTGTCATGTCCAACTCAATCCTTCTTTATGAGCCTATCGCACTAGCATCTGTACTCCCATAGGAGCCACCCCATATTCCCTTGTCTTTGGATCCGAAACTATCCTTCCCTTTGAGGTCGAGTTACCATCATTGAGGGTGTCTATGCAATAGTTTATTGATGAAGAAGAATATTGTATAACCCATTTGCATGAGCTAGAGATATTGGATGAGAAGAGGCGGAATTCCTTAACCCATTTATAGGAATATTGGAACCTTCTTCGGTGTAGTTATAATAAGAAATTTTTGGCTAGATACTTTGAAATTGATGACTTGGTTCTAAAAGAGAATCCTAAGAATCAGATGGATAGAGAAAAGCCTGGAAAGCTTGAACCTAATTGGTTGGACCCTACATCATCGAAAACAACATATGGGTTTGGGTCTTATTAGTTGTCTACTCCTAAAGGTGAACCACTAATTGAGCCTATCAACATCATGCAACTTCAACGATATTATACATAACTTCCAGAGAACCCCATTAAAAATTAAAAAATACAAAAAAACAAAAAAGTGGAAAGAATCAAAAAAATAGTAAAGAAATATTTTGACAAATAGTGAAAACCATTTCAGTAGCACTTTGGATAAGTACCACAATGAAAACTTGGAAAATATGCGCCATGTGTAGGTAGTCTTTTCTCTAGCATCTACCATCATTCTATCTAGTTTTTCACTTCCATCCACTCATCCTTCGCTTTGTTGGGGATAAGGAGTCTGGTTTGTCATCAAGATAGATATCTAAGACAGTAGTGCCTTAGTGATTTCAATTCAAAATCACAACAAAGACACAAAACAACTATGCCATAAAGCGGAAGCAGGAATAGTGAATCCCCCATTGATCCTCTGAGAGACATAAATGCTTAACATATACCAGATTCAACACAAGCACAGATTCAAGAACATGAATCAAACAGCATGAAAGACAAAACATATGGACACACAGATATATGTGGGGAAAACCTTTTCAGGTAAAAAGCCCCACCTCCAAAACATTTAGCTCACTTGTATTATTCAGTAACAAAAAACTAGTTACAATACAAAAACAGAGCTATGCTCTTCAGGATAATACATCTTGTCCATCTGGAGAAAGAATACGGGTAGGAAACACAAAACCAGAACCTTCACATAGTTGCAATGTCATACATCTGACATACTATATAGATTCCCTTCAACTCCTCAGAAATAACTATCTTAGCCAGCCTCTCGGCCAACACAACAAGTTCACATTGTTTTACAACCGAGAGGTAGAGTGTTCACAGTTATAATTCCTTAGCATACTGCATGAACACACTCATGCCTCTCACTCTCGCTCATTCAATGACTCTCTTCTACATGTCCAATGTATTCAACTTCTTTAAATCATACATCACCATCAATGTCCCCACCAAACGCAGGCCTAAATCCACGTTGCTCTGACCATTCGAGCAAGCAACCGATCTGCACACAATTGTATCAAGTCACCCAGGCATTTGAACCATGCCTTAATCGGGCTCCAAATCCAACTAGAAATCAGCCTACAATAACTACCTATGACTATTCCGGTCTTCGGTCAATCAGACGTTGCTAACCTACCACGTGTCATCCTGTCGATCGCCTGTCGCTTTGACACTGAGTCCAGCTCAGTCAAACTATGCCCCGAGCTCATCTGTAGCTCCTACCACGTTACCATCAAGTCTGAGTCACCCAGCCATGGTAAAGTGGTGAGCTCATCTGAGCTCACCTCTCGACACCACCGAGCTTTGTCACACCTTCCCCGTGCTACCTCTACCCGATCTGGCCCACCTCACGATATGGCAGTAACTGGCTGCACAAACCTCGATCTCCAACCGCACTATCGCTGGGCTTGGAATTTCCCTTCACGGTATGGTGGTAACCGTATCGCAAACCACCAATGGTCAAATCGCATCACCGTGGCTTAAGGAACAAGCCTTCGCGGTAAGGTGGTAGGCATCACCACTGACCGTCATGGCTTCACCGTGCTACCGCACCCAAACCGCCAAACCTCCATGGTAAGAAGGTAACCATCACCGAACTCGCCCCTTGCCTACACCACGCTACCGCTGCCCGATTAGTGAAGACCCACGGTAAGGTGATGACTATCGAGCACAACTGTTAGCGGTTAAATTGCACTACCATGGCGGATGACAAGCCACCCCGCGGTAGGGTGGTAACTGCCAGATGAACCGCAGGCGATCTCACCGCGATCACCGCACTGAGTGGACCCACCACCTGCAGTAAGGTGGTAAACCTTACATAGCCAGTTTTCCACCCATACGTCGCTCACCGCGTTACCTCACCACCATCGAGCCACCTCCGCGGTAAGGAGGTAGCAGTCATCTAGGCTACCGCCACTACACCACACCACCGTCAGTCAAGAACAAGACTGCCACGGTAAGGCGGTAACACTGCCCAACCACCAAACAGGGTGGCCCGCGGTAAGGCGGTAAAGGCCTAAAACAGAAAAAAAATGCCTAAGTCTTCAAATGGGTCAACCAAAAAGTTGAGGCAGATTCCAACAATCTCCCACTTGCCAAAGACTTTTAGGTATCCTCCAAGAACCCGAACAAGGACCAAAACATTCTCTCATGCTCCAACCAAGACCAATGCAATCGACATTCAAAATGTCCACCATCTCAAGCAACTGCTCCAAACATCCAACGCAGGAAAAGGAACAAGCCAAGGCGTAAATGCACCAATCTTAGGAAAGAAAGCAAATGACCCTTCAGGCAGCAAAGGAAACACAACAACAAACAACAAGGCACCAATGCGAGCACAGGAAACAAGACATAGACTGCAATTCTCCAGAACAAGAACATCAATCAGCCAGAACAACAACTAGTGACCTGGTTGTCCTCATCCAGCTAACCAAACCCATGCAGCTGAACATAGCACCAATAGCTCATGCTAATCTATACAAACACCCATACCTCAAAGGTATGAAAACTAGAAACAAACTCATGCCATCATAAACTACCCGTCTCAGCAGCAAACAAGCACCCTGTGTCAACCAGTCCTAGACCAAACACATCCAGGTACTCCCACTGCAAGGGCACTATCCAAATGAGTGCAAATAAAGCACCATCACAAATGATCCAGGCATACCAAGTCCACCAGCCCCTGCATATAGAAGAGACCCTAGAAAATAGTGACCATCACGGCTCCACAAACATCTAAAGTCATATGAAACAAACAGGAAGAACAAGACCACATAAGAGAGAAACATCAAATCAAAAGCATGCCCTTCTACAAAAAATTTAATATGCCAGCTGTGGAAAGAGTGATCTTCTTCTCATCCCAAAGGGAAAGCCTTAACAACACCCAACAACACCATGGATGTAAGAATCAAGAAGATCAAACTAACCCATACACCATCTCTTGTTAGTCCTCAACAGCACGAGATACATAATGCTATCCATCTTCCATTATGAATCCTCCAGAATCTTAAAATAGCAACTCAAGATTCATACCAATGAAAGATAGAGCATAACACAACTGAAAAGTATAATGGGAAAATACCTTTCACAAGAACACTGCCGAGTAGACCAAGGAGAAAAGAAAACATGCTCCTTCAAGATATAGAAGTCACCGTGACTTACCCAAGAGAATTCTCCTGCAAGGTCTCTATTGAATTCGCATTCAATGAAGGTGCGGGCTTCTCAGACTTTCAGCTGTAATAGCAACATTCTCATAAGAATTCCAGCCTCACCTTATTCTCCATGCATCCATGAGTATCAGCAACCTATCATCTCATCCTGACTCCAATCTGCAATACTGCAGCAACCATGAAGTCCACCAACATATGACCAATGCACTCAAAACATAGAGAAACCCCAGACCACTGTCAAAGCTTCAAGACTTATCATGACACCATGATCTACACATCCCCCTTTAGAGATACCATGCTTCAAGTGAACAAGCTATGATCTCAAGAGCACAGCAAAATGCCAAAAATCTAAGAAAGAGTAATCATGACATAAAGCAAACAACTCTAAACCAAAACTAACATCACCTGTCAAGCACCACCAACAACTCAGCCAAAACTAACAATGTCTTCCATGGCCCCAAGATGTTGCACACCTTCAAGTAGTGAGCATGCAGATGCAAAAGAACACAGCAACAGTGTAACAGGCTGTTCATGACAACGTGACCCACATGCTATAGGTTCCCGTCACTAACTATTCAAGTACTCCAACACCATCCATCCTCTCATCTCAAAATACCTACGCCAATGCACAAGTAACCATAGACAAGGTCAGCTAATAGATCTGCAACAACATAGAAGCAATCACGTGGATATAGATAGTCCACTCCCGAGTTGTCTCACAGCAATCAACAGGTAGCTAATCTATCAACTACACAACTCAAAGATCCACTTCAAAAGACAACCCTGCAATTCTATTATCACACTGGAAAACTATAAAACTGAGATCTCAAAGAGAACAGCCATGTAGACAACCATGACTCAAACACTAGATCAACAACAGATCTGACTTGCCAAATATGTCCACAACACAAGCACCATAGTCTAGGAAGCCCATAAGAAATGCTAAATGAACAAACACATACCAACATTCTTATGCAAAGAAGTCACCCTCCTCAAGACTAGTCGAACTGCATCTATCTCGTCGAGTCACACCCCAAAGGCCAAGAACTGGAAAATAGCAAACAACAGCTCCACACAACACAAGTTTTCTCTTGACTATGTAAAACCTTCAAAACCACAGTGTTTATAAAACACCCATGCATCTCCATCTTCATTGCTCATCTGGACAACTCAAGAGTCTACACACAGCCATCATAGTTAACCAGAAACATGAAAATTCATGATAGACTTTTTAGGAAAATATACACAAAACCTCTAGAGCCAAAGACATGAATCTGAACCATGCAATTGCAAGAGACAGGCGCACAAGAACAACAGGTCCATTTCAGACCAGTTCCAACACCACAGTCATGCACAAGCAAAAGAAAGAGCCAGGCTATCTAGAAGTTCCAGACCACCAAGGTCACTTCATAGCATCCATGCAATCAGAACACCATAGAAACTGCCTTCAGTGCTAAGTCAAAAACATCCAGCACAAGCACAACTCTCCATAGCTGATCAACAACACATGCAAGTCCATACCACCAAGGAGCCTCTCACACAGACACCCAGTATGAACACCACACTTTGCTACAACATAGCCATGAACATATCTCACGCCCTTTGCACCAGGAACTTTGCTCCGAGCCAGGAGCCTCAGACCATGTTGCCACAACATGACCAACTCCAGTCATCTCCAACATCTTTCAAACTATGTGTTGAATCAAAGAAGCACACACTTCCACTCATCGAAGGATCAATCACCAACTAATTTCTCCAAATTTCCTCAAGCTTTCCAGGCTAAGAAATCAACATAGGATAAAACTCAGAACTTTAGCAACCAGGAGAAGACTTTGATACGAATGGTTGGTATCATCAAGCCTCAACCTCCTTCAACCATCTTTGATACCACTTGTTGGGGATAAGGAGTCTGGTCTATCATCAAGATAGATATCTAAGACAATAGTGCCTTAGTGATTTCAATTCAAAATCACAACAAAGACACAAAACAACTATGCCATAAAGCAGAAGCAAGCACAGTGAATCCCCCATTGATCCTCTGAGAGAAGTAAATGCTTAACATATACCAGATTCAACACAAACATAGATTCAAGAACATGTTTTCAAACAGGATGAAAGATAAAACATATGGACACACAGATATATGTGGGGAAAACCTTTTCAGGTAAAAAGCCTCACCTCCAAAACATTCAGTTCACTTGTATTATTCAGTAACAAAAAACTAGTTACAATACAAAAACAGAGCTATGCTCTTTAGGATAAAACATCTTGTCCATCTGGAGAAAGAATACGGGTAGGAAACACAAAACCAAAACCTTCACATAGTTGCAATGTCATACATCTAACATACTATAAAGATTCCCTTCAGCTCCTCAAAAATAATTGTCTCAGCCAAACTCTCAACCAGCACAACAGGATCACATTATTTTAGAACCGAGAGGTAGAGTGTTCGTAGTTACAATGCCTTAGCATACTACATGAACACACTCACGCCTCTCACTCTCGCTCAGTCAATGGCTCTCTTCTACATGTCTAATTTATTCGACTTCTTTAATTCATACATCACCATCAATGTCCCCACCAAACGCAAGCCTAAATCCACGCTACTCTGACCATTCGAGCAAGCAACCGATCTGCACACAATTGCATCGAGCCGCCCAAGCATTCAAATCATGCCTTAATCAAGCTCCAAATCCAGCTAGTAATCGGCCTGAAATAACTGCCTATGACTATTCCGGTCTACAGCCAATCAGACACTGCCAACCTGCCACGTGTCATCCTGTCAATCCCCTGTCGCTCTGACACTAAGTCCAACTCGGTCAAACTATGCCCCGAGCTCATCCGAGCTCCTACCACGTTACTTTCGAATCCAATTCACCCAGCCGCGATAAAGTGGTGAGCTCATCCGAGCTCACCTCTCGACACCACCGAGCTTCGTCACACCTTCCCCGTGCTACCATTACTCAGTCTGTCCCACCTCACGGTATGGCGATAACTACCTGCACAAACCTTGGTCTCCAACTGCACTACCACTTCACTTGGAATTTCCCATCGCGGTAGGGCAGTAACCGTATCACAGACCGCCAGTGGTCAAACCACATCATCACGGCTTAAGGAAAAATCCTTCACAATAAGGTGGAAGGCACCACCACTAACCGTCACGGCTTCATCGTGCTACCGCACCCAAACCACCAAACCTCCGTAGTAAGGAGGTAACTATCATCGAACTTGCCCCTTTCCTGCACCGCGCTACCACTGCCCGGTTAGTGACTAGGTTCCTTCGCCTTTCATGATCATCCTTGGCATCCATCGATTCCCTCACGCATAATTTTTGGTCCTATACCTGACTAGGTTCAATCTTCTGACTTGTGTCTTTTTGGGATCCTACACATGGTATCATCTTTTAAAACATCAAAAATCCAAAAAATCATAAAACATTCAAAAATCCAAAAAAATTGTTAAACATGAAAAATACAAAAAAAATCATAAAACATCAAAAACTCCAAAAATAGAGTCAGAGTCTATGTTAGTCCAAGTCTATTCGAATTATTTTTTCTTTATGCATTGCTACGTAGGCAAGGCCATCTTTCGATGAGCCCATGAGACACTAGGTTAGTCCCTTAGGGTTTTGTTGAGTCAAATCAATAATGATTCACATCATAATAATGACTCACTCATGGTCAAATTCAGTTGAACAATGATGTCTCTATGCATTGCTACATAGGCAAGGCCATCTTTCGATGAGCCCTTTAGGCACTAGGTTAGTCGTTTAGGGTTCATCGAGTCTATCTTGGTCTATTTTCATCATTTTTCCTACAATAAATTATTCCTTGCTAAGGCCAACACTTCAGACAAAAGCAAACAGATATTTAAATAGAATCACGAATCAACATATCAACCATCCAACTGGTCTTCAATCCCAATCGATCAATTAGCTAATCATCAATTCTTATCAAGTCAATGGTCTTCTCATTTTGTCTTATTTAGGATGTTTCCTTGAAATTAGACATTGTCATTTTTTAACTTTATCATTTTCCATATATAGGATATGTCTTTCCTAAAACTGGGCATAGTCAATCAATCTTGTCAATTGGTCAATCCTATCAGTCAGTCAATCTAGTCATTCAAATCAATTCAGTCAAACAATCAATCTCTTCAATCAACCCATCTGGTCAAACAATCAATCAATCATTCAACCTTATCAATCAATCAACCTTCTCACTTAATCAATCTAGTCAATCAATTAGTCAAAATTGTCTATCAATCAATCAATCAATCTCATCAATCCTATCAGCAAATAAATTTTGGCAACTAATCTAAATGGTTGTTAACTTTGTTGGTCTAGTTCATCTTATCTTTTTGATTTTTCTTTGGTCATGTTACTAGCCACCTCGAGGATACCCCAAGAAGGATTTAGAGGAGCAATAATAGATCATGACCTCTTTTCTTTTAATTGTTTCTTGTGGTTAGTCTTGACAAAAAGACTAGGGAGATTTGGCCCTTAGTATAATTCATGGAATTCCTTGTCTGTTAAGTGTCTATTTTGCAAATGGATAACATTTCACACATTGGTCTATATCATACCATGGTGTTTATTATCTATTTTCTATAATTTTACCACCCAATGATGATAAATATGCAAGTCTTGCATCTATTAAGCAAGAATATCAATCCCTTGGCTAACTCCACACTAACACCCATCTTCTCCAAGCTAACATCCATCTTCTCCACACTAACATCCATCTTCTCTATGCTCTCACCTCTTTTATCTGCAATCATCTTGATGGAATCCTGTGACACACAAAAATATCCTGCATACATAATCATACTAGAGGCATCATAATCATCATCATAAACATGTTAGATCATCCATATTGCATCAAAAAATAAAAAAGCATAGATAGCATCATCACACATACATGCATACATGAATCCATATAAGCATTACATATCATAATCACATAGTATCATCTTGCATTCATAAACCACTAGCGTACATCCCATTACATACATCTTATCACATATCACATCATATTTGCATATAAAAATGAAATCATACATAATCATCACATTTCATATGCACTGTCCATATCCATATCATTGCATTTACATACATCATACATATCCATATTACATCATTTCATAAACATGAAACATTCATAACATCATAAAGTATGCATCACATCACAATCATATAAAACCATCTTGCATATAGAGTGCATAAATATTATAAAAGTAAATCATGTACATCTAAAATCCATCATAAAGCAATATAGATTAGGTTCATCCATCCATATAGAATAAGATAGATAGTTATGCATAACCATAATGCACTATAACATGTAAAACCATCTCATAATCATATACATGCATAACATCATAATAGCATAATCCATCACATAAAAACATGCATAATAAATGACACATTAGATATCAGTGTCATAGTACAATATCAGGATGAATCTCAAAATGGAGCTCACAGGATTAGTCAAAATATACATATATATAAGTGTCTAAAGCATAATAAAAAGAAAGATCTAGTCAATTCTCTCATTGTCCCTTGATGGAGGTTGTTTATCCTTTGGTTGTTGGGATCTCGAGGTCCTATGCCCTGATGACCAATGGTATGATGAAGGTCGTGGTTGAGAAACACCACCACTACTCCAACTCTTCTTGGAGTGGGTCCTGCTCTATGATATGCTCATAGTTGTTGAAAAACTAGGATCTTTGTGCTCAAGAGGAATCTCTCTCTCATATAAGTCCTTATAGTACTACTCTTCCTGAATAGCCCTCCTGAACTCTTGAGAAAAATCTATTGTGGCACCACTACACCTACTAATAAAGTCAATAGATCCCTGCTCTACTCGCTACACCCTAATAGCAGCCATGTCTCTCTCCACCCTCAACTACTAGACCTCTACCTGCACAACCTATAATTGGACTTTTAACTTGGCCACCTATACATCCATTGGTGGATCCTCCCCCTCCACCTCCATCGCCTCACCAATGGGGATCTCCTCCATCCCCTCATCCATCACTACCCTTTCCCTCTCCTCCCCCTCCTGATCTACAATTTCCTCATCCCTCCTAACCTCCTCTACCTCGAAATCTATGCTGAATTCAAACTCTGGCTGCTCCCCCACCTGTCTCTCCTCTTGGTGGGGAGGTGCATCTTCCTATCCTATAACCACTACTTCTCTAACCTCACCCTACTAACGAGGGGCCTCCTCTACCTGCCTCCCTATGTCCCACCTCGGTGGATGAGGTGGACGGGGTGGTCATTTGTCTCTGCCTCTGCCTCTTCCATCCCTACCTCCTCTATCTCCTCTACCTTCTCCCCCTCGTCCATTTCCCCTATCATCCCCATAGAATCCTCGGCCTCCATCCTTTCCTCGGCCTCGACCTTGGCCTCTAAGTCTGCCCCCCAGTCTTCTCCCCTACCTCTATACACGTATAGGCTAATTAGGACATGTCAGTGGTACTAGCCTATGTTGTGCCCACCATGCATCATACTCTAGGGTAATAATTGCATCTACCACCTTTGGCCCTGCCCCCACTACACTGGTTGCAACTTGTCTATGTCCTACTCTATCGTAGCAACCAGAATCATCACTCCCCATGGTTGTATCTCTTGGCTAGACTGAGCAAACTCTATGGTACCTACCAATAACCCCTGTTGCTCATCAAACTATCGCCACACCCATTTTGGTAGATATCTCTCAATGATGTGTTGAGACTTAACTATGCATCCAATCAAGTATTAGGTCTATCGGTAGTATGGTAGATGGTCATCATCATCCACGAAGTGAGTGCAATACCTGTATGGCCTCCAAGTGAATGAATCTAAAATATATATGGCATGTCTCTAATAACCAATATCACCCACATGTGTCTGAGTGACAACACCTCCGTAAATAAACACATAGGGAAAACCTACTCCTAACTACCTTTGAACTAGTGGTTGGAACACTCCAATGTGATCCCAAGCCCACACCATTAGGAGATTCATCCCAAATGAATGGTTTGAGCACCTTGGTATGCCACATCATGGAGATACAAATATAGCATGGCCAACATGCATGGCCCTCAAGCATAAACAACTCCTCGGGTAAGCATACTGGCCAGCATGTCCCTACCGATCAGGTCACATGACTCCACCAATAACGCTGAAAAGGAAAACAATGAAGAGATCATATCTCTCCAAGAGCACGTCTCAGCAGATCTCATACTCCTCTACTCCCAGATCAATGATGTTCGCGTGCTCGAAATCACTCACAATGGCACCATATCCTCGCTCTGGATGATAGAACACATGTTGTCCGTGGATAGGAATTTGAAGGATCTGTTGCACATCCTCTAACCTTGGTCACTGTAGCCTCTCCTATCAGAAAATGGAATGAGCTAGTCTCTAAGTGTCATCGCTCAGCCAAAGAAGCCAATAAACCATGGTTAGAATGAATTGTAGGCATGAAAGTGATGTAATACAATCCTAGGGAAAGTAGTTGATCCCTCTAGTCATCCTCTAATCGCTCTTGTAGCCTGAAGGTCGACAAACGAATCTCTCGAGTGTAAATCAGATCTAATTCCACCTGTGATCATAAGAAAGCACATTATGTCAATCATAAAGCCTGTGCAAACCTATTTGACCTTGGTTGTAGATGAAATTTTATCTAAAACTAAGGAAAAAATTTAAACAGGAAAATGCATGACACTGTCTATCATATGCACCTCAAAATTCAAATGCGTCATGAAATCGACACATGTAGTTCACTTTTGTAAATACGTCAAATACCCTATCAAATGTGACATTTATGTTAAATGCATCATTTAGGATTGCAATTGCACCCCAAAAACTCACATGTGTCATGTAAACCTACAGTTGCATTGCAAAATTCATTTGTGTTGCAAAAAATCAGTTGCAGCTATACCCTATGCATTTGCATCACACTAAGCGATGCGACGAACTGCATCCACTTGTGGTGAATGTGATAACAAATGTGATGAACAAAGTTTTCCGCATTTGTTTTCCCCCTTTTGGAGCCCTAAAACTAGCAAAAAATTAAAAAATTACAAAGCAAGGTTGGCATACTTACCACATCCCCTAAACCCTTTGATTGTCTATAGGTCTTCACTCGATATTCGCATTGTGCAACATGTGGTACTAGAGACATCTTGGCAGCAGCTCTACAATAGATTTTCACTCTCTCTCACTATTCACTCAATATTAAAAGGCACAAATGACTATTTTAGCACCCTAATCACATTTATATCTTCCTAAAATGGGATTTTTACCTTCCTTGTTCACTGGTTGTGCCAAATGTTGAACCTAAACACTAATGTGAACTTCCTCAGGGTCTAAAATTGAAACCTTTTGATGTTAATGTTGAATCCACCTCTATGTTTGAGCTTCTTGACATGGCGAGGGTGGGGGCCACTAGCACTTTCAGATTAGAAAAATGGACTCTCTAGGAGTTTAATAAAGCAAACATCAAAATAAGGGGTTTGAAGGAGAATTTGAAGAATATTCTGAAAAGCTCGGCTCAGGATATTTTGATTGACAGAATTGTGGATCTTGAGGGTTCATTCTATGATTTTAAATCCTTGTGTGAGGAGTGCTTAGCTGGTTTAGAAACCAAGATATTGGATACTAATGCGGATATAAAGAAACTTATCCATGCTTGCACATTTCAGTGAAGAATAGTGCAAACTCTTTAGAGGTCCTGTTTCGTAAAATTAGTGAGCTTACAGAGGATCAACTATAATTTTCTAAGAAAATGGAGAAAGAACACTCGGCCAAAGGTAAAGGAAAAAAAGGTGTGAAAGATGATGGTAAAGGCCCTGTTGCTAAGGGGTTAGCTGACTAGAAGAGGTCCTTTGATGTTGAGAAAAAAGAGTTGTTGGACATGATTGAAATGCATAGGAACCAGGAGCTTGAGGTGGCCAACACCTTAAGTAGTATGAAGTAGTGTCATGTTTGTCTATTTGTTGTGTGTTTTTCTGCTGTTGGGTCTCAGTTTCTTTCCTGTTGTTTTGCCATTTTGTTGTTGATGGGAGTTGTTGATAGTTTACTATTTTATCTTTCAAGCAACTTTTTGTTCCTATTGATGTTTTGAGTTTTGAGTTGTTGTTGGTGTTTCTCATAGTTCAATTGAGTAAGATTTTGTATCTTATATTGTAAACAGTTTTGGGTCCCTTCAAAACTTGTTTTTCCAATATAATCAAAACAATTTTTCACATTTTCTTAAAAAAATCAAAATTTGCAAAAAAAATCAAGGGGGCACACTGGGGCATGTTCTAAATCAAATTTTCCTAATTATTCTTTGACATAATACTCAAAATCATATTATGTCAAAGAGGGAAAAAAATTAGACATTGAAAAATGTCTTGAGTCTACGAACGCTATTTTTCCGCATCAATATCTCTTCTTCCTTGTCTAATTAAATCATTTTAATTATTTAATTAATTCATTTTCTTATTCTTCTTCAATTAATTAAATAAATTAAATATGTATTTAATTATGTCGCTAATATCTTATTTCTCTCTATAGTTAAATAAATTCTGATTTATTTAATTATTCACCTTTCACCATTCGTCTATAGTGAAATAATTATTTTAATTATTTAACTATTCATTAACCTCTTCTTCTACTATAAAATAATTAATCTAATTTAATTATTTAATATCCTCATTTCCATTTCCTCCATATTTAATTAAATGGTTGCATAATAATCATTTTAATTAAATTTCCCTCTTTCTCCATAAATAAATAATAATTTTTTATTATTTATTTCTCCATCCTCTCCTAAATTAAATAATATGATTATTTAATTGCCAAGATTCCCTTCTCCAATTAAAAAATATTATTTGAATGCCTCCACTTTCCCTTTTGAGTTTCAATTGTCAATCACCTTCGGTCTTCTTTCAATCTTGATTGTCTATCCTTAGCTATCCCTAACCCCACCACTTCATGGTGCATGTTATCTCAACCATTGATCTTGGAATCTTTTTGGATTTCTATCACATCCTTCTGTTTGAATAGTTTTCCTATAAAATAAGGTTGTCTCCCTCATTCCAACCTTACATCCACTATCTCCAAAGTTCTTGTTGTCACATCACTGTCACTTGCAGGTACCTTTGAACAACAAAATCTTAGGGCAAGCTTGTACATTGAGCAAAATGGAGGAGATGCAAGGAAGTTTAATCAATATTAACATGGGAAGTTTAGTCTAGTTTTTTTATTCATTTGATTTCCATTATTGATTGTGCATTCTTGTTTGGATTGGGATTTGGGCTTAGATTTTAGGTAGTTGTGGTTGAGCTATCATTGATCTTTGCCTTCATTATGAATTTTATCCATTCCTACATGTATATATACTTGTTAATATATGTATTTTAAGGTGTTAGGATAATATATATATATATATATGTGTGTGTGTGTGTGTGTGTATATGTATATATGTACGTATTGAATTAAATAGTATATACATACATATATATTAATATATGTATATATTTATAAATATATGTGTAAAGATTGGAAAATGAATGATTTTAAATAGATATTTTTTTTATTAAGCAAGGATTTTGAAAGGGCCCTAATCCCTTTTACAATAAGAAATATACAACAATAATAACAACAAGACAAGGAATAGCTATAAGATGGGACAACAACAAGAAACAACTCTCGTAGCCAGAAAAACGAAAAAGAAGAATATGCATCAACACCAATAGAATAGGCCAAAAGGCCACTCACAAAGCTACAAAATAGTAGTCAACAACAGCAACCACCCTAAGGGTGGAAAACTAGTCAAACATCAAACCATGATAAGCAGGTATGAATGTGTCCAAAACCAAATCAACGTTCAAAATAGACCTCACAACCAACAAAACAAGCTAGCAAGCCATCCATCTAACTATAAACACAACCATCTTAATAGAATCCACCCCAAGGGTGGGCAATACAACCTGAACATCAGTAACCACCCCAAGGGTGGGCAAGGAAATCCCAACAACCGCACCATACAGCTTGTCCACACTCACAAAAAAACCATTTTGTAGCCAACTTTGTTGAAAAATTATGTCTCAAATTCCAGCTTGAAGTCCTCGTTTTCATACCTTGGTGATTTTGTGTTGTTCACAAAGTTCTGGCGGAGGTGGAGCCAAGATGGAACTTGGCATTGTTCTGTTTGCCTAAGTTCCAAGTCTCTGGCGGAGGCGGAACCGGAATGGAATTAGGCATTGTTCTGTTTGCCTAAGTTCTGGGTTTCGGTTCGTGTTCTTGCTCCGACTCCGCTTCCTTCAGTCTGTTTCGCTTCGCAGGTTCTAACGGAGGCGGAACTAGTTTTGGAAGTTGGCAATGTCTGTTTGCCAAGTTCTTGTTTCAGTTCCAGTTCTGACTCCGAGCCCGACTCTTGCTTTTATGATCTGGTTCTTCTAGATGTTTGGATTCTCCTCGGGGAGTTTTCCTCTGCCTTGTCCTGGTTTTGGATTGTTGTTTCTTGCAGTTGGCGGAGGCGGAACCGGAACCAGATTGGTTCTTGATCTTGGAATTTTGGTAAAGTCATATTTCTGTTTCTACTCTAACTCCAGGTCCGACTTTGACTCCGGCAGTGTGTATTTTCAATGGAGTCATGTTTCGACTCTTGTTCCGACTCCGACTCCGGTAGTGCTATTTTTTGACTTGAATTCTTGGTCGTGCCCGATGTCTATTTGACCGTTTTGGTTGCTCTGTCAGCTGCGATTGCTGATGGGTCTTCGACGCATGGCACCTGGTTGAATAGTGATTGGACGGATACCAAGATAGTTATTGTGGCAGTTGCATTTGTCAACAAAGGGTGGCGAGCTCAATCGTTTTGGTAATGGCTTTGAGTGCAATGTTGGCTTGTTGCAGGAGATCTGTCAGATCCGACCAGATGTGTGATTTGAGGATGGTCTTCATTGCTCTTCTGATTTAGTTACTTTTGGATGAGAGATAGGTTATTTCTTAGAAGTTAGACAAGTTGAGTTGAGTCATGTAGTTGCAGAGCAAGTTGAAGTCACGAGCTAAAGGACGTGAGTTCTTGAAGAGGGTTTTGAACTGTATGTTGTTAAAACATTTTAACAATGGATCTGAATCTCTTTGGGTGATTGTGAGCTGAGCAAAGAAGTCTGGATATTGTATGTAATCGATTCATTACTGTAATACAATAGATTTGACTTTGTGTGGTGGGTTTTTTACCTGAAAGGGTTTTCCCACGTAAATACTGTGTCATCTTTGTTTGCTCATCTTTCTGGTTTCTCATTGCCATGGTTGTATGCATCTATATATGTTTTAGAAATTGTTAGTTTTTCATTTTTGCTTCTCTCCCCTGTAGTAAAGGTGTTAAGGGAATGTATTCCGCACTATTGGGTCACTACATCCGCATTCTTTTCCCTTCAAACTTGCAAACCCATCATCCACCTCCATAGGAGTGGCCTCCATCTCAATAGAAGCTGCAAGGGAGAAAATCCACTAAAGAAGAAAGAGCAACCCTTTACACTCACAAAACTTGACTCCACCTCAATAGGAAGGGGTCTCCACCTCAAGAGGATAGGTCTCCACCTCCGTAGGAGACACAATCTGTAGAGATAAAAAGGAAGCTAACACTCCTACAAAGAGAGAAAAATCAATAACAAAGGTCAATAGTAACACCTCACACTTCAGGAAAAACATAAAGCGTAACCCAGCCAAAACATAAATGCACAAAACCAGGGAGTTCAAAGAACCCTTGAAGATCATGAAGGAACCAGAGTGACCTTTTCCACCAAGTGAAGAGAACTTCCCATCAAATCCGTAGCAACCATCTCCACCTCAATAAAAGAGGACTCCACCTCTATAGGAGTAGTCTTCACCTCAATAGAAGACACTGACTGCAAAATCCAAAAGAAAGCCAACACTCTCGTAGAAAGGGAAACTATAGAAATATTTGAAAACCTAGGCTCTAGGAACTTCAAGGACTTATAGCACATCCCAACCAACAACCAAAAAAATATTTGAAGCCACACATCCACCTTAAGAAGTAGATATAATTGGGTATTCTCCAAAGTGAGAACTATACCCCTCAGCAAAAAAAGCTTCAAAGTCCAATGGGGGTACCAAACCACACAAGGAAGACAAATCAAGAGATCAAACTTGATCAACCATCCAATGGCCTCCTAAACCAGCACTAGAAAACTCAACCTTGGGAAAAAGGTTGGAACCAAAAAACTCCAACAAAGGATCCTACAAACAACAACCAACACTAGTGAAAAGCAAGAAGCCTCAAGAACCCCACTCCAAGAGAGAGGCATCAGAATAGAACCAAATTTAAAAACTCCTCTACATGAAAAGAAGAAGCAAGAAACCAACAATAGAAGCAAAGAATATAAAACCATCACAAACTGAGAGGAAACCACCACCAACCATAACCCAAAGATCATAACCCCCAAAAAAACTCAAACTCCCCAAAACCAAGGAGACTGTACCCACAAATGATCAAAATTATTTAACCACAAAAAAGGAGGGGACCATCACAAGAAACAACTGAGGGGAAACCAAATGACCCATAGGAAGGGAACAAATCCCAACTGAAAGAAAACCAACACAAACAGAAGGGGGGAAAGATCCAAGCACCAAGGCTACAACAAAACACTGGAAAAAGGGCACAACACCCAACCCCAGAATAGCAAACAAAAAATAGAGAGCAATGAAACCACAAAACCAAGCACCACAAACAAGATTACTCCAACAAAACATGAAGAGAAGGCCTGAGCACAAGAAAAACCAAGAGAATATATCCACATAATTCTGAACACATAGAAGGACCAAGCTAGCCACAAAAACAAGGGAAGAGGGCCTAACCAAGATAAACCCCTGACAAAAGCACTCAAACGATGAAAAAGGCCTCCAAAAGAAGTGGGAAAAATCCACAAAAGAGCAAGCACAAAGAGGGAAGCAAAGATCACACAAAAGAAACTAGCCATGAATCTCCAGAAAACCATAAGGCCACGTAATACCACAAAAGCTAAGAAACCATAAAACCAGCAGCTGAGAAATTCCAAACACACAACACTAGAACTAGGCGGAGAGAAGGATCAAAACCCACATAGTCCACACATATCAAGAACCATAAAGAAAGAAGAGGGAAAAACACACCAACTACAAACCCCCAATCATTAGCATCACCATTTGAGTCTGCTTCACCATCTCCATCAGCTTCAGAATTCAAACAAGTGCCAACGCGCTTGTTCCCATCTCTTGCACTCACCATTAAAATATATGTTAATACAAATATATATTATAATAATAAACTATTATAATATATATTAATATATATATATATGTATTTATATATTGAATTATATAATGAATAATCAATCGCATATATAATACGATGGAATAAACAATAAATAAGTTGAATGTTATGCATAATACAATGTGCATATGGTATAAGGGAATCACATAAGTTTAAACTGAAACATGCACATATATAATGCAACACCATATTAATGCAATGATAATACATTTGTTTCATAAAGTAATGCCATATAATATAAGCCACACATGGGAGAAATAAAAGGGTGGTAGACTAAGTCAAATATGTGACTATTAGCTAAGGTGGCAAGTATTACTCTAACTATTTAGAAGTGCATATGAAATATGACTATTAAAATAACCACAACCCGTCTTAGGTGCCATAATCAATTGAGTAAGAGGATTGTAAATGCCACAAATAGAGTAAGTGAGAAAGCAAGAAACTAAAAGGTAATGGCGCAACCATTTGTAAGAGCATTTGACTTAGTAAATTAGCATGTGCTATTTGATTTCAATGACTTGAAGAAGAAATAGAAGTTGTATGCAATTCAAATTCCTTATCTATCAAATGATCAATTCTTTCAATTGGTAGTAAATTGGAATAAGGAACCCAACTATGAATAATCAATCTGTAGAGTATTGAACTTGCATAAGAATTCTTTATTGTTTGAAAGGTGATGTCTTGGGGAAGAAAGGTGGAAAACACCATAGATAATTTGTAGTGTGAAGTCTCTCCTTGAATCTATATATATAGGGGTTGATAATTCTTGGTTTGGGGATGATTTTATGATATTAGTATGCCTGATAATAAAGCTTCTAAATGATATTGAGGGAAAGGTTATATGATGGTTTATGAACATAAAACCATAGGAATCTTAAATAAATGATGCAAAGGATAACTTGGAAAGAACCGTGAGGGAATTGGTGGTTAGTCAAAAGGTTAGTTGAATTTACTAGAGGGTGAATAGCTTATTATGGTGATTTACTATTGTTAGAAGTTACTATGAACGTGAGATTTTATATGAAATCTAATGTCAAGGACAATCATATTGGTTATGGAATTCTAGAAGGCTGGAGCCATATTAGTTATGACAACAAAGAGTCTAAAGCCCAATATGAGGAAGTAATCTTCAAATAAAGTTAATTTTGAATTATTATATATAATGATATATTGATAGTGCTTAGATTAAGAATAAGTGTTTCCATTTGGTGATATGGTGTCATTAGTATTATTTAGTTATAAACTAGGAGAGCCTTTACTCCCATAATTAAAAGATGGGACCTAAATAAAAGGAAGTTTCTAGTCCCATTCAAATGTTACAAAGGTGTAAGAGGGAAATTAAGAGGTTGGGTTAAACCTAATTGATCAATTAGATCAACATAAGAGTGTTATCACTTTTATATGGAATCTTGTTATATTATATTAAGGCAGACCTAGTCAATATCTATTTATGGTCAATAGAATTTCCAAGTTGAGAAAGGGGGTGGGTGAACATACAAAATTTCTTGAAGTACTGAGTGTTTTTATTTATTATATATGATAAATCTTTGGCAAAATTAAGTGCAGTTTCCATTGTGTACACTTTGTCGGTTCACTATGATCCAAAAATTGCATAGCTAGTAGGGAGTGTCATGCATGTTATGTGGGTATCCAGTGTATGGAAGCACTAGTTATGTAAGACACAATACCATTCTCAGGTAGGAATTATTTATATTAGAGGGTTTCCATACCAAACTCTTCATTAAAGGGTAGGGCCAACTTATTGGTTAGGAAGACATGTAGGGGATCGCATTAAGTTTGTGGTTGGCAGAAAAGCACTTGGGTGATGCTCTCCCTCATGCAACTAGTAGCCGAGACTTGTAGGAAGCAGAAGAAGATGAAGATATGTGTTCAATGTGTGGACAACTTAACCAATGTAATCTTGTACCATTAAGCTCTTGAAAGCTATGTAAGTTCTTCTAAGCTATGATTTGTAATTATGATCTTGAATCTATTTGGAAAATATATATGAAAGATGAATGCATTACTTGGGAGTATGTAATTTTTTTTATTAGGGGAAAAAGAGGTTTTGATGGGACCCAAAACCCATTACAAATAGGTTTTGAAGGGACCTGAAACCCTATCATAACAAAGAACGCTTCTACAAATATTAAACATAGACCAACAACAGCCTAAAAATAGTAGCCATCAAGAGAAAAACAAGACTATTCAAGTTGCAAGAAATCATTTTTGAAGGGACCTTAAACCCTGTACAACCATGTTTTTATAGGGACCTTGAACCCTAAACTGAACTTAACCACAACTTGTATCAACCAAGCATCAACAAACCAACAATTCAACACAACCAATATTGAGCCAAGGAAAATAGTGACCTTAATGGAGTAGAACACCAGCATATCCATGTTTCTCAAAAGGTCCAACAAATCCAAACACCCCACCTCAATAGGGTTTTGGAGAGCACAAAAGAACACTACGAAGCATCAAATTTCTTACAACGCCATCCCATCAGTTACGCAACCCAACCTTCACCTCTAAAGGAGAGGACTCCCCTCTATAGGAGATAATGGTATGAGACCCCTTACCACCAAAACCAAATATCTCCTACCCATACAAGCTCCACCTCAATAGGAACCAACATAAGAGAAAACATCTTCCCACCAACTCAACAACATTCAACTCCACCTCAATAGGAGAGAGCTCCACCTCAATAGGAGTAGTCTCCACCTCTATAGAAGAAACCGGTTGAAGATACAAATGGAAAGAAACTTCAATAGGAAGGGTTGCTACAACATCCCTTAGTAGCACACAATTCTGGTACTTGGAGGAAGAAACTGAAAACTCCCTAGCCAACACACTTAAGCACAAAAAGTCTTCCAGCCCCCCAAAATTTTGTATCTCCACATCTAAAGAAGATACCACTGTCTCAAAAGGAGCAAATGAATGAGACAAAAGAAAAATTACTAGAAAGGGTAGACTTCACCCCTTTGAATGAAACAAACAATTGGGTCAAAAGAGAAATCAATAATTTCAACCCAACCAACAACAAACAAACACCGACATGGACAAATTTTTTATTCATACAATATAATTTGGAATGGGTTTATTTCAAATGAGCAATGTGTTATTGAAAAAGAAAATTTTATTTCCATATATTGGTAAACTTGATCTTTTCACATTCTGATTTAAAACTTAGGTGAAATCAATAGGGTAAACTATGGGGTATGTTACATGTGGTATCAGAGCTACCAGGTTCAACACTTGGACCTATGAGATCATTACAAAAAAAAATTGTAACATTATCAATGGTTAATACTTGAAAGTCAATCTAATTTTGGGACTAGGAAAGAATCTCCCTAGACGTTGAAACTCCTAAACCAAAAAATCTTAGATAGATTCCCTTGGATCGTGGAAGTTATGGAATTGTGTTTACTAGGAAGGTTATGGATGATTACCTATGAGTACCTCCACCCTATGAAATTGTTTAAATGAATATGAGGGTGAGAAATAACTAAAGTGATCCATCTTTCTAATAGAAACTTGTAGTTGCAAAGAGTCAAATATTATGGATTAATTAAGGATACTATGAATCTACAAATATGATATATGTCTATTGATGCAAATCCTAAATTGGAGAAACTAATTGATAGAATAAATTAAAAACTTCAAATGAAGCACAAAATTCAACATATTATCAATCAAAACCAATTAGAGAGGTATTTAGGAGACATGATAACCTTCTGACAATCCCAATTCAAATGAGATTAAAATCTAGCAATGATAATTGAATTCAAGAATGAAAGTTGAAACCATAGAGTAAAGGTTAGAGACCATATTGGGTCAAAAAAATAAGCAACTTATGAAGGAAAAGGTGAAAGTTGACATGATCCCACCAACCAGAATGGGCATGGCCAATTTGGAGTCAAGACTTGAAACCAAGAAAAAGAAATCAAACGACCCTTGAGTGTTTAAGGTTTTGATAAAAATGAAACCACCAAGAATTTTGGACAAAATTCCTTAGGAAAATCTAGTTGCAAGGTGGAAACTTGGACAATAAAGAGAGCTAACCAAACAAAAGATTAAGCTAAGCAGTGTTGTTTAAAGTTCTGATTGAGTTCCTAAGTTGGACAAACGAAAGTAAATTTGTGTTTAGTCCCTTTAAAAATAATTGAAGATGTTCCAGAGATAAATTGGATATGGAAGAAAACTATGTTATCGAATCAAAATAATAAATGGGTCACATTAGGAACAAAAGTATTCGAAAGGTATACTGAGTAGGAAGAGGTAAGAGGCGGTGATTCAATTGAATACGGTCAAGTAAAAGGGCATCAACTTCATGAGAAAATAATAAGCTCAACTTTTAAGATGATTCAATGTTAGTCTTGAAAACACCAAGGAGGGAAAGAAGAAAAGTGTATGGATCAAGAAAATATGAGATATAGATGTGTATCATATTTAAAAAAGTTTATTGATGTATTCAAAGTTTGAGAAACATTTTGACATTCTCCATATACATGATTCTTGGATCAAATATCTTATATCTAAACTTCTTATGGCCGTAATAAAGTTGTTGGAAAGGTAGGTTAAGCTATAGAAGCTATTAGCAGAAGAGTTGGAATGGTCAGGACAAAGTTAGAAGCCTTTTGACCAATAAGAGTGAACTAACTACAACACAATTTTATAATTTCTTGTTTTGGAAGACTAATTTTTGATTAGCATTGATGCTTTGGAAAAAGGTTAGGTAGTATGTTTATTCTAGAAAGGAAAGATTATCACCTATGAAATAGGAAAGGGGAGATTTATGAACGAAACCATGCTCCACATGATTGTGAGCTATCGAAAACATTCATGCTTGGTAACTATGTACACATCAAGTGTGTGGACATATTTTGGGAGATAATGTCAAACCAACATGAACTAACAAGAATTGTTACTCAACCAATTTTAATGCTCATCAAAAGAGATAGATGGAGCTAAAATCGAACTATGACATTGAAATTATTTATTTAAGGGCAAGAAAAACCAAGTCGTGGATGCCCAATATCGAAGGAGACATATCTCCTCAATGATACTTATTCATTATATTTCAAACATCAAGTGTGACAAAAGTCCAATGAAGATGTTTTGTAGACACATAAAAATGACCTAGGCCTGCAAGCACTATTTTACCACTTTTCGTCCTAGCATAATTATGACAATTTAATTATGCTTCTAACTCACTTTTGACTATTAATTAAAAAATTCATAATTATTTAATTAATTCATATCTTTTTATGCTCCATGATTATTAAATAAATAGATCTTATTTATTTATTTAATGCGTCACTAATTATCAAAGTCTTCTCATAATTAAATAAAGTTCTCAATTTATTTAATTAATCTTTATCATTTATGTCCTCTCGATTATTAAATAAATATATTTAAATTTACTTATTTAATATGTCACTAATGCCCAAATCCTCTTTTAATTAAATAGATTTATTAATTTATTTAATAAATTAACTACCTCTTCTAAATTAAATAATTATTCATAATTATTTAATTGCCTTATTTGACATTTCCCTCTTTTTAAATAAAACAATTTATTTAAAACTGACTTCACATGGTTAACTGATTCTTCTTTTAGTAAATAATATTAAATCAATTATTTACTACCTCACAAAATCCATATTTTGAATTAATTTAAATTCAAAATGAAAATATTCTTCTACAAATCAAGTAATTGCTAAAATTACTTATTTTCTAAATCTCATCTTCTTATCTTTTGATTTTTACTAATTTTCATCTCACTGTAAGGTTCATTCTCCATCCTTGATTTAATTTCTTAAATTAAATCTTGTGCACTCATTTGGGAATTTTACCCTAACCCTAATTGAGAGTTTCCATTTTTTAATCTTGACCATTGATTCTAGGGCATTTCTCAATTTCTCATCTCATCCGTCCATCCAAAATTATATTTTCTATAAAATGACAATTTTGTTCTCATTTCGACATCTCTTAATATCTTGGAATTTGTTCAATCTTAATCTCTCTTGCATTCTATAATTTTCAATTACTTACTTGCATTTAGAATTAAATTTCTTTTGCAATAATACTGAGGAAATCCTTCAAAACTTTGCTTAGGGATAGCATAGTAAAGTTTGCTCATCACAATCTGAGGGCACACTCATCATCACAACAAGCTAGAAGGTACAATGGAAGTCAGCCATGGAGAAGGAAGGATTGGGTGAGATCTCTCTTGTTCGTTTCTTTACTTTATTTTCCTATGCATTCCATTGACTTTGTGGGTTTTATTTCTATTGCATTTATATTATGTTACTAATCTAATCTTGATCCTTTGCAAAAAATCCTCAATCACAGTTTCATTTAATTCAGATGGACTATTATGAATAAAATGGAGAGCCTAATTACAAAATTTTGAGGAGTTAAGGAATGAGGTGTGGTAAATTGATGTCATATTCAAGTAAACTGGGATGGAAAAATTATTAACTAATGTAAAACCACTATAATCTAGAAGGAAACAAAGTGAGATGTTGCAAGGTATGTAACAAGTTGTCCAAAGTTTTAGAGAGTTAAGACAGGATGTCATCACCAACATGACTTATATATTCTCATGAAATTCCAGAGAGGAAGTGGCAAATCATTAGAATATTATTGTTCTTCCTATGTCAATGATTTGGCATAGTGGTATCTGATAATGGTGGATAGGCTCATTAAGGTAGCCAATTTTGTATTGGAAAATTTGATAGATGGGGTACCAATCATTAGTGAATTTGTTAGTGGCTAATAGTTCAAGCTAGAATGGGACTTGAATCATCACATTTTTATAAAATTTCACTTTTAGTCTTATTAAATCACTAAATGATTTATTTTATTAAACTTTATAGCTCAAAAATTTTCCATAGTATTTGATACATGATTAGATTAGATTCACCTAAAATTTATAAGTTATACTAGAAATCTAAATTAATTCACCAATAGTATATCATAGTTATTAGTTGTTTTAGGGCCATATTTTTTATCTTTAGTTTCCTCCATTATTTAAAACATAATTTAACAACCCTTGCTATATTTCATGAGGTAAAATGTGTTGCAAGGTGTGCACCCTTAGTCTCCTTGTGTTGTGTAGTGTAGCGCTCGGGTTTGTGACATAGCTTAACAACCTCTCATGGATTCATTAACTCTATCAGTTGTATTAGGCATTACTAGGTCGATCTTTCAGTGCAATGACAACCATCTTTGCAAC
>CM021106.1:547142621-547192400 GCA_007115665.2 Sequoiadendron giganteum
ATGAAAAATAATAATCAAACCTTCTTCATCGTCACCATATAATATTTAAACATTTTATCCATGTAGTTCATTATACTAAGTCGACTATCATCCATAAAACATAACTATTCTTCATAATATATTGCATTCACTGAGTCGGCCAAGACTAGAACACAATTCTCCAAACCAATAGATAATCCTCAAAGCAAACACCTTTTGGATCTAAGAACACATTAATTTCCCATCATACTACTAGCAAAGAGACTATCAACAAAACCCCAGCATAAGAATGTTCACCTTAGTAGAATGCAGAGTCTCCCACATAGTATGCCACACATAGAACAATAGTAGGATACAAAGTTAAACTCTGTCAGAGATAACTTTCTTATCAAGACAAAATACATCTCAAGATCCAGGATATAGTTGTCTGAATGAGTCAAGAAAACATGGTTAAGAGATTAGAGTCATATCAGATCTTGTGGTGAATTCCAGACTCAAATACCAACACATCGATCCATCACAAAAGAGTATTACTGATAGAGAACAACTTCCAGTAAACCAAGCAAACTTCCCATATAGTTACCATCATGTTGAAATCAATGACAACATAGGAACAACCAACACAACCATCCATACTTCATGCTCATGTTGCAAAGATTCCAACAATATCCCCCTTTGGAATTGATGGCAACATGCATGACAAAAAAAAATTCCAGTATACCGCAACTGAATACTCTGACTACTCCCCCTATCAAAACTGTTCTTCACAAAAATGTTTTTCCTCTGTCTCTTTATCTCTTTATCTCTTTATCTCTTTATCTCTCCACCTTTGACATCAATGAAAAAGGAAGGGGTCTGGTATATATGTAAATATGCATCAAAATCTAACCAAAAAGATATGAACACAAACTTGAATTAGCATGAAGAATAACCTTTGAGACTCTCTAGGATAGCCTTTCACGATGCTTTACCTTCTTCCCATGAACCTTTTGCACTGAAAAGAGTCTTGTAAAATAACTCAAGTTTAGTTTAAGAATCTACACCATCTGTTAAAGTATTGGTACTAAGATCAATCTCTGATAATTCACCAATACAACCAAGAGCACTAGAAACATAAGTATGTCTAAGTTTAATCGTGTCTTTGAGTGTCACAAACTTCTTGATAACATTTGTCCTTCAATCCTATTGAGAGAAGAATAATTCCTGAAGCTACACAATTTAGGACCACCTCTAATTATCTTTATCTTCTACTAATCTATATGTATCTTCCTAAGTTCTCAACCGAGACTCACTCATCCTTATCTCATTTCTCATATCTAGTGTACTACCAGACCAATCTAGGCAAAAAGAAAGTAGTTCCCGTGCCTCTTTTTCACAACCTTGTACACTCTCCAATTCCTTCATTACTCGTTCATGTGCATTCACACATTTTCCTTTGAAATCTTCCAAATTTCCTTCATCGGACCTAATTCCAACTGACATTTCAAGTCAGGATATGTAGACCTTCAAAGAATTAATCATGCCACAAAGATTCTGCACAACATAAATAGATGAATCAAAATTAGCATCAGGAATAACCTTTTTTAATTCTTCCAAAGATCTTTGAATATTTATTCTTTCATTCTCATGTTCAAGCTCACATTTTGTACCTTCTTTCTTAACAACACTCTTCCTTTTCTTCCTTGTTCCAATCATGCTACTAGAGGTACCTTCTACATTAAAATCCTTAGGGATTTCCAAAATAATTTTAGCATATTTATCAACTTCAGCCTCTAACACTTCATAATCCAATTCAAATATCCAAACTAACCTTGATTCAACTGCTTCCATGTGACAAAAATCTAATTTATGCTTTCAGAGTATCTTTCCACAACACTTACTAGAATCCTAAACCTTTTGTTCATCCTCATCTAAAATCTTCTAAAGAATGCAGCAAGGGCACTCTCTTGTGCATATGAACTACCAAGATTTATTATGAAGTTCCTGATTTAATAGGCAATAGGCTCTGAATTTGACCATTCTATCCTTTTTATTACCGTTAATTCTCTCAAAAAGTAAAAGAGAAAACAAACAACCAAATTTCCATACTAAAATGTATTCATTTCACTCTTCTTGATCTCCTTTAAATTCTTCAAAATTTGTATATGAAGTAATTCACACAAGTCATATTCCATACCTCTTATTACCATATCAATAGCAGTATCCATCACAACAGTAGAAACGGTAAGGTCATTATTAGGGATACAAGCTTTGTGACCAATGACCATAGCAACATACCTTATTACTAGATCAACAATCGATATCAAATCAATCTCTTTCCCTTTAGAACTCGCACCTGTAACCTCAATTATTTCTTTCTCATCCATAGCCTTCAGTTTGGGAATTTATTTCTCATCTATCCATAGAGATTCAGCATGAATTTTACTCAACACTATTCGAATATACTTCTTCTCAAATTCAAACAAGGGAACATTCCTCCAAAAATCCAACTTTTTCTCAACTAATACTCTATAGGCATCATGGCTATCTTTCAATTCACTTTCCCAAAGAAAATTCAACTGAACTAATGACATCTCTTCAATCTTATTGTAAATAAATGCATAAATATCTTCTATAGAAAACACTCTCAGAGGGATGCAAGAGAATGCACCAATAGACTCTTCTGACACATTCCTCAAATATCTCTTCAACCTAGCTTTATCCATGTGCAATTCAAAACCTTTGAATTATCCATAGCAATAAAAGTGAAAGATTGTCAAACAGGAATACCTCTGAAAATGCCAACAAGAAATGTATAGATATCCTTCTTCTGGAGCTCACTTCGAATCCGTCTGTTATCTTCTTCAAACTTTTGAAACTCTAAAATTCCTTCTAAACTTCCTTTGCACTCTTCTCCAAAAATACATAAGCCTTTAAAATTATATGAATTTATTCCTTTCATTCCGAATGATTTTTCAAAAATTATGTACGCCTCCATTCTTTCAAATTCTACAGACTTCATCCTTCACACATACCATTGAAAAATACCTTAACCTTGTTACCACATTAAGTATACTTCTATCATGATATGACACAAGTACCGATGAGGGGGTATATTATATTTTTTGATGATTTCTCCCACTTAGCCACCACTTTTATTTAGAAATTGATGGGAGTATCTACACTAGAGGTCGAAATAGATAAGACTAATGATTCCTTTCTCCAAATCATTTTCATTTCCTTTCTTACTTCTTTCGGATCAAAGGTTTGATCATTCTTCTTTGTCCGATAGATGTTTTCCTTTCTTCTACTATTACTACCAGGGTGTTCTGGATTGCTGCACTTACAAAAAATAACATTCTTCTTTCCATTTTCCATTTTATCCAACAAACTAACTTTATATCCATTCTTCTTGCTCTTGGAAAAAAAAATCGGGGAATGATAGAGAATCATTCACTTTACTTTTGCAGTCCTTTCCCTTATGACCAAATTTCTTGCAGGAATAAAAAATGCCATTGAAGGATAAATACCTTTTAGCATCATATCATTTGACAGGAATTTTTTTGATATTGCTTCTTCGCTCCTTGATTTGTCTATTTTTGCACCATGTCTTCTTACCAGTGGATTGCTTCGCTTTAGAACTTTGACCTTCCTCAAACCCTAAACAAATCTTATCCATTTTTGGTCTTTGAGAGATAATCAATTCATCAAGCATCATTGAGCTTATCTTAAATTTGTCTTCAAAACTTCTTGCCTTTTCTAGATCAGATCTCAAGGTTTTTGCTTCTTCTAACTTTATGCATGAACATCCATCTTCCTTTGAATTTCAATTTCCTAACATTATTTAGTTATTTTATTCACATCCAATTGTTACAGCAGGCTAGAGATGATTTATTCTCCTTCGGTCAACATATCACATGCTTCCATACTTTTACTTTACATATTTTCAATGTACTCATTTGCTTTTATCAACTTGTCCTTCAGAACTTCCATTTCTTTTGAATATTCGGCAGAGAATACTTCTGAAGAAAAAAAATTCTCATATTCAAATTTCGAGACCTTCCTCAAGTTGTTAGGCTTCTTCTGAGGAACCAAGCTCTGATACCAACTGTTGAACATTCAAAATAGTAAGAGGGGGGGTGAATCAGTATTCCATAAGACCATAATAAAATCCACTTGAACATTATCACAATTCTAACTGAATCAGCAAGAGAGAACATAGAAACAAGTCAATGCAACCATACACATGAACACTAGGATTTTTACATGGAGAACCCAAAATGGGAAAAACCATGGTGAGAGTTAACTCACAATATATTATATCCGGATACAAAATATTATGGGGCTCACTTCCAGGACTCACTGTCCTTAAAAGGCTCACTGCCTATGTGCAAAACATGGCTAACCACCAAGATACAATGATAGTGGCTCACTACCAAAAGATTCAACTGATAGGATACACCTTCAATGTGCAAGGTTCAGTTCCACTGTAGCTTAGAATAAGAAATACTACCTCACACAACAGTCGCTCAACAAAATTGTACTGATCACAACTAATAAATCATTTAGGCTATGATCTTCTCCTTTGTTCACATTCACTTCTCCTTCTCGCTCTCATATGCATCTCTCTTCTATATTTCATTTTATATATATACAATTATATATTATTCATCAATTAGGTCGGCCTAATTAGATGAATACAACATAATCAAAACCTTCTTCATTGGCACCATATAGCATTTAAATATTTTATCCATGTAGTGCATTATACCAAGTTAGCTATCATCCATAAAACATAACTAGTCTTCATAATATACTGCATTTGTTGAGTCGGCCAAGACTAGAACACAATTCTCCAAACCAACAAATAATCCTCAAAGCAAACACCTTTCAGATCTGAGAACACATTAATTTCCCATCATACTACCAGCAAAGAGACTATCAACAAAACCGTAGCATAAGAATGTTCACCTTAGTAGAATGTAGAGTCTCCCACACAATTTTCCACACATAGAAAAATAGTAGGATACAAAGTTAAACTCTATTAGAGATAACTTTCTTCTCACAACAAAATATTTCGCAAGATCCAAGATATAGTTGTTTGAATGAATCAAGAAAACATGGTTAAGAGATTAGAGTCATATCAGATCTTGCGGTGAATTCCAAAGTCAAATACCAACACACAAATCCATCACAAAAGAGTATTACTAACAAAGAACAAATTCTAGTAAACCAAGTAGACTTCCCATATAGTTATCATCATGTTGACATCAATGAAAACATAGGAACAACCAACACAACCATCCATACTTCATGCTCATGTTGCAAAGCTTCCAACATATATATATGTATATATGTATATAAATACATATTAAATTAAATAGTATATTCATATATACATACATATATGTGTGTGTGTGTGTAAACATTGGAAAATGAAATATCTTAAATAGATATGTTAATACATATATACTATAATAATAAAGTATTATAATGTATATATATTAATATATAAAAAGTTATATATATTAAATGATATAATGAAATATCAATCGCATATATAATGCAATGGAGTAAAGAATGAATAAGTTGAATGCCACACATAATACATTGCACTAATACAACACACATATGGTATAAAGGCATCACATAAGTTAAACCTGAAATATGTTCATATATAATGCAATTCCATATTAGTGCAATGATAATATATTTGTTTGATAAAGTAATTCCATATAATATAAGCCACATGGGCAATAATAAAATGGTAATAGACTAAGTCAAATCTGCCATGATTAGATAAGGTGGCAAGTAAAACATGTGAATGCTTAGAAGTGCATATGAAATATCACTGTTAAAATAACACTAGCCCATCATAGGTGCCATAATTAGCTAAGTAAGAGGATTGTAAATACCATAAATAGAGTAAGTGAGAAAGCAGGAAACTAGAAAGTAATGGTGCAACCCTTTGTAAGACCATTTGACTCAATAAATTAGCATGTGCAATTTGATTTCAATTACTTGGCCAAGAAACAGAAGCTATATGTAGTTTAAATTCCTTATGTGTCAAATGATTGATTCTTTTAGTGTCTAGTAAATTGGAATAAGGTTCCCAGTTATGCATAATCGATCTACAGAGTATTAGACTTTCATAAGGGTTCTTGTTTGTTGTTTGAAAGGTGGTGACTTGGGGAAGAAAGGTGGCAAACACCATAGCTAATTTGTAGTGTGAAGTCTCTCCTTGAATTTTTATATATAGGGGTCTATAGTTCTTGGTTTGGGGATGATTTCATGATCATATTTTTGATATTTATTTGTTGAGATAATTTATGTGAGTTTATTGTGAGTTGTGAGTGTTTCTTTGTGAGTGTGAGGATCAATTTTAGTATTAGTGAAGGTAGATTATTGAGAGTTTCAAGGAATTGGATTGGAGATAGGCTAGATTAGAGAGGACAACTAGTAGAGTTATTCTTTGGAATATTTATTACCAAGCATGCTAGTATTCTTATCCATTCCATTTTCTATTTTGATATCGTGTTTTTCATTGTTTGCAAGTGTTTGTGCAAAATAATGTTTGTTTTTTGAATGGAGCTTGTATACATGTTGGTTAAAGGAATAATTTTAGTTTGATATGTATATAGCTATCATATTGAAGTGTTTATTTGTAGTAGCTAAAATAACTAGAAGATACTATTGAGATATCTAGGATATCATATGCTACATACATGCTTGCATGAATTATGATATTAATAATGCAAAGGGAATAATATCATGTTAGATTTATTATGTCTTCATTGTTAAGATATGATGTTTTGTAAACCTATGATTGGTAGTTTATCCATGAGTGGAGAAGCTAAGTTCTCGGCTACTTGTATTCCTTGAAAGTAGGAGAATAGTCTATTCTCTAAGAATTAGGGTACATATATTTGAATATGATTATATTGATGTTCAATAATAGAGTTGAAAAAAATATTAGAGATATATGTGTTCAAATTATATTTTTAAATGATGTTATATTATACTTGACCAAGGTTCTATACCTATTCACAGTATTCTAAGTCTTAAAGAAGAGGACTTTATGTCCCGACAACCCAAAGCCATAATGCAAGGAAATTTTAAGGTGAAAAAGCACCAACTCCTCTCAAGTTGAAAATATCCTTCAGAATGGATATTGACTTATCATCCATTTTAAACATGTGATTATATGTGTCATATTGTGGGAAATGATATATGATGGTTTATGAATATACAAACATAGGAATCTTAAATAAATGATGCAACGAATAACTTGGAAAGAACCATGAGGGAATTAGTGGTTAGTTGAAAGGTTCTTAGTTGAATTTACTAGAGGGTGAATAACTTATTATGTCGATTTACTATTTTTAGACGTTACTATGAATGTGAGATTTTATATGAAATCTAATTTCAAGGACAATAAGATTGGTTATGGAATTCTAGAACGATGGAGCCATATTAGTTATGACAACAAAGAGTCTAAAACCCAATATGAGGAAATAATCTTCAAATCAAGTTAATTCAGAATTATTATATATAGTGATATATTGAGTGTTCTTAGATTAAGACTAGGTGTGTCTAGTCAGTGACATGGTGAAATCAGTATTATTTAGTTATGAACTAGGAGAGTCGTTACTCCCATAATTAAAAGATAGAACATGAATAAAAAGGTAGTTGCTAGTCCCATGAATGTTACAAAGGTGTAACAGTGTAATTAAGAGGTTGTCTTAAACCTAATTGGTTAGTTAGATCAACATAAGCATGTTATCACTTTTATATGGAATCTTGTTATATTATATTAAGGTCAAACCTAGGAAAGAGATATTTATGGTCAATAGAGTTTCCATGTTGAGCAAGGGGGTGGGTGAACATACGACACTACTCAAAGTACTAAGCATTTGTATTTATTATATATGATAAATCTTTGGCCAAAGTAAGTGTAGTTGTTGTTGCGTACACTTTGGCGGTTCACTATGAGTGAGGAATTAAATAGCTAGTAGGGAGTGTCATGCATGTTAGGATTTTATCCAATGTATGGAAGCACTAGTTATGTAGGACACAACACCATGCTCAGGTAGGCATTATTTATATTAGAGGGTTTCCATACCAAACTCTTTGTTGAAGGGTAGGACCATCTTACCAATTAGGAAGATGTGTGAGGAACCACATTAAGTTTGTGGTTGGTGGTAAAACACTTGGATGATGCTCTCCCTTATGTAGCCGGAAACCGAGACTAGTTTATTTTTTCTCTTCCATTCCTATTCACATAAACTTTTTCTAGATCTGCTCTATTTTATCTACTTGATAAGCTAGGATTTTGAAAAGGTACAAGAAATAAATTAGAATTCTTTGAAGACAAGCTTTTAAAGTTGGATTCTTCTTGCTTGGTTAAACAACTTAGCTTTCCACCTTTATAATTTTTTTGGATCCTTTGTATGATGTAGCTTCAAGAAATAGGTTCTATTTTTTTATTTACATTGGAAGGCCTAAATAAATGACACATAAATCCTCCTTTTGATAGTTCCTAAAATAAATGCAATTCTTTATTGAAGTTTCTTCTCTATGTTCCAAAATTTTCTCTTTTCATAATTAATATGTTGACTTGACACCCAAGCATGATCATTTAAAACCTTCTTCTAGAAACTGACTTTAAATATGGAATATTTTTCAAGAAAAATTGTATCATTCACAAATTATTAATGAGAAGAAGGTTGAAGGCTTGAAGCAAGTTTTATACCTTGTAAACTTTTAGAGGAAATTAATTTGAAAATATTTCTTCCAAGGAACTCTGCCAATAGTATAAATAAATACAAAGATAAAGGATCTCTTTCCCCTAACCCCGTTCCAATTCTAAAACAATATCTAGGAGTTCCATAATTTATTATGGTTGAAAATTTAGAAGTTGTGACACATTTTTCTATCAATTGGATAATCTTCTCTTAAAAACTAAAAATAAGAAGCTCCAATTTACTCTATCACAAGATTTGTAAATATCAAATTTTAGGATCATTCCTTTTCTTTTCTTTTTGTCAATTGAATGGATGATTTTTTGGGAATTTATAATAGAATCAATATTTATCTTCCCTTAACAAAACCTTTTTGGTTCTGAGATACTATATTTTCTAGGAAATTTTGAATTCTATTGACCAAATTTTCAAAAAAAACATTGTATATGATATTATAGAGGCCTATAGTCAATCATAGTGGATGGATCATTTCTCTTTGGAATCAAAACAATAAAGATGAAATGATGGAAATAGTTGTTCCACATTTTGGGAGGTGGAACACAAACTAGGTGTTTAGGGACCTAGACCTATTTCCTTTAAGTTTCATTCAAGGAAACCCTAGAGATCTCAATCCAGGGATGAAGTACTTGAGAGAGGTCTTGTAATAGGATGTCCTAGGGTAGGATTAGAGACTAAATGAGGGTTCACCACCAATATAAGGCTTGGAAAGACAAGAGATGAATGGATCATGCAAAGTACCATGCAAAATCTAGCTAAACAACCTAGGAAATGAAACTAAAATATAGAATGATAAACTAAGAATGAACAGAGGTGCACCTAGAAGAAGGATGAGGTCAAAAAAAGCTCCAAACCCCTAAAAAATTGTTGCTTAATGCCCACTGGGACTCATACGCCAGTCTGGATGATATAGTCCCAAACTAGGGCTTTGTGCCAAAATTGGAATCTAACAATGTATGATTTGAAACAACTAAAATTTGGAAAATATGCTATACTGGGACTCATATTCCACAAGTGGTGTATTAGTCCCACTCAAATTTTTTGGAGGTTTAAGACCTAAATCTACTCTCCTATCTCTGCTCTTCCTTCCACAATTCATTTCTAGAAATGAAACCCTGATTTGCAACCTATAGGTGACTTTTAATGAAGATGACAACCTTGTGATAACTTGATGACTTTATTCAACCTTGCAACCTAATATTCAAAGGATCTTCAAGTTCCAAGACACCTAGATCTGCAATCACACATGTAGAGAGGAGGGAAAACTTGTTGATTGTTAGGTACTGGGGGTTTGCCTTGGTCAAACACCGTTTAGGTAATCAAACCAAATGATGAGATAATGAAATAAGGACATGAAACATGAAGTATAGAACATGAAACATGAATAATGATACCTTGAATGATGTCTTGTAGACTAGCAATCTAACATGAAGTGACCATGACGGATGTAGATCTAGATCTTGAAATAAGTGTAGGACAATGCTTAATCTTGGACCTTGAATACAACATCACAACACTAGCTCAACAACATGCTTTTTACTTGATGACCTTGATATGATGATGGATCTTGAATTTTTTCAACAAATTATGAAGAAATCTGCCTTTGAATCCTTTAAAGACACTCTTGAATGCTCTTGTGAAGTCTTGTAAACTCTTGTAATCATAAAATTTCTATTAGGAATGCTCTCTTGAAAGTATTAGGTGAAAATAAGTGAAATAACCTTGTATTTGTACTTGTTTATGCAAAATTTCCCAAAATTACAACACTAAATGCCAACATCAAATCTAGGAGGACAAAATCCCACCAAGAATTTGAATTAAATTTGATTTTGGGCCACATGGGACACATTTTCAAAAATTCTTAAAATGATGTAAAATCGGGATTGGGACCCAAAAACCTAGGTGGGACTCATACTCCCAAGGTGGCGTATGAGTCCCAAATCACTAAATCTGGGTCACACAACCTAAAAAGACATGAATTATGATTGGATGTTGGTTTATGTTGGTATTATCCTTGGAAAGATGCATTAATTAAGGCTTGTGGATGCAAAATAAGGCCAAATAAGATATAAAGAAACCCAATTATTCAATGACACCCTAGATTATTGTGAAAGTGTTAGAATACACTTTACAACACCCTCAATAAGGCATATTTAAGTCCATTTTGTTTACAAGGGTCCAAAACTTTAATGTGAAGGTGTAAATCAATAAATTAAGCTAAGGTAAAATTAGGTCAATTTAGCTTACAAGGGCCCTAAACCTAATGTGAATGTGTGAAACACATTACGACACTAGATCAAGGTAATATTAATTTCAAATTAACATTAAATATTTCCAAATTAAGTAAGGAATTGTACCATCTCCAAGAAGGGAGTATAATTTCTGCCACTTTAGTGAGAGGATGAACTTGCTTCAAACTCACACTAAAGTAGACATTCAAGAGGGGTCTGAGCATACCAATGCGAGGGGAAAATGATGACAAAAGATCAAGGGAGTGGTCAAGCCCCCATGATCCAATATCCTATGTCAAACTAACATAAGAACCAAAGGACACACATAAGATGTATGATATGCAGCAAAACAAGATAGACAAAAATACAATGTCAATAACTAAAAGAAAGAAAAATAAAAAACAAGAAAAAACAAAAAGAGGTGGATCAAGCCTCGATCGTTTTTCCAACACGATGTGGATCAGATGTAAGCTATTTGTCCAAAAATGCATGTTCACTTTGAGGTAATGAAACGTTGGGTTGTTCGTTGGGTGAGTATCCAAAGGGTGGCTTAGTGAGAAAGTCATGCCTCTATATCAGCTTATCATCGTATAATGAAAAATCCATGCCCACATTTAGGGTTCTCATCATACATTAACCATACCAAAGCTATACCTCCTAGTAACTTTGACAAGGTACCACATAATGATGAACTTTGAGCTTCATGAGGCAAGCAAAGCTTCATACACTTGAAACTCATGAAGAAACAAGATGGTTCCACAGGCAAGCAAAGTGAATTATGCAAGGTGGCCATATAACTGATGTTGTAAAAGTCAAATAGTGTAAGGTATGTTCAAAGGGATTTTTCTTAGTTCATGTAAGGTCTCTTCTTAGGGAACATCATTCCTAATGTCTCCAAGAGAGGAAAAGTCAAATAAATATCATGCTCTCGGAGGATATCAAGCCCAGTGATACCACCAAGAAAAGGATGCATCATAAGAATAAATAAAATTGCATAGTGAAATATTAGTGTCGATGTATGCCCCCAATTTAAAGTAGTTGATAACACCATCGCTATGAGCAGTTTCTTTAAATTAGAAGAAGACATGAGATCTCACTCAAAAATCCCTATGCCAAGTCATATGTTTCCAATAAGGTATGTCATGAAAAGGGAAGGGCTTTCCCCCAAATGTATAACTCAGTATGTTACATGTGAGCCAACTTAAGACATGTCATCCACATCCAAAGCTTTCTCTTATATATAGATAAAAGGTGATCAACTATCTAAAAGAGACAACGACAAGTGACATATGAGTACAAGGCTACCTAACCCCTTGCCCCCACTTAGTGTAGGACAAGGATGAGTTGAATAGGATTAAAATAAGTTTCAATTAGAGGAACTAGGTGCTTCAATGCAAGGAAGAGCACCACCATCCCTAAGATGTTGAATTTTTCTACTTAAAACCTTACATTAATTAGTAGAATGACCATGAACTCTATGATATGCACAAAAATGAATTATTGTAGTAAAATTTCTTTCGTGTTCTTGGAGGGAGAGATATCAAATGATCTTGAAAGAGTCTCGATAAGATACTCTCTTGATCAGTAGTAGAAGGTGTTGCTTTATTTTACAACCAAGATATTTCTTGCTTAGTACAAGATTTCAAACTTACTCAAGACTCTTTAGATTGCGAGATTTTGTTTTCTTCTTTAAAGGAAGGTGTGAAATATAATGTACTCCAATCCTTAGTGGTTTTTGTGATGAAATTGATATTAAGCGAAGATTTCTCTATTTCATTTTATTCTTTCAAAAGATAATACTCAAGACCGCTGGTGTTGATCAATTCAGGATGCACTAATGTTAAAGTTGACTTAGAGGAATATTTTGTAATAGTGTTGATATTAAGTGAAGGCTTGTTTGTGTCTTTCAAGGGACAATAACCAAGACCACTAGTCTTTTCTTGCATGTGAGGCTCTATATGGACATAGATAACTTGTTCTCTAGCACCACATCCTTTTCCACTATATCCAAGTTGTTTCATGAGTTCATAACCCTTTCCATAAAGTTGTTTCATTTCTTTTAGATTAGGTAGTTGTTTATAGTCTATCTCATCAAAGTTTTTCATATAATTTGGTTCTTCTAAAGTGGTTGAAGTGGATGATTTTGAAGGGTCTTCCAAATTTTGTGTTGACATTACCACTTTTTCCTTTCACTTTTCAACCACTTTGTTTATGATCTTGTATTCTCCCATGAATGTTGGTGTGAAATCTAAGGAACCCCAAGCATCTTCTAATAGCTTTGTGACTTCCTCAATGTGTTTTTCTTTGTATTTTTATTGCATGGGTTCCACTTGTGTAGTTGGTGTTAATGTTTTCAAAGGATTTTCCTTATTTTTCTCAATGTTTAAACAATTGTTTGGTTCAGGATTAGCTTCAAGTATGTATACTTTGTTGTTGTAGACATACTTCATTATATGATGAAGAGTAGAAGACAGCCCATTCATTGCATGAATCCATGGTCTACCTAAAAGAAGGTTGTGTGAAAGTGAAAAGGTGAAAATTGTGGCTCTCTTTCACCTTGAGGGTCTAGGACCTAAAAGGAAAGAGACAATCTTCACACTCTTCACTCAAGAACAAACCCTTGAGATTTCAATACAAAGGAGATTGAAATCTTGCAAAGGGGCTATCCTAGGGGCTGAATGGGATCTAATGAGGGGTTTCCCACCAAGTTTAGACTTGGAAAAGACAATGTAATGAAAGTTATAAAACAAAACCCTGATTTAATGCAATGACTTAGGAAATGCCTTACAAATGCAAGCAAAACAAAATCAAAAATCAAAAAATTAAGTAATGTGCACTTGGAAACCTTGAAGTGATTGGAAACAACTCTGAAATTCTAGAAATTTTAACTTTTTGACCAACTGGGACTCATTTTCCAACCTAGGAAAATCTTTCCTAGATCCGGGTTTTTGCATGGGAGTCTATTTCAAGAGAAAGGGTATCAAAATCTACAAATTGATATAACAAACAACTACAGTGGGACTCATTCGTCACTCTTGGAAAATCAATCTCATTTCTCTTTTTCAAAAATTGAAAGTTTTGATATGCTCTTCAACACCTGCCCTTCCCTTCTATTTTGAGTTTCGAATCTAAATCTGTGAAAAACACTTGCAAAATAGAATTCAACTTGATTTGCTAATGGGGGTTTACCTTGGTCAAACCCCTAGTTTGATAATTAAACCTTGATAAAAGTAATGAAATGTGCATGAAAACCCTAGCCTTAAGTGTATCTAAGACTAGGAAATCTAAAACATGATGCAATCCTATTCTAGTGTGTAAAAATATGCACTAACTCATTTGATTGCAAAATCTGATGAAAATTTCCAATGAAAGCTATATAATCAGATGTATTGCTGGGCACTTGTGCGAAATTTTCATTTTTTAAAAATTTTATCCTCGACGTTTGTCAGAATTTCGATGAACCTTATTTTTCACCAAAATTTCGACAGACTTGCAAAGTTAAATTGTGGCTGACATAAATAAAAATGAGCTAGACCATTTATTGTGACAGTGTTTTGCTCGACGATTTTCTTGGGGAAAATCAGAAAAAAAACTCAAGAAGATATCGAGTGGTTGAGGGTAGTCATTGTCTTTTTCCAAAATTCATTTGTGAAGTCAAATTTTTACTTCCAGGTTTGAAAATCATATTTTAAAGCAACATCTCATCAGATTTAATTTTTAGTCTTGCGCATTTTCATAATTTCATTTCCAGATTTTAGACCTGAATTTAAAAATTCTTTATAAGGGAATTTTTTATAACTGATGGAAAATTCTTGATGGATTTGGACAAATATTATATTTTCAAGGTTTCAATTTTAACCCTAATGATCAATTTTCAATAGATTTGGGAGCCATAACTAGATAATATCAATGGCATAGGGATAGTTGCAAAGTGAAATAGCTGTCAAGATTCAGGCCTAGAGGGTTGAACAAAGAATTGGGAATGTTTGATAGTGGATAGTTAGATCCATTTAGCTATGATATTTTTGAAGACTGCTTCATAAAGATGTATTTTTCCCTTTGCCAAGTTTCAGAAATAGATTTTAGACCTTAGATGCCAGTGTCCTATAAAAGCAGTTATGGTATATATGTTACTTGAAGTTCTTGAATTCATCTTAACTCTATACAAATGTATCTATTTTTTATTTGAACAAGAAAGAAAGAAAGCAACCAATTTGTAAATATTGTGAGATATTTAGAGCAACAAACTAAAAAATTAAAAAATGAAGGTCAAGGCCCCTCTATTTTTCTCAGTTCACTTAAAATTTTTAGATGCTTCCAAACATCTAGAAAGCTATAACTATCATGCTGATTATATGATTTCTATTTGTTTTGTACTTTGGAACAGTTTACAAGATGAAAGTGTCTCCTCATGTAGAAGTATAAGCTGCCAAATTCCTTTAGAAGTTGGTACAGGAATCAAAAGATGAACCTGTCAAATTGGAAACCAAACTTTTTGTGGTAAGAAGAGTTGATTTTGACATGAATGGCATGTTGTAACAACTTTATTAAGTAATAAAGTATTTGACCTTATTAGTAAAAATAAAGAAAAAAATGTAAAAGTGCATCACATCTCTATTGAAAGTGATCCCATATCCTTTGTGATACCTACCGTCTAGCAAATTGACTATCCTTTGTCTTTTAGGTTATGCATGACTTTATTCATTTGATTTCAATGGCCTTGCATAACACTTGAAGAAATTAATTGTGGTAGTTGCTTGAGATATTGTCCATGCACTCCTTAATACACTTGTAGGTTGTCCTCTTTTGAATCTTTGTGAGATGGAAATATTTATTAGCTTACCATACTGCTATGAAGAAAATGAACCCTTGACAAGATTTATGATGTTTTAAAAGCCCTCTTGACTGCTTTGTTACTTTTCTTTATGTATCTTTTAAAGTTCCTCATACTACCCTATCACTGTTATTATTAATTTCAATGCCCCCTTCATGGTTATGACAAGGACTAATCATTTTTTATTTGAATAGTCATGACTGTGATCTCCTTTTGGGAATCTATAGTAAAGTGTCATGCCTTTCTTTGAAGTCCATTTCCTTAAATCTTTTCTCTTCGCTTGTTTCTCCTTACCTATATAGTATCCCTATATTGCATATACATAATAATAACAATTATGGCGATAACTAGTGGACATGGGTATAACATCAAGCATCATACAAATGTAGTTTATATCTGCATATATAATACCCTGAGATACTAATATTGTAGCACTAGTCAAAGAATCATCATCAAACTATATTTGTTGATCAAATACAATGAAAAATAAAATATATTAAAATATAAAACATTGATCTTTTCTATCTACTCCACTGTAAATAATAAAGACTTCCAACACTCAAATTGGAAGGAAATTTCTACAGTCTTTATTATTTACAGTGGAGTAGATAGAAAAGATCATTGTTTTATATTTTACTATATTTTATTTTGCAAATAGCATTGGACAGTAAACTCGCCAATACACTGTCAAACATAATAATTGGACCCTATGAATATATAGGCTATCAATCTTTAATCAATTCACATGAGAAATCATACTGACCAATAGTATCAATGAAACTCTGATACTATATAACAATGACTAGTCTCAGTTTGATGACATTTCAAGACCAATGCATGAATATCATTTGGGCCTCATGGCATTGAACATTTTTTTCATTCAACCATGATATAATGTTCTTACAGGAAGCACAATACTAGTATGATTGAATGTATTAGAGGAAATAGGAGTTAGAGTAGATAAAAAGAGAACAAAAATATTGTAGTGTAACCTTATTATTATATAAATAAACAGAAAAATAGTAAGAGTAGGAACCCCAAATATCATGTTCATTGTCTATGTGAATATGTCTAGAATAGAGTGATCCCTTATCTATTTCAATTGATGATAAGGTTACGGTTTATTCTTATTCTCCTTTGCATAGTATAAGCTCTAAACAATTTTTAATATTTAGCTTAAAATTCAAGATAGTATTCCATACTAATTCTATGTCAATAGGAGGGAGGAAGTTGTATATGGATTCTAGAATAAACATTGTAACCAAAGACATGAATTACATGGATGGAAGAAAATTCAATACAAATGGCAATAGATTTGACATATAAAACCAAAGGATGGCCCTATGATATTTTGAAGCACTATTGTAATGGTGAAGTCAATTTAGATAGACGCTTGCTTCATAAGTAGATGGAAGTGTACGAGACATTTGAAGTTGCTTGTGAGAACAAGATTTAGCTTAACCTACAAAACTAGGAAAATGAAGTGTTGTTCTTACAAAACAATTTTGTCGAGAGTGTGGAAGTGAAGGTCTACACAAGATTGTTTGTATGTATTGGATTCAACATAAATATGTTAGGATCGGTCTCAACAATCATTTTAGTCTTTCAAAATGATATCATCCTTATTCAGCCATACACTATCTTTTGTCAAATGGATGTAATCATTAAGGAAGACCCTTTCATTATTCCCTTAATGGATTGAACTTTCAAGGAGGCCATCTCATGGTGTTGCCTATTGATATCCAAAGTAGGGATGTGAATAAGACTTATGACTATGCAGGCTATATTGTAGATAAAATTCATATATCTTTTAACTTTATCAAGGCATATAATAGGGTGGTCCACTTCAAATGAAACTCTTTATTATTCCATACTATTTTATTTCTAGAATTCATTTGTGAAGTCAGATTTGTACTTCCAGGTTTGAAAATCATATTTTAAAGCAACATCTCATCAGATTTCAGTTTTAGACTTGTGCATTTTCAGAATTTCATTTCCAGATTTTGTTGTGCAAGTTCAATATTCTGATTTTAGGAGTCTAACAGTTGGAAATCATAGTAAAATTAGAATTTAACAATTTATGGAATTAGCATTTTAAAGTGTTTTTTGGGGTCATTAACTTCAAACTATCTTCTCTTTTGCTGGGGTGGTTGCATACCAAATTTTTTTGGTGTAAAATATCATAATTATTAGATTTTGTTACCTGTCTATGATTAAAAATTATTGGAGTGTGAGTTTGATATTTTTTGAAGATCTAAATATTTAAGCTTGGTAAAGAAAAATCATGCTAGATAATATTAGTCCAGAACAAAATGAAGAGTCGCTTGATAGATTGTGGGCTAGATTGAAAAGAAAGGGTGATAGGAAATGTTATTGTCCTTGCAATAATTGCAAGGGCTTAAAGATGAGAAAACTTTTAATCACAAAAACTGAGAAACATTGTAGGTAGCATGGTCACATTGAAGGGGGGCATGGTTATCGTCCATTGGTAAGTTATTCTTTATATGTGTTTATATTGATTAAATTTGTAAATGTTTATATTGTTTTAACATTTTATATATAAAAAAAAATCACTTGATCATTATCATGGTTTATTTGTGTATGTCATTATTATAAAGGTGGGGTGCCCTAGGGCACATGATATGGATTATCACGGCTCGGAGAATGTGGTTTAGCAAGCGGAGGAACATGGAGCTGTGAATATCGAAGATGAAGTTAATAATCCTATGGAAGAAGATTATCATGCACCAGGAAACACAATTGAAGATGATGGTACAAATACATTGATCTATGACACATTTAGTGGCATAGTTGATCATGTTGATCGAGATAACTTTGATGATGTTCATTATTTACCTGTACTTCAGAAGGCATACCAGCCCCTTTATGAAGGCTCCCAAACAACTCTTCTCTCTGTTCTATTGTTGTTGGTGAACTTGAAGGTTATGAATGGTTTATCCAACATAGCAATCTCACGGATGTTAAGGTATGTCATATATGTCATATTTTTTCATCTATTATAATTGTTGTTAGTTCATCACTAGTAGATAAAGGATGAAATATATACCGTTAATATTCTTTATATTAAAAAAATATTTTTTGTTGTAGATTGATTGGTGAATTTTTGTTACCACCATCAAATATTTTACCTCACTCATACCAAGATTTATCTGGCATTATGAAAGATATTGGAATGGAGTATCAAGGAATAGATGCATGTCCCAATGATCATATTATATATCGTAAACAACATGAATTTGCAACAGAATGCCCAGAATGTCATATCAGTAGATATCAAACAGATCAACTAACAAAAAAGGTTCCTCGCAAGGTTCTTCATTATATTCCCATTATTCCACATATGCAACAATTATTTAGGTGTGAAAGTTTAGCGCAATTTATGGATTACCATGCATGGAATAGAAGTGGAGATGACATTCTTCAAATGCCTACGGATGGTTCTACATTTAGGGACATGGAGGAAAAATGGCCACACTTTAAAGAACCTCGTAATCTCAGGCTTTCATTGGTAGTGGACGGTGTCAATCCATTTGGAGAGCTGAGATCTATTTACTCGGTGTGGCCTGTTTTTGTTATCAACAATAACATTCCTCCATGGATGTCAATAAAAAGGGAGCACATAATGTTGGAAATGATTGTTCTAGGTATTTGTTTACATCAATTTTCTTTAACGTAGTAGCATCTCATTTGTCTTATTTGTTGCATAATGATTTATATTTTTTTCATTTAATAGTCATGTACATTAATTTATATATATTGCAGTAAAATGGTTATAATAATTGTGTAATGTTTATGTTCATTCAACTAGGTAAGTACCAAGTTACTAAAGATATGACTGTATATATCGAGCCTCTTATCGACAAGTTACTAAAGTTATGGAATGGCATCACTTGTATGATGTATCTAGACCAATAGGACAAAGAAAATTTCAATTCCATGCAATACTTGTATGGACAATTCATGATGCCCCAGGGCTAACACATTTTTCTGGTATGTTATAACGTTCGACTGCATGACTTTAACGATATTTAATTTTATGAAGTAGATATCATGCATTTTTTTTAAATAATCTATTCATTATATATAATTATAAAAATTGACATATTTAATCCAATTATATATGATTTGCAGGTCTTCAAACAAAGGGAAAATTTGCATGTCCAATTTGTGGTCCAAAGATGAAATCTCGTCGTTCAACAAGTTTAGGAAAGCGGGTGTTTGATGAGTATAGGCACTTCCTCCACATAAATCATAAGTATCGAACTCTTGAAAAAATATTTTCAATGGGAAAGAAGAAACTACATCAAAACCACGAAGAATGACACCTCACCTATGGAAGTTGGAATATAATAGAATTAATTGTCAAGGTTATACATCGGATCAAATTGTTTATCTATCATATATGATATGTTTTGAATTTATATTTTTAGATTGTGTTGTGTTTACTCATTCTGTAATTGAAAATGATTTTCGTTGTTAATTTGTTTAACTTATATGCTTCATGAAGGTCGTCAAGGCATTAATGGTCGGCTTCCACAGGGACTGAAAAGTTATCCCAGACAATTTAGTAGGTTTCCCTACTATAAGAAGCTACAAATTGTGAATTTGTTTGATACAATGCATATCGAAAAGAATATGATATAAATGTTATGGAAAATATTGGATGGAAGGCATGACAAAGAAAAAATTGTCAAAATTTGTAGTGACATTCAGGAAGCCAATCATGCAATGAAAAATTTCATTCAATTAAATAGTGATGTAGACCAAATTAATATAAGTGCCCTTCCTTGGTTATTAACGGAGCAGCAAATCAACGCTATAAATGAAGTCATACGAAAAAATTTATTTTCCACGGGATTTGCTGCGAACATAAACAATATCATAACAAAGAAAGGTGAATTGGGGTCAGGGATGAAAATGCATGATTGGCATACCTTCATTAAGTTAATTATTCTGGTATATTATATCTATATATATATACTGCATGTACTTGTTAGCGTATTATGTTTATTGCTTTTGGAAAAATAATGAAAAGATCATTTTATAATTGTTGTAGTACATTCTACCTCTATCTCTCCCAAACAACTTCGACAACAATGTCAAGCAAGTTATATATGATCTTCGAAAATGCATGAGGTAAGTAGCAATATTTATTCAATTCGTTGTATATTTTTGTTAAATCTCGTTAATATATTTGTGCCTTGAATCACTTGTAGATGGTTGTCATCTAAAGAAATCCATAAAGAAGATATAAATTATTGGAAGAGAAAAATTCCTCATCTAATGTGTGAAATGAAAAAGTGTCTACCTTTGACATTTTTCAATGCACAAGAACACTACCTCATACACCAAGTTTAGGAGATTTAATTGTGTGGACCTGTACACACAAGGTCAATGTGGATGGTTGAGAGGCACTTGAAATTTTTGAAGGCTTTTATTAGACAAAGAGCACATCCTGAGGGTTCTATGGTGGAGGGATATATGGCATACCAGACCATGGTGTACATTACTGAATATCTTTCTAAGTTTTCAGCAAATATCCATGTACATCGCATTTGGGATCCCAACTCCATTAACAAATTCAAAGGGGAGTACCTAATGGAGAAACGTAGATTGACGAAAGTCACAGGTAATTATAAGATGGTCATGGAGATTAATTAGAATACATTTTACATTTTTTTTTATGTATATTGTACTTATTTAATTATTAATCTTCAATATACATCAATTATAAATTAAGGTTGTATACCGTGGTAATTAACTAATTATACGTCGTTTGTGAGTTCATTTTTTTTTATACAGCTGGTCAAGAGTGTGATGCACTACATTTGTACATCAGAAACAATCTTGATTGGATGATGGTATGGATTGAACAATGTCAATAATTAGGTTGTGCATTAACATGGGAAGGTGTGGCTTCATTGGTTAAAGAAGCTGATCGTAATGGAGATTCCAATGTTACACCAAGGGAAATTGATTTAGCATATGGTATAAGAGATAAACAGGTACATATAAATATATTAATCACCCATATTATTTAATTATTTTCAATTATATTAATGTATATATATGTTGATATTTTTTTCTTTGCATACATTCAGCCAAGAATAAACATGTTTATCAACTGACGATATTGCAATAATTTTTGCGTGTTTGACATAATGCAGGTGAAACACCACAAGGCTATGTGGTGCAATGGTCATAAATTTTGAATAAAAAAGTTGGATGACACGAAGAAAACTTGTGATTCTGGGATAATTGTAGTCTTTCAGGTGACTAATGTTTCATCTAGAAGTGGCATACATCCAGAAGTCTCAAAAAATCAATACTATGGGATTTTGGATGATATACTTGAGTGTGACTTTAATTCCTTCAAATTAGTTTTGTTCGTCGTCCTATGGTACAGGCTACGATTGAATGAAAATGATCCCGAGAGAACTATTATTGAACATGATAATGGATTTACCATGGTTAATACAAGGTATTTTGAGCGAGCTGGAAATGAGCCCTATGTTCTTCCAAGCCAATGTGAGCAGGTATTTTACTCAGAGGTTCTAGGTAAACCAGGTTGGTCATATGTTGTTAGACATGATCCAAGAGGAAGGCCAGTAAATTATAATTTGGTGGAAGAAGAAGATACCAAAGAAATAGAAGATGATGTAGATGATGATCAAGATCAATAGTTAGTTGATGATGTGCCTGATGAAGATGTTGAAGAGGAGGAACTAGATCATGATGATGTAGGAGTTAATGTTCATGAAGATGATATCCGTGCGGATGATGACATTATCAAAATTGATATCAATGATGATGATGATGATGATATGACCAATCCTTACAATGGCGAATCTGGATCGGATGATACAAACAAAGAGTTGGATGAAGAAGAAGATGAATGCCATTGAAATGTATGAGTTATGTGATTGTATTATCTATTTGATATTAATTTCTTGATAGAATTATATTTTACTTATGTGGTTACATAATTAATTCATGATGTTTTTAGTTTTTATGCCATTACATAATTAATTCATGATGTACTTTTTAATGTTTAATTTTAATTCATGATGTTACAACTATTGTAGCTCTCCTAGAAATTTCCATATGATCATAATGAATAGTGTTTTGGAAAATTTCATGAAAGATGACACATTGATCGTAGTAGTGAAATAATTGCAAAGTCGTTTAGATTTTTCAGACCAATCACCCTTCACAATGTCATTTTTAGGATCATCTCCGATTTGATTACTAGGACACATAAGGTAGAATTTGATTGGCTTATCTTGGACGAACATTGTGGCTTTGTGTAATGTGAGAAAATTTTGGATGGGCTAGTGGTGTAGGAGAACCTACAACTCATAAAGTTATCATTGTAAAAGTTGTTGATGGTTGAGGATTTAAAATACAAGCTCTTGAAATTCCAAAATCTGTGTTTTTCTTCAAAATTTCTGTATTTTTCTTGTTTTATAGCATTGTACGGTCACATACAGCCATATTTTGATGTGAAATGAATTCCATGTCATGAAGATATGTGTTAGCTTTGATTTGAATCTGATTTGAGGGCTTAAGGCATTGATTTGAGTTAGAAAGCTTCATTTCTTTGCATACAGCCCGATTACCCTGTTTTTGAGGGTTTTGTAGTCCAAACATGATATAAAGGGGCTCTTACACTTTTTGTGATTATTGTAGCTTGTGTAAGAGGCCCCATGGATACTGTTGTAATTTTAGGATGCATGAATAGGGATTAGGATGAAAAATAAAGAAGGTATAGCTGTTGTCCTCACGAGTTTTGTGAGGAAAATCATGTGAAATGAGAGGTTCAAGCCTAGGTTTCAACAAAATATGTATGGGTGATTTGATTTTATGAATTTTTACCCATGTACAGACCTAATGGGTTGTGTGTGAGTTGGTCTTGAGTTCTGAGAGGTTGTGGAAGTAGGTGATTCAATAAACCCTCATGATTTTGGTCTAAAACAAGGGTTTTTGGGTTTGGCAAGAATTTGGCCGTACAAGTGGAATCTATTTATGGATTTAGGTTTGGAGGCTGTTAGCTCTCAAAAATGCAGGTAAGAATACCTCAAGAGGTTGCCAATCTCTTGATACGTTTTAGGGTAACAAACAAGGCCAAATGATTTGAACCTTCTTCTCTTCAGGTGCTGCCAAACCTAGGTGGGTCTACCTTTGCGAACTGAGCAGACTTAAGTGATGTGATTTTTTTTACAGCAATCTATTCACAATGGAAATCTTTCATTGAATAGATATAATCCTAATAAAGTGTATGTGTAATATTAGAATATGTTCAGTTTACAGATGCAAAAAATAAAATGGACAAACAACTTTGCCAATTTAGCTATATGTACATATAATTTTAAGTTATTTTTATTTTAACTAAAAGTACTGAAGTTACAACATACAAATTAAATGATATTTATGATTGAAAAATTTATGATTAAATATATCTCTCATAATCCTTTTTGTCCCAATTTAAAAATAATTCTATATTATAGAATACATTTATTTAAATTTTAAGATGAAAATAGCAAGGAAAAATCAAACAAATATCTTTATGAAAGAAGTATATTGGCGTGAAATTAAATATGATTTGTATTCCAATGTAAAAACTACAAAGAATGGAAACAATTCTTTCAACACATAGACTATTATGTAGTAGTCAATTAAAATGATCTAAATAGTCTAATAATTTGACCATTAGCATATAGCAATTTCTATAGAGTTGTAGATCTCTTCCATTTCAAAAGCACAAAACAATATTAGGTAGATGGTCAAACATCTTTCATTTCTACAGTGACTTATTTATCCTAGAGGAACTAGTATATAGTATACAAAGAAAACCAACAAACCCACAACTACCCCTATTTTGAAGGAGTTTAGTTTTCTCCCCTTCCTGATCTCCCTAATATTCCCAGATTACTGTAATTGATTGAAAGGAATTTAATTCTTCTTTAAAGAACTCAATTAATCATATCACACAGATACAACAAATGTGCACTGATAAATTGAACATATACTTGATATTTCAACTTAAATAATCAAGAAACATTAGGTTGGGACAATCAAACAATTGCAGAAATTCAACAAATGGTTGATACCAGAATGGAACCACCGAATCAAAAATATTTCATTATCTCCTTCAAAATCCTATACATGCAACATGGTCCTTTTGGATATAAAAATTCTGAAATATTATGTTTCTTGCTATCTATCTTCTATTCTACTACTACCTTCTTATTCATTTCTACCAAAAATGGATATTTATACATCAACCGTATGAAAGGACACGTCCTTTCAGAAATTTCTTGTGCTTCAAACAACAATAAAATTAAAAATTAATTAGGCTCTATTAAGCCATAAGTGAACTTTCGATAAGTGATCCAAGTAGTCTTGGCGCCCATGCGTATATGTATCTCCCAATGCATTTTGGATCGTGATCTCCATTTTCACCATCTTCTCATTCCGTTCGCATGCTTCATCTAATGTTATATCTTTCTCAGTAGTCATCTTCAGAATCTCCTGAAGTATTGACTCACTTTCATCTTTCCACCTAGTCATGTATTTTAATCTCCTTCTATCATCAAAGAATGTAGTCAAACCCTTTTTGGTGGCATCGATTAAACCCTGCTCATCCCCTCGCAATTCTTCAAAGAAGTTTTTATGCTTATTCATAAGATGATTTTCTGCCTCAATTGTAGCTTTATTAGGAGCATCCCTCTGGTTCATTTCTTGGAGCTTCTCTAGGATCCTACCATCCATTCTTTCGTGTTCTCGTAATGCATCAAATTTTTGTGAGTGTATTCCCCAAAGATTATTCAACTAGGTTGTTAGACTGGCTTGTCTCTTCTTAATCAGTACAACAAGTGTGTCATACTTTCCTTGAGAATATGCACTCGACCCTTCCCAATGATCTTTTGTTTGTGAACTATCACCATGAGTGAGCAGCTTGGTTGACCCCATTGTAACTCCTAATAAATATTTCAAGCACTCGTTTTCTCTCAGCATCCTTTCATGGTTAGTTTTGTACATTTCCTTTTCCTTAATCAACGCCTGTATTTAAGCTTTGTTTAGTTTTGCTACGTTGATCCCAATCTTTGTTGTCACCATAGGATCAGCCTCCCCAACTTTTAGGGTCATAACATGCCCAAATTCCTTCTCAGTATCAATGACAACTGATTTCTTATGAGGTGGATACAAGGCCCAAATCATTAATGACTCTTCATCTGGATTGTACTTTGATTCTGCATAGACCTTTGTCACCTTTTTCGAGTTGAGCTTGTGTGTAGCATTACTATTTTTCAGGAAACTGTCAAAGACTAGTGCATAATTGAGATCTAATCCTGGAAAAATCATGACACCTGCACTTTCTAGCATTTCCCTTCCCTTTTCAGGGGTCATACCTACCATCTCTCTTTCCACATTATTTTTTAAATTACTCAACAACTGTTCTTCATTACCTGGTATGACATTGTCAACCGGTTCTCTTATCTCTTTTCCCTTTTGTCTACATAGGAATGTCTTAAATTCTGGAGATTTTATAAATTCATCATCTACTAGAAAGGACTTGTATTCTACATGCCTTGCATCTGTATCTACACTTTCTTCAATATTCAAATCCCTGGAAAGACTGGTGTAATCCTAAGTTCTTAACCTTAACATCTTGTTAGGTAGATGATGTGGTACATTAGCCTCAAATGTCTCTTCTCCGAAAGACAACAATTCTATATCTTGCAACTCTTGATTATGTTGTTCAACCACCATTTATGCTTCCACTACCTCCAAGTTCCTAATCATATCATCAAATTGGTAGGGCACATGGTGATACCCTCCAAAGTTTATCCTTTGTTTAGCAGAATTGATATACCCTTTTGGACCAAAATTCTTTCTCAGTGGTCCTTTTTTCATGTTATATTGCAGTAACTTATCCAGAATCATATTATACCCTTCCTTTGCTAATACAGTAAAATCACCGAAGCATAGTGTACTAGGCATAAAAGCCTGTTTTCCAAAAGAACTTAAATTCATAACACTAGAAAAATCCATTTGCCTAACAATTTCCAAGTATGCAATCCTATCGGAAACCATTTTAGGCAAAATGAATGGGCCATCTTCAAATCCATAAACCCTAATCATGGTAGCATTCTCCAAACAATACCAATCCCCCCAATTGTGGCTAATTGGTCCATTGAAATCTTTGGGCCTGAGAAACCTCTTTATCTCATCAGGCAAAGAATAAGCACATGGATGATTATAAAACTTGTACAATGGTTTCACAAAATTTTCTTCAAAGCATACAAAACTAGACTTAGCAAACCTGTTGTCCCAAATAGCAGTCCATGATTGAATAGGTAATGACATGCCTTCCTTATCAAACTGTGAAATTTGTTAGAGTAAAGGTTTTAACTTAATTATGTTGATTAAGTTACCTTTATTCCCTTCTTAAGATTTCACCTTTAGTATGCATAAAGTGACATTTAATAAATATATTAATTATTAAATATTTTCCTATTAGGGTTTCTATTAGGGTTTGCATGATCTCCTTTTTATAAGGATTGATTTCATTGTATATTCAACACATTGAATTCCTTTTTTTGTTCTGATAAAATAATTTTCTCTATTTTTCAGAGCTTCAAACCCTTGTTTGTTTTCTCCATCCATTCTCTTTCTTGTGACAGGTATCCATTTGCATGTAGGTGTTATTGGAGTCTGAAGTTGGTTTTGATAACTTCTACATGGTATCAGAGCTTTCCTACTGCATGTCTGTTCTTGTTTGAAGAATTTGAAGCTATTTGGAGCTACAAGGTTGGATCAGGCATTCACAATTTTGGGGTTTGCATTTTCTGATCCAGGGATTCACCTAAAATTTCAAAGCATTTTGAGTCCAAACGGACCTCGTCATTGCGTCTGCAGCAGTCCAAAACCCCTAAATCGACTGTTCATTCATCCATTTTGGAAAAAGTTGATTTAATGGGCAAAAAAATTTAGAATGTACGGTCGTCCGTCTACGCGCGGATCAGAGGAAAAAGCCTGGTAAAAAAATATTTATTTCTTCTGCTTTTTTTTTCAAAATTATTTTTTGTCAAAAAATTAAATATTTTTTTCTCCAAAAAAATTTCGCAGTTTTTCATTGTAAAAGTTTGACTTTTTTTTTTAAATCAAAAAAAAAATCAGTTCTTGGCCTTTTCATTTTTTATTTGTTTTTGCATAATAAAAAACACTTTTCTGTAATTTTTTTATGATATTTTTTTTAAAAAATCAATGTTTTCTTAATTATTTTTTTAATATAAAAAACATTTTTTTATAAAATAAGCCCTATTGCGTTTTTGCGGTGACGGTCGTTTGACCATCAAATTTAAGCCCCTTTTTTTGCTACGACGGCCGTATGACCGTTAAATTTAATGCCGCACTGTTTTTTTTCCCCTTTGGAGCTATTTTTTTCCAGAGGCCGTAACTTGGGCATACAATATCATTTTTTGGCAAATAAGATATCATCAAAAAGCTGGTTTTGTCATCTTTCCAGTGGTGTGGGTTTCATCGCTTCATTTTTCTGTTGGTGCATTCTACAGCCAGTTGAAGTCAAAGGAGCTGCTTTCAGTCCTGAGCTCATAACTTTTGATCAGTTTCTTTGTTCTTCGTGATCTCAGTGGCGTTGGAACCATATTTTAGAGCTCTTCAATTCCATTTATGCAACTTTTCCAGATTTCACTCTAGGTATATTTTATTCATTTTTTTGTGTTTTCACACTCTGGTGAATTACCTGGACATATTTGCTCTTGGAAACTTCTCGTTTGCATGGGATGCTTCATTTTTTGCTGTTCTTCATGTATTTCTAGTTTTCGTGTCCTTTGTGGGCATTTTGAGCATCATTTGTAAGCAAATATTTTATGTAAACGCACTGAGATAAAGTGCCACACTATTGTACATGCATTTTTTAGGAATTTTGCACATAAGGTTGTGCCATATTTTGTACTCGCACTGTATTATAAAGTGCCATGGGGAGTTGTGTAGTTTGCCTTTGTTTGCCATCACACATTTTTCGGTGAGTGTCCCTCCACGATGACAATGGATCCATATGATTCTAGCTTCATGCATTTGTGTTTTGTTTTGCACACCACTTTTCAGTTGCAAGTGCTTTCTTACACACTTTCAGATGTTGTTTCTTCTCCTTCATGCACTAAAAGGTGTTACACACCATTTCAGTGGATCTGTCAGGCTCTCCCAGATCAACATTATGGGGGGGTGTTATACTGTTTGTGCTAATGCTTCCTTAGCTTCACCTTAGAAGGAATCTTCCATTCTCAGTTGATTAGTGTTTTTCAGACTATTGGTACTTGTGCCATTTGTATCTTCATTCCAGGTGTTTGCCTTTGTTTGTCATATGATTCATTCAATGTCGTTTGGGGCACTCATGCAGATTGTTGTCTTGTTGATCCTAATCATCCTATCTTCAGCGGAGGTTCTTCAGCACCATAGCAGTCATCTTTCGATAGTTGTTTGTAGCTTCTTCTACTTCAGTGATGTTCTTCATGGCTTTCTGCATCTCTTTTGGAGTAGAGCTTTTTCCATGAGGTTTTCTCTATTTCTCCACTTTACAGAGATTTGGTTGTATTTGGGTACCTAATCTGGCCTAGTTGTTGGGACCCATGCTGCCTTCTTGCATTGTAGTTACCTTTGCTTTCTTGCACTTGTTTGTAGCTGCATTGTTGCTCATCTTAAGGAGGGGTGTTAGAGTAAAGGTTTTGACTTAATTATGTTGATTAAGTTACCTTTATTCCCTTCTTAAGATTTCACCTTTAGTTTGCATAAAGTGACATTTAATAATTATATTAATTATTAAATATTTTCCTATTAGGGTTTATTTTAGGGTTTTTCCTATTAGGGTTTGCATGATCTCCTTTTTATAAGGATTGATCTCATTGTATATTCAACACATTGAATTCCTTTTTTTGTTCTGATAAGATAATTTTCTCTATTTTTCAGAGCTTCAAACCCTTGTTTGTTTTCTCCATCCATTCTCTTCCTTGTGACAGGTATCCATTTGCATGCAGGTGTTCTTGGAGTCTGAAGTTGGTTTTGACAACTTCTACAAAATTGTCATCTCCTGAGGCCACAACCCTAGTTCCTGTCCAAAGTACAACACTATGTGCATCAACAATGAGTAATTCTTGAGGTGTAAGATAGAGGCTCCACCTTTTATTGCCATCAACCCAGAATTGAGCCCTTTAAAAATATATGAGGCATAATCAAAAGGTTTAGAGTTGTGATACTGAATATCTACTGAAATTACCATGGGCACAATTTCCATATACTCAAGGACTTCCATTCCCAATACTTGACCCACCAATAAATAAGTGTATTTCATATAGGGCTCAAAAATATCTACATGGAATGGGGGTCCTTCACTATCTTCTAGCTGAATTGGTTTACCACCATGTCTAATTTTGTGCAAGGGCAATCTCCAACCCTTGTAAATGGTGTCCATCCTTCTAAATTCTTTTTCCATCTCTTCACATATAATCTTTTTGTTGCATACCCCTTCCAATTTAAAGACTTTTCCTATTGCATCCTCTGATATGTGTATCAATGGTTTCCAAGACGGGTCACAGATAGCTTTAAGTCTCGAATTATAATGAGTGGCCAACAATTTCACCAGTTCATCATCGACAAAAACATTAGGGAAAACTAACTTTCCCAAATTAAGCTGCCACAGGTTACATACTGGGTGAAAGCGATTCCTCTGATAGTAATGAAAGCTAAACAGTTTGTAACCTCTTATTGGAGTCCAAATATCTCCTTTGAGCTTACATTTATCATCTAGGTTATCCACTTCTGACCTAAGTTGTGCAGAGCATTTGGTTTTGGGTCCAGAGCCAGGTAGTTGGTCGATAAGATCTTGATTCAGCTTACACTCAGTACCCTCTAGCTGAATTTTAGTTTTCTCCTTTTTCCCTTTCGATTGACCACTTTCCCCATGCTTTCTACCCTTTGATTTTCCAGAACTAGTGGCTTCCATTCTTCAAAATTGCAAATTTAAGGTATGAACAACTTACAGTTTTTTGCCCAAGATTTTGAACTGAGAGAATACCTTTGGTCCTTCGCTCGCTCCTCTGCTTCTTCCACTGTCAATTATGCAATGATATTTTCAATTGAATTCATCTTGATTCTTGAAATTACTTATGCTTCGTGGTGCCATTAATGTTTGAGCTAAAACACGAGCGTAGCTGGTTTTTTTGAAACTCTCACTATCACATCATGTAATTTGTTGGCCAAACATTTTCAAATCTCGGGCAATCCTTTTGTTTGAGCCTTCACCAACGTTCATTAAACACCCGCTAGGACATCTCGTAGTTTCCTCGACACCTTAAGTCTTCCCGACAATTACCCTTTCGGTCTTAAGTATATCGCTACAACTCCCATTGAAGCAACCTATCGCTATGAATTTAGCAAGTCGGGCAGACAATCCTCATCTTACTCCGGAGATGTGTATCTCACTGAGATATTTCCTTCGTAAATTCTAATTGTTGAGACATAATGATTTTCTTGCCAATGGAACTGCACTCGTTGTTTATATGTTTATGGGGGTGCAAATACAACACCCTAATTTCTATGTGGTTTATGATTTTGCATCTTTTCTCGCAAAGAAGATACATGAAGGGTTGTTAAAGTTGCATGTAGGGGATGCAGGCACTCCATTCTTTTGGTTCCCTGTTGATGTACATGTTCTTGTACAAGAATGTTGACTTCTTCTCAAAGAAGATGGAGTTGAGGCAGGAGCTAAATGGAGAAAGATTACCGGTGCAGGATTGGACTGCAGATTTATCATACAATAGGGAGAGTGTCATTTTTGTGCAATTTGACAATTGCTTTGCTTCCAGACTCAGGGCTTGGTTGATAGTAAATGTGCCTAGGATCCCCGAGGATTTACATGACTTTCTTAGACCGAAGGGGAGGAAGCTAGATTTAAAAGTTTGTCACAACTGGGGTGACATTATCTTGTACCCAATCAACACTGTTTTAAGGGTGTATGGCTTCCAAGGAACTCCACATATCCTCCCATTCAATGTGCCAGCAAGAGTGGGGTTTGATGAGGTTATGTGGCAAATAGGTTGTACTCATGAAGACAACCTAACAGGGAAGGGAAAAGGAACTCTTTTCCCTAATTATACCGTTGTGTCTAATTTTGTGTTCTCAAAGGGAGGATGGGTCCACTTTGGGAGGTTTTTTGATGATTTTCTTTCTAGGTGTGGTCCCAGGCAACAACATGACCCTAAGGGCTTCTTTTCCCTTTTTAGACAACGAATAAAAGGTGGCAGGTTTGCACATGAGTTCAATTTTCCTGAGGATCTGATCAGGAATGAATTTGATTTGAACAAAGCAAGAATTGAACAAGGAAAAATGAATAGCATATGAGAATTTATTGGCCATTATGCATAAAATGGATCCCAAATATGATCCGTTAATGGAATTCACCCCATTCCACAAGAAAATTGATTTCTTGATGGACAAATTCAAGGAGATCGTGGGTGTTTTGATGACAAAGAAGGTAAACTTGGAGTTGAACTTCAACATACAAAAGCCAGATGTGAGGCCTGCTGAAACAAGGCCAACATATCAAACCACGGTGAATTGGCCTCTTTATAATAGAAAGATGAGTGATAGTAGTGATGAGGAGGAGGAAGATAAGAAAGGAAAACAAATCATGAAGGCATCAGCACAACCAGGTCTGAAGATCAGAGCACCTGGAGGAATAAAGATCATTGATTTGGACTCATCACCACAAGATAATCCTGCACTACCACCATCAGAGCCAAGCCCTAAGAGGAAAAGATTTGAAGAGGCACAAGAGACTCTGATGGATGAAATCATTGTCACAGATCAGGACATGCAGTTTGGTATTCCTTCCCCTCCCAGGTCAACTCAATTGGTTATGTCTGATATGGATGTGAAGGGACAATATGTGCAAGATGCCAGGATGGAGGCATGCAAGGCATTTTTAGATGATGATGCATTTGTTAAAACTCCAATTTTCTTACAACTGGTATGGAGAATGAGACTAGAAGAATATCAAGACAAATGCAAAAGGAGATGAGATTTAAAACCTGATAGGTCTAACCAGGAGAATGATGATGAAGTAAAGGCTGAATTGATGGAAGAATTCAAGAGCATCACTCCTGAGGAGGGGAGGAAATTAGTAACTTAGGCTAGTGTGCTAATTTTTCCTGAATGGGATATAGCAGATGCAGTAACATTTAATGCTATTTTAAAATTCAAGCATCAAATGCAAAATTCTGAGGAAGAGGTCAAGGCAACACTGCAAGATTCTACCTTTAGTGAGGAGTATGAGACCCTAGCAATCTGGGTATTGGCACCTCAGGGCAGAAAGCCTAATGTTACTGACATTAGCCCAAACCTAAGGGGAGGGTTAATAATAAAGAGAGCCTCTGAAACTTCAACTACATAGGCTACAAACCTAACTGTGAATGTGGCCAAATTGGCCCCGAAGACTACTGAGAGGGAAGAAGTTGAAAAGTAGAGCTTAATGGAGAAATACAATATTATACTTGGAGAATACAGTAGGGTGCAGCAAAGGAATGTTGAGCTGCAAACTGAGGTGGATAGGTTAAAGTATAGGCAAGTTGGGGAGTCCTCAAGTGCTCTTGGTATCATGACATTTCCTTCCACATCAGGATCAGTACCTCCTACTTCTCCAATTGTTTCTACTCTGGGGTCCCCCATCCAAACTCCTTCTCTCATACCTCCACTAGAGCCAGTTGAAGAAGAGATTGAATACTCTATGGATCCTACTAAGAAGCAGTTTCTAAATAAGATTACAGAGCTACAGGAAGCTTTAAAGAAAAGTGAGGAGGGAGCACTTGTAAAGCAGAGTGAAGTTGTTGACACAGTTTTGAGGCACTTAAATGAAAAGGTTGATGGCAGATTCCCATCAGTATATTCTTTGTATTTTTTATTTTTGGATGCAATAAAGAACATTACTAGGGATCAGGAAGTATTTTTTCCCTTAGTTGATAAGTGGATCCTTAGGGCCAATGATTTATATATCATGTATAAATCCTCTAGACTTGATACAGATAATAGGCCCCAATCATTAAGGCCTACTCAATTTTTTGTAAAGTCACTGCAGGGTTTTCAAGCCTTACCAGATGATTTGTGTAGGAAAATCAGAGAATTGGTAAAGAGTTTTGATGATTGGAGTGATACATCTTTACCCAATATAATTGATGCATAGGGAAATGTTAAATCACTACACAGCAGTGGCATGATAGAGAAGATGAGGTCATCAATGCACATATCAAATTGATTTGTGATGCCTCGGACTATGACCTGTTGGTGAGTTATATGGACAAGATCATTAGCACCAGCACATTTTTGGAGTCTTTTGAGAGAGAGGCAAATTAGGTAGCGGTGAAATATACACCTTATAGTGCTAAGGTGAATGAGGTGGTTAATTTTGATTGGCCGATAGATGAAGAATATTAGAGATGGGTGGATAAATACCTAACCGAGGAAGAGTAAGATAGAGTTGACTATTGGCGGATAACAGCTCAACCATTGCAGTTATTAAATTATAAGAAAGAATTAAATTATTATTATTTAAACATAAAATTTACATAATACTTAATATGTATATAATTTATGTTAATATATATATTATTAATGCATTACACATATTTTTTTAGAAAGTTAATCAAGGTGGAAAATTATATTTAAACAAATGCTTATATTATTATTTTACTTCCAGCTTCCTTTGCCGCTGGTTTTACTTGAAAACCTTGCTCTGCTTGGTATAGCATGTCATGTGAAAAGAGAGATGCAATGGATTGCTAACAATAATAGATAGTTAAATGTATCGTAATTTTTTTTACGAGGAAGAAAATTGTTTGGATTTCACTGCAGGAGGATTGCAAAATTTGGAAGGAAGGCGTCCTTTTCGATTTCTTATTTTCATTAGCACTCACTGCTCATTTTTTTTAGAAGAAATTTGTGGAGCTGGTATCCCCATGTATATTTAATTTTGCTACTTATTTTTAAACAGTCATTTTAAATTGTATTTTTCAAAATGTATATTTTTTAAATTCTTTTTTCCTCTATTAAAATAAGAACATAATTCAACTGTATATTCTTATATTTAATTATCAATCCTTGCCATTAACTTTTATGAACTGTATATTTTTGTATTTAATTACCATTTGTTGCTCTGTTAATTTTGACAAAGAATTATTGACAGGGAATTCAAATATGTTATTATTGACTAAGAATTAACAAATGAAGACATTCAGATCTGTTATAATTCTCTCAATCTGTACAGACAAGAAAGGATGCTAGCAGAATTTGCATTCAATTTTACACTAATTATCTATGTTACACAATTATAAATAAACATAAAAAATAGTTCAAACAGTTATAAAGTTCAAACAATTATAAATAAAGTTAAAAAACAAATCTATGTTGCAATTAAATTCTTTAAAAATGGGTAGATTCAGGGCAAGATCTATATTTCAAAGAACTGTAATAAAATGTATACTTTCAATAAGACTGAAAATTTAATTTTCTATATGAAAATATGTATCTTGTTGTTGCACTGTATCACTATAGGAAAAATTTAGAGGAAAAATTCAAAGGGAAGGAAATTTGTAAAGCCACATGACATTTTTCACAATAAGCAGTTGCTGCTTATTTTCAGCCCCCCTATTTTTTGACAGCTTGTTTTTATTTCCTAAACAGTAGCTGCTCCTTTGAAATAGGAAAAGATTCCAAATTATCCTCTCCCAACAATCAAATTTATGCATGGGAACACTCCCGCTGCTTAAATTTAAGTAGAAAATATAGTTAAGCAGCCGCATGGGGACATGAGGTAAGTAGACAAGTCTTGCTTTTTCTTTTGTTTATGGTATTATTTTATTGTTTTCTCAATTTTTTGTAGTCCTTTCTCTTCTCCCTCTCCCTTTATTAAGACTTGTTCTGCAATCTCATTTCATTTTTCCTCTTCATGATGATGGATCACTATGTGTGATTTGAAACATCGACAAAAAAACTTACACAGTTGAATCCAAAAGTTATATACTGCAACGTTATGGATCATGGACTATGGAAAACTCATACCAATTATAGAATAATTATATTTTAAATTTTTATTTTTATTTTTATTTGTATAGTAAAATAAATCTAAAATCTAAATTAGAAGTTAGAGAGAGAGAGAGAGATTCAAAACTAAATTTTGATTAGATAGTTACATAGAAAGAGTGAGAGAGATAAAGAGAAATAGGAGACAAAGACATATATAGAGGTAGAGATATCCAAAGATAAAAGAGGGAGAGGGGGAGATAAATATGGAATTCAAAAAAGAGTAAGAGAGAGAGATGGAGGGGTAGAAAGATGGAGAGAGAGGTAGAGAGGGATATATATGGAGAGAGAGGTAGAGATAGACATATTTATAGAGAGAAAGAGAAGAGAAGAGAAAGCAAAAGAGAGATATTTATATCTAAGTCTTCCTCTCTATCTCTGTGTTTCTCATTATTTCTCAATTTATCTTCCTCTCTCTCCCCTATATCTCTTTATCTTTTTCTACGCTTCTCTCTCTATTTATCCATATCTATCTATGTATCTATCTCTCTCTTTCACTCATATACACAAACACTCCCTATTCCCCTTCTCTATCTCTCTCCCTCTCTCTCTTTCTCTCACTCTTGACCCCTCTATCCATATCTCTATATTACTCCCTCTCTCCTCTCTATCTATTGAGCTATCTCTTCCTCTCTCCCCATATCTCTCTCTCCATATCCATATCTACCTCTACCTCTACCTCTATCCCTATCTCCTTTTCTCCTTCCCTATCCCTCTCTATCTCTCTATATCACCCTCTATCTATATTTATCCCTCTCCCTTTCCTTTCTATATATTGAGCTATCTCTCTCCCTCTTCTTCTTCTCTCTCTCCCTCTCCCTCTCTCCCTCTCCCCTCTATCTCTATATCCCTCCTCTACCTATCTCTCTCCCTTTCTCTTCCTCCCTCTCTCTATCTCTCCCCATATCTCCCTCACTCACTCCCTCCCTACCCCCTATCTATCTATTTGTCTCCCTCTATCTCTAGACATGTCTCTCTCTCCTTCTCACTCTTCCTAGAACTCTATATTTATATATCTTTTCCCCTTTATCTCTATCTCTCCATATTTCTTCTTTCATCTCTCTCTCTCTCTATCTCATTATCTCTCCATCTCTCTACCATATATATCTTCCTCACTCTACTTCTCTTTATATATCACTTCCCATCTCTCTCTCTCTCTCTCTCTCATATCCCCCTCCTCCATCTCCATCTCCATCTCCATCTATCATATCTATCTTCCTCTCTATCTCTATCTCATTACCCCTCTCTTGATCTCCCCCCTCTTTCTCTCCCTCTTTATATCCCTATCTCTCCCTCTTCCTCTCTTCCTATTGCAAAATTAATATGATTCGAGTAATGGAGCTTGATTATCTTCCTAATTCAGAGGTTTTGTAAGTGGATGCATAGTTGGTTTGAACTTATCATTTCTCCATTGAGACATTTTTTGCACACCATTTTTGAGACATTTTGGCATACCCATTGCACACCAATGTGCAATTGCTACTTATTTGTTACTTTTGAAAATTTTCTTTGTTTTTAATCTCTTTTCAATTTTATTGTTAATTTATTTTAAATTTATGCATTTTTTATATATTCTTATTTATAATTTTATATTTTCGTACAATTTATTTTCTAATTAATTATTTATAATTTATAATTTATATGTAAACATATAATTTATAAATTTTATGTTTACTTATAAATTATAATTTATATACTTATAATCTCTTTATAATTTATTCTCTTTTAAATTTGTTATAATTTAAAACATATTTCTTATTTGGTTATTTTCTCTTTATATATTATATATTTTAATTTATTTTCTTTATTGTTAAAATTATATGTTTATTTTCTTGTTATTTATAATAATTTTTGTTTATTTTTAAATTTTATTCCTATTAATTTTTTGTTTGTTTATGCCTAATTTATTGTTATGTTTTTTATAAAATATTTTACTTTTAAACTTTGGATTTTTAATATTTTATTTTTTGGTTCATTTAATTTTTACTATAGGGCAGTTTTAAAACAACTTATGCCCATCAACTAGTCTAAGTCGAGCCCCTTTTGATTTAATGTTTTAATTCTTTCGCCTGACTTTATTTTTCCCTATTCTAAGTTGGCACCGTGGCCCCATGTTTAAAAACAACTTAAGCCATTGTTTGACGTTGGCCTAGGTGATGTCCCCTTATGCCTTTAATAAATGTTTTATATTGTGCAGGGAATAACTTTTAATGACCATTGATCAACCATCATTTGATCGTAGCCATTCCCCGCCATCCCGCGATGACCCCACCACAGAGACTCAACCAATTGCGATATCACGGGTGAGCGCCACGTGTCTCATCTGGCAGTGTCGAAGGGATGATGAAAGTGCTTTAATATATCTGTCAGGTTTTAATATGTTATATAGAAAGTTACTAAAGTGGTTACAAGATGCAGGCGCTTCAAATCAACGGTGATGTTATAATCTGGATGGAAAAGGTGCTTGATGATTAGTGACAAGGCTAGTGACTGTGTTGAGTGAACAGTACTATCGATGGTTGAAATCTATGTTTTCCTGCCATCGCGTGATCAGAAGTTGTGAGGTCTTTATTGATCGCGATATCACGGGCGAGCACCACTTGGATTTCTTTGGTGATGCATAATATGGTGGGCCCTTGCTGCCATGATGGAGATTGTGTCATCTTGTTTTGGCAACCATTTGATGATCTGATAGAAGTGAAAGAGTGACGGTTGATATAATAGGCTTGGCTTGCTTTATATTCGCTACTCTAAATGCCGCCATAATTTTTAATTTAATTAACATAATCTAAAACCTAACGAAACTAGGTTATAGCTCGTCAAATTGGAGAAGTGAAAGGTCAATACCAGCGCTAAGGAAGATTTTGGAGGAGTGAAAACAAGATCAATACCAGCATCGAGGAATAGTTTGGAGTTAAAACAAGGTCAATACCAACGCCGACGAAGAGTTTGGATTAGTGAAAACAAGGTCAATACTAGCGCCGAGGAAGAGTATGGAGGAGTGAAAACAAGGTCAATACCAACACCGAGGAAGAGTTTGGAGTTAAAACAAGGTCAATACCAACGTCGATGAAGACTTTGGAGGAGTGAAAACAAGGTCAAATACCAATGCCAAGGAAGAGTATGGAGGAGTGAAAACAAGGTCAATACCAGCACTGAGAAAGAGTATGGAGGAGTGAAAACAAGGTAAATACTAGCGCCGAGGACGAGGTTGAGGGCACTCAGGGAAAATCGACGACCAAGGGACAATGAGTACTGTAATTTTGGCACACCCATTCTCTTTAACTTGAAATTTTCATGCCTAGTTTCCAAAGATATTCTCGTACATTGGCACCCCCATTCTCATAAAATGGTATAAGATAAGACAGAAAAATAAAAATAGCTTAGTCTTTCACATTTTTATCGACTAGCCTCAGGTCTTGGCAAAACTCCCATAATCTACCTACATCTTGGTTGTTGGTGAGAACATGTTATTCTTTGTTATACGACCTACCTCAAATCTTTTGTCCACAAAGTTGCTAAAAACATAAAACAATAAGAAAAAATTCCAAGGTACAACTAAAAAAGGGTTATTTCCTTTTGGCCTCATCCACCTCTTATATTTCAACATAGCATGGAATTATGCCTACATAACATAAACTCAAACAAATGGAAGTTTATAGGGGCAAAGGAGCCCAAGTATATGCTAGGCTAAGCTAGATATAATGAATGGAAATAGAAGCATACAGTTCTTCTTTAATACCTCCATCACAAACATATGCAAGGAAAGGTCTCCTCCCTTCTTGGTAGTGATAACCTCCTCCACACACAACCCTTAAAAATTATGAATAGAGGAATATAATCTTTGAAGAACTCAAAGTTGATTCTCTCCTACCTGATGCAATTATTCATTCTATCCTTACAAACATTTATAGTGATTACTAGAGGCACATAGACCAATTCTTCATAATAGAAGAATTTGATCATACTTTTCCAATAATGGCATTATGAGAAAACCTTAGGTTAAATGAATAATTCCTAGCTAAGTTCTTTAAATCATGTCCAACTGTATATGAGAAGACCGTTGCTATGTGTACTTGGATACCATGGAGAAAGGCTCTTTGAGCTCTTTCATCAATCAAGGTATTATTAAATTTTTACACCTAAAAGTGAGAATGAAGAATCTTTCCTAGGATGGTGGTCAATTATGCTTCTCAACACCTAGATTACAAAATCCTTGTCAATATCATTTCCATCATAATTAAACCTATTGCTTGAGATATAGTCATACAGGTAAACAAATTGGATTTCTTGATAGTAGATACATTCTAGACAATTCAATCCTTGCATCGGAGATTGTTGAATGGGCCCAACAAACTACTCATGATGCCCTTACAATTAAGTTAAAATTTTGACAAGGCATATGATTGCATCAAATTTCCTTTCATTTATAAAAGGCTCAAATGGATTTATTTTTAACCCTAAATTATTATCTCACATTCAAAATTACAAAATACCAGTTGAATGAAGAACCTTAATTTGAAGGTGATGTCGTCATGACCTTTAAATGAAGAACCTTCATTCAAAAATGATGCCATGTCAAGACTTTCAAATGAAGGTATTTTTTATTTTAAATATTTCATGTCCAAAATGCTTTATAAAAGGAACCTTTGCATGAAGGACCTTCAAATGAAGACCTTAATTCAAAGGTCCTTCATTAGAAGATCTTTCATATGAAGGTTCCTTTAATGCCATCCCATTATAGCTCTTAGAGTTGTTAGAGATATTTTTGTTTCGAATTAGAGATTGAACCATCAAATAGTGTCAACATGACTCTACCAAGATATCCATCAAATTGATAAACCCTGATTTAACAACCACAAGTTCACAAGAAAATTGCCCCTGTCAGTGCTAGGGCATCAATTCAATGCCAAGTTTCTTGCTTTAACAAGCCCCTAAATGCAATGAACCTCTATCATACCATGATGCACACCAATCCACCAAGTTACAGTTCCAAAACAGTGGGTGGATTGGTGGAAGTCATTTCTATTTAGCCCTCAAACCCTTACATAGGCACAATAGGGCAGTCCCTGTATTTGATTGTTTTCTCCCACAAAACAGTGATTGAGCACTTCAAAAAAAATGAAAAAGGAACACATATATTTATCTACACCAATGATCTTAGAGCATTTCAAGCTTGTACGGATCTATACAACACAAAAGAACTTTAGAAAAATAGTAAAAACATAGAAAATTACTTCAAGAAAGTGGTATTTGATATGAAATTTTGGTATCAACTCCTCCAAAAATTGCAATGGGATGGGAATACAATATGATAGAAGTGGGATAAGAAATGCATCGTTTAAAGCATCAAACCAATATGCAAAGATGAAAGAAAGTGCTAACCCCTTAAACTGAAAAAGTTTCTTTTAACTTTAAGTTTGTTGGGTAGCCAATTCTTTTAATTTATCAAATCCTACCATCATACATAATCAAAATTTTGTTGTTTCAAATGACTATGAGCACTAACTTTCACTATTTCAATATGTTGAAACCTTTTCATAGACAATTAGAACATTGATTCGACAACTCATCCTACCTTAAAACATACCAAAAGTCTCCTAGCAATTAGACATAGGAAGATTTAAGATGACTTAAACAATTTTTATTGCCAAAGCATAAACTTATGATGACTTTACCAGGCCTAGTACACACTCCCTCCCCATTAACCACTTAGACATATGGAAATTAAATGTAAATTTGCTGCTATTTTTAGTCATGTAGGTGTTCAATAAACCACTTGGTGGTGTTTCCCTTCAAGTTTATTTACTTGAATGAAGAGAAAAAGTCCTTTGATTACAATTAGAGAATACATTTGAGGCCTTGGTTGTGTAACTGTGGACCATAGTCACATTTAACACTTGTTACAAATTTTGGGAGTTAAAACGTTAAGTAGATTTGATTTGTGATGGACACATTTGGACGGTAGTAACAATAACTTGCAATCTATCAAGACTTGATTACCTTATAACCTATCAAATTCTAGCGATGAAATGATAGATTAATCATAATGTCACCTTGGGATCACATCACCATGAAAGAACTTCATCCAACATCCTTATTAAGGCAGGTACCACCAAATAGGTATTTTTCAGATTTGTCTTCCTCGAGCGAGGGAAATTCAGGAAGAGAAGAGGAAAGTGAGACATGTAGTAGGTCTAAAAGAGGGAGATCAACTACAGGTCAAAATATTAGAAGAAAATTTTGTAAACGCATGGATTTTTTTCTTCCTGAAGGGGGGTCATGTTCTTATGATGATGATAGCATAGGTGAAATCGAGGTGCCCTTGAGGTACAAACATCTACAGAAACAATGGGTACCCAAGGAACTTCCTCCAATAAACACTAAACTTTGTGTCAACGAGAGTACATATCGCATAACACCATCGTCATTACATGGTTTGGGCCTATTTTGCATGGACGGCATAAAGGTTTGTTACGAAAAAGTTACTGAATTTATGGAGTATGCTAGACCCTATTACAGTTACAAAGATTGGATGTATCTGGTTCGATATACACGAAATATGCGTAGGTATGCACTATCAGCAACTTATATACAGCTAAAAGATAAGGATAAAAATAAAGGAGTGGCTAGGTACATTGACGGAAGGCCAAAAGCATCAAGGAATATTTCAAGGTTTATAAATAGTACACGACCTGGGTCAACAAATAAGCAACCCAATTTCATATTTGAGGTGTGAGAGGGAAATCGCATATTCGCATGTGCAATAAAATCAATAACTGCAGGGGAAGAGTTGCTAATCGATTACAATTTGAATTGCTTAGATACAAACACAATTACTATGGGGGTGGTATGTACTATATACCATTTTACCCAACCTCCAATTAATGACTCCAATATACCATTTTATTATTATGTTTTTTTTTCTTAAGTCTATTGGTTTCATTTTGGTAATATTTTTTATATTTAATTTTTGTCACAACGGGACATTGATCATACGAGGAAGGCTTTGGCCTAGAGCACAAATCGCGATCCATCTTCAGGCGCTTCTACCCAACAGGTTTACCTCATTGCAACTGTACAAATTAGATACGAGCGAAATATTTTATTATTATGTTTTTTTCATGAGTTTATTGGGTTAATTTCAATAATGTTTTTAATATTCTTGTTGCAGTCGGCTGATCGGGGAAAGGCACCAACAGTACAGGAGAGCATCCATATGGAGACGTAGTCACTATTATGCAATGATGACATCGCATTTTCCGCAAACCCTATGGATATGATGAGGAAGGCCCAAAAAAAATGCAATGAAGAAATCCTTCAGTTGGTATTCATAGTGCCTCAAACAAATAAGATAAGAGAAAGGGTTAAAATATTGTCTGAGAGAGCACAGAACTTGCAAGTAAGTTGTCACGAGATCTTTAATTATAACATAAGTTCATTCATGGTTTTATATTTTGTACTCTTTTATGTCATGAACTAAAATATGTGTTGTTTTTAAAAGATTATTTTCATCCACATCATGTTGCTAGCCATGATCAGGGTACTGCACGTGTTGCCCAAGAAGTAGGGGTCGGTACAAGTGTCAATCTTGATCTTCTTGCACATACATCACATCATTTGACCCCATCATTTGTGCCTATATTGTCGACTGAAATGTCGGCAGCACATACCATGCAGGAATTCGGTAGTGCACTCTCTAGCAATGAACACATGCCACATGTGTCAGTACATGTACCTGGGGATGCATAGGCCACTAGTACTGGTGATGTTTTAGCAGCATTTCTTGGATCTTCCTGTATTACTAGTACGGGAACATTGCCAGTTACATTTGTGGTGACTAAGGATTTCGTTCCCATAAAGATAGAGAAGGTCCCAGGTACTTTAAAATGTTTTAATTATTATTATATATAATCCAATTGAAATTTACTTATTGATCACTCTTTATAGACTAATGATCCCATGATCATTTTGTAGGAAATGATGTTTTTTATAAACATCTAAGTGATGTTACATTGGAGCTCTTCGGGCCCACCATACGTACACAGTGGAATGCCCAAAATCAAGATTTAAAAGATGAGCTCATTAACCGTTTAGTTGTGTTGTTCGGTGATAAAACATTCAACCGAACCAAGGTCCTTAAGAAATCTGGTACCTATCTAAAGTATGTGAGAGAGCAATATAGGTCACATTTAGAGAAGAACACAAAGTATGAGCTTCCCCCCATGATTATGGAGAGGGAGTGGAAGGACTTGGTGTCAAATGGAAAGGAGAAGGCTGAAAAGAAAAAAAGGAAAGACACCACCGGGCCAAGGAAGGTATGTGATACTATCAACAATGTAATCATATATTGATTACTCTTTCTTTTTACATAATCTAGCATATTTTAAATTTTTCATAGGTTGTCCAACACATCGAAGGCAACAAAGGCAAGACTAGAAAAACATGGGAAGCACAAACTTGGCTCTAGTGGTTATATGAAATTAGTCGCACCATTTGTAAGTATCAATAAATGAAATATTGCATCCAAATAATAAATTGTAAACAATTTTGGTTTTATCACACCATAGAAGCAAAATTCATGATCTTATGCAAAAATGCAGGGCTCTGATTTCAACAGAGTGCCCACAGAAGAGGGCCTGAATATTTCCTTCCAGCAAGGCTATGGAGCCCTGACTGAATAGCTAAGAGTCTTGACTGGGAAAACACAATCTTCCACTGCATCCAACACGCAGGTAAATAAACTCAATAAAGTTTATTTAAAATTGAATACTTGTGCAGTCTATTCAATATTAATTTCCACCATAATAATGTGCCTATTTGTTTTAAACAGATAAGCAATGATAATACTGCACATGACATTGGAATGCAGCCTGGTGAGGGTGGAGCACAACCTACAGATGAAGGCCATGGTGTGCATCCTAGTACTGGATGTATTCATGTGCTATACAAAACGCAATATGGATTAATACAATTACACATCTTTAATTGTATTTGGTGTATTAATCAATGTAACCTTTCATGTTTCAACTTTAGAGCATGTAGAGTGTGATCAACATGTTGAGCATGATCAGGCTAGACAAGATCAGGAACATGATGTGGCTCCATCAGGTAAAGAGGACCACTCTAATTTTCTTTTAAACATATTTAATTGCAATTGGTGTATTAATTAATGTAATCTTTCATGTTTCAACTTCAGATCGGGATTTAGAGGGTGTTCAACATGTTGAGCATGAGGCTATAAGACAATATCAAGAACATGATGTGGCCCCATCAGGTAAAGAGCACCACTCTAATATTCTTTTAATTAATGAAATACTTGTAAAAATAATAATAAAACATATCAATTTAACATTTCTTTGCTATTGCAGTAGACCCCCCCTTGCAACGGCGTCCACGTTGTGAGTACACGACTAGGCATACATTAAGATCATGAGCAGAGCTCAGAACAACTGAAGGGGGGATAGTTGATTTTGAAAATGATACTCCACTTACACTTTTTTTAGCTGCAAAAAAGAAACAAAAAAAAGAAGTGATTGTAATCATATTATGACAACCATATTTTTGATAATATGTAAAAACTAAAAAAATGAATGTTATATGTTAATGAATGAATGAATATGTTAATGAATGAATGTTATATGTTATTAATGGATGAATGAATGAATGTGAATATGTTAATGAATGAATGTTATATGTTATTAATGCAGGATGAATGAATGAATGTTATATGTTATTAATGGATGAATGAATGAATGTGAATATGTTAATAAATGAATGTTATATGTTATTAATGCAGGATGAATGAATGAATGCTATATGTTATTAATGGATGAATGAATGATTAATTTTATATGATCGGGTATGGGGAATTGAGAGTGATGTGGGGGGGCGAGGGGCCAAATGAGCTTTCACCTTCACATGGTTGGCCCTGTTAAGTAGAGAATATTAAACTATTTTCAAAACAAAGAGAATCTCACTAAGGTAATGCACTTTTCAATATAAGAAATGCATCGTTTGAAGCATCAAACCAATATGCAAAGATGAAAGAAAGTGCTAACTTTTCACAATGAACATTGTGTTGTGTGTGGATTTGGTTTCAAAGCTCTATTTTTTTTTTTTTTGTGGTCTCTAAATTTAACTTTTGTGCATAACAGGTTAGTGGAAAATTTGACAGCTCTGAAGGGTTTAGAGGCTTGATTGAGATAGATACACGGATATTTGGATCTTGTTGTTGATGGGAGGCTTCCACTTAACCATGAAATTTTGTACCATCTGCAAGTATGCAAAAATTTCTCTACTTACATTCATTCAACTTACTGTAATATAATATCTAACAAAAATCTCCTTTTCATTATACTTAGATGGATTTTCATGTCCTGTTCCAAAGCACATGTTTTAGAATAGGCAAGAAGGATGCTGGAAAGGGTTAAGGAATTTGGCTTTGCACCTACCAATTGCATAGTTTACTTCATTCATCCAACATATTGCCAATGTGTTTCACAATTGTTGGAATCATATTCTATAATTACAGAACTAGTAAAATTAAAATATGGAAGTTTCAAATATGGCATTACATATCTTTCTATGAATTTTTAAAAGAAAATATCAAAATGGAGAAGTATTAACAAAATAATCTGCATAATTTCTAAGAGATCAGGGAATTTTTTTGCAGAGTTATCTTGAATATATTTAAGACAAAAGTAACTTATAGAGATTGAAGCAGAATATCGGTAGTCTAAAATCACCAATCAACACATCTTAGTAGTATCTCAATTCAAGAGAACTAGGTCCACTATCCATTGGCCAGTAAAATAAATAAAATCAATTCATAAGATTATTTTGTTCTAATAAGGTTGACTGGTTGCTTGTTTCTTTTTGATTGTCAGGAAGTCATCAATATACACTTGATTTTCCCGCCTTCTCTTGCCTTTTGGCCAGATTTTCTGCAAAAGGCATCAAAGTAATCTTCAAGATTGGCAATGGAAATGAGTACAAGGCCAGTGTAACTTAATGCTAATTGGGTATGATTTTATTTGTTCAAGACCAATTTAGATTTATTTTCTGCTCAAACTACTTTTATTTACATTTATGTTTTGCTAATATCCATTTTCCTTTACATTCATATTCTTCTATACATATTGTGTTTACAATAATGTTTTCCTTAGATCAAATCATAAGATTATTCTATTCTAATAGGGTTGATTGGTTGCTTGTTTTTTTTTTATTGTCAGGAAGTCATCAATATAGACTTGGTTTTCTCGCCTTCTCTTGCCTCGTGGCCAGAGAGTTTCTGCAGAAGGCATCAAAGTAACCTTCAAGATTGGCAATGGCAATGAGTACAAGGTCAGTATTTAACTTAATGCTAATTGGGTATGATTTTATTTTTTCAAGACCTATTTAGATTCATTTTCTTCTCACACTACTTTTATTTACATTTATGTTTTGCTAATATCCATTTTCCTTTACATTCATATTCTTCTATACATATTGTGTTTACAATAATGTTTTCCTTAGATCAATTCATAAGATTATTTTGTTCTAATAGGGTTGACTAGTTTCTTGTTTCTTTTTTATTGTCAAGAAGTCGTCAATATACACTTGGTTTTCCTGCCTTCTCTTGCCTTGTGGCCAGAGAGTTTTTGCAGAAGGCATCAAAGTAACCTTCAAGATTGGCAATGACAATGAGTACAAGGTTAGTATAACTTAATGCTAATTGGGTATGATTTTATTTGTTCAAGACCAATTTAGATTCATTTTCTACTCACACTACTTTTATTTACATTTATGTTTTGCTAATATCCATTTTCCTCTACATTCATATTCTTCTATACATATTGTGTTTACAATAATGTTTTCCTTAGATCAATTCATAAGATTATTTTGTTCTAATAGGGTTGATTGGTTGCTTGTTTCTTTTTGATTGTCAGGAAGTCATCAATATACACTTGGTTTTCTTGCCTTCTCTTGCCTCGTGGCCAGAGAGTTTCTGCAGAAGGCATCAAAGTAACCTTCAAGATTGACAATGGCAATGGGTACAAGGTCAGTATAACTTAATGCTAATTGGGTATGATTTTATTTGTTCAAGACCAATTTAGATTCATTTTCTGCTCACACTACTTTTATTTACATTTATGTTTTGCTAATATCCATTTTCCTTTACATTCATATTCTTCTATACATATTGTGTTTACAATAATGTTTTCCTTAGATCAATTCATAAGATTATTATGTTCTAATAGGGTTGACTGGTTGATTTTTCTCACCAAATTGCTCATTTTCCACAAAATTATATTCTAGTGTGTATTTTAATATTCACTAATTTGTTTTTTTCTTTTTTAGCAAAATTAGAATCCAGTTCATAGGTTGTGCTTGTTGTCCATGACAGTCCCCTTGATCTCATGACTCATCATAGGCTTTATATTTTGCTCCAATTTTTTATCAACATCAAATGTGACCATCATAATATCATCCATAGCCTCCATATTCTACAATTATTCATTGCTCATTTCTCATACATAGTAACCAAATAATGCAGACCTAGAGCTTGGACTACAGATGTATGCAAAAAATGATAAATCCCTACCTCTGTAGGCCTAATTAAACACAACAACTGACATGTTGTTTGATATTTTAAAGAGTCATATGACTGTCCTTTTTCTACCTTGTAAAAACTTACTCAATGCATACAATAATTTATTGAAATGCAAAGTTGAATGGCCTCTTAACCCTTGACACTAATGTCATTGCATTTTTCAAAACAGGGTTAATCATATTGTGATCTAAATTTTCATAATGAAGTCTTCCAATCTATCCTTTATATCTGAGCATTGATGACAATCCATCTTGTCTTTTACTGCCCCTTTTAAATTCTCATGGTCTTGGCACATCAACTTTCTCTCTTTGATTGACCTATCCTTATGTCCTGTCATTATCCCTATGGATGCACTTGGAGCCTCCTAGTAATTTTAAATATCGCCCAGAGTCACCCCGATAAGTATTTTGATCCATTTGTATCTTCATCGACAAGAGATCATGTATCGCTAGGATATTTTTCAGTTTCCCCGACATGGTGAGTCTCCCCAATGATTATTCTTTCGATCTCAAGTATATCGCCAAGATTCATGCCGATGTAATCTTATCGGCATCACATAGCAGGTCGGGTAGACATTCATAACTTACTCTAATGGTATATGTCTTGCCGATATGCTTCCCTCATGCTTCATCGATGAGACAAGATGAGTATCTCGCTGATGAAACTTCATCGCTGAGACCATAGGACAGTCCTCCCAATATATCTTCTCAGGCAATTCTGATCGATGTAACATTCTTGATCTTTCACCGATATGCCTACATTTGAACGAATAGTTTTTTTTTTTTAAAATTGCATTGTTTCGTCAAATTTTCGACGAATTTGCAATACATTCGACGAACTTTCATCATAATGACTTGCCTATTTTGTCATGAGTTCGATGAACTACTGTCATTATTTCAATTTGAAGTATGTCACCAAGACTTCTGTCGATGTAATCTTATCGGCGTGACATAGCGGATCGGGTAGACATTCAAAACTTACTCCGATGGTATATGTCTCGCCAATATGCTTCCCTCATGCTTCATCGATGAGACAAGATGAGTATCTCGCTGATGAAACTTCATCATTGAGACCATAGGCCAGTCCTCCTGATATATCCTCTCAGGAAATTCCGATCGATGTAACATTCTTGATCTTTCACTGATATGCCTACATTTGAACGAATAGTTTTTTTTTTTTTAAATTGCATTGTTCCGTCGAATTTCCAACGAACCTCCAAAAGTGTCC
>CM021106.1:547192500-547455579 GCA_007115665.2 Sequoiadendron giganteum
ATGACACAAACAACATTAAAACAAAATATTTCTACTTTATTTCTCCTGAAAAAGAAAGACAACATATAGTGGCCTAACTCCCAAGGTCCTGGTAGTTGGTTCTCAACTGTCTGATGTCACTCAATTGGTTCATGCAACTGTAATATTCAAGGGGCCTATGCTGGTAACAAAGGATTCAAGCTATGAATCTCTTTATCAAAATAATTCCTGTAAATCAATGGGTTTCAAATAAAAGAAAAAGATAGATCAAAGGGGTAAATCAGCAAGTATGAATTAAATTTATCTAATATCCAGACATATACTTCTAACAATGAATGTTTTCTCAACCGATCACAAAACCATAGCATGACACAACCCACAATATAACTGTACCATCGTATACATCTTAGGTGCTTAATTCAATTCCACTATTCGCATATCACAAGTATTTCCAAGATTTCAAAACAACACACATTCATTCATCATCAAAACTATAGATCAACAGACTTCAATAACTTTAATTCAATGACAATTTAACAAGATAATCTTTAAACCTAGTTTCTTCTAATGACTTTCATCACACAAGAAAATATCATGCTTCAGCACAATCACTAGCATTCAGGTGGATTATAACTCATTAACCTTATCAAACAACACAATTCAATGTAAACTCCATATTTCATAAACCTGCAATTCAATTAACTGTCAAAAGATCTAGTACAATGTATCTCTGCAAAACTCTCTAAAATTCTATCTCCTAGCACTAGGTAAGCCAATCCAATTCTCAATTAGCCGCCCTTTACAATGTGATACCCATCTGGTATTTATAGATATACAAAAGAAGTTCAAACTTCACTTCTATCTTAGGCTTTCCACCTTTTTAGGAACAATCAACTTTCTTGGGAACTCAGATCAACTTTGATCTTGAGTTCTTACATTATGCATTCAGTTTGATCTAACAATAGAAGATAGAAATAGAAGAAAAGAAGTCATGCGCCCTTAAGACTGTCAGTGTTGCATGCATGCAACATGCAAGGAAGAAGATCATCATGCGACATGCAAGGAAGAAGAACATCATGCATGCAAGATTTTATGCATGTGAAGCTGGATCCGCTATGAACTCATCATAACTAGTGAAGACTTGTTGTAGCATATCCATATCTAGCCCATCAATCCAATCATCTTCAAATTTGATGCGATACAACTCAACTGCAGCAAACTCTTTCATACTCTTTACCTTGATCAACTCTCTCCCTGCAACTTTTATTTCTTCTTTGACTTCTACAAGCCGATCTATCACTAAGTCTCCTCCATCATCTTTCTCCTGCATGAGTCCTTGGAATCTTTCATTCCATTTCTCTCTAACCTGACTCAATGGCATGCCATATTTAGTCATTACATTCACATCTACAATTATAGCCATAACCACTTCCAACTCTTCTAACTGCTTAGTTAAATTATTAACTGCTTCTTGAATCTCATCCTTATGCTTGCTCAAAAAGCTAGTCCTAAACTTAAGTATACGAGAAGTCTTTTCTACAAAATATTTTTTTATCATCTTCGAGTATAGATTCTTCTAGAAGAGTAGTTAGAGGCAATGTATTTATCTTCTCTAACTTTTCAATATACTCCTTATACTCTTCTTCTAGTTTTTCGGATGCCTCAATGTATTGATGCATCTCTTTTATTACTCCTTCTACTTCTTTGTAAGTTTCAAACCCTTTTTCCAAAACCTCACCTACCTCCTGGTTCACTTTATCTATCCATTTGTCAACCATCTCCACCTTACCTCTAACCTGCACCAAATCATCAACCTCCTTTTTGCTTAGCAAAACAGGAGTCTCAATTGCTACAACTTGTTGTGACCTTGGAGAGGAGACACTCTTCAAGAATGAATGTAACTGATCCAATTGAGCCTTAAGGTCATCTTTCTTTTATTTGTCCTTAATCATTCTTGATTTAGTCGTTGAAGCCACCACATCAATCAGATTCATTTGTTGATTTCTAGTGGGTCTTCCCAAATTAACCGTACTCAATTGATAGTCTGTAAGCTGTATATCCCCTACCTCCTTTTCAGTCATAGGCACGAAACATTCAACAACCATCTCCCCTTTATCTGTGAGTCTGGTAGAATGCAAAACTTTAGCCCTCTTCTTAGGCCTTTCCTATTCAATCTCCTTCATCATGTCCTCCCAATTAAGAGGTTGAGGAGGTGTTTTGGCTCTCTTCTGCAAATCTAATTTCAACCATGTAGGAGCACTAGGAGCAGTCATCATCATGAAAGAAGAAGCAACAACTATAGAAGATGGTTGAACATTTACCTCAGGTTGAGAATCAACCTTTGCTTTCTCTTGTTGTTCCTGCAGCACTTGCATCTGCACCAACTTCTCAGCCTCTTCTCTATCTCTTTGTTCCTGCACTTTCTTGTCTTCTTCTTCTTTTCTCAATCTCTCCTCTTCCATCTGATCCTTCTCTAACTTCTCTTTCTCTAAGGCCTCCTTTTTCAATCATTCTGCCTCCAAAGCTTTAAGTTTTGCAACTTCGACCTCTTTTTCTTTTCTTATCTTTTCTGATTCTTCCTTTTCTATCCTTTCCATTTCCAAGGCTATGAGTTTCTTTGCCTTTTCCCTTTCTTCTTCAGCTTGCTGTTTCTTTATTAGCTCTTCAGCATCTCTCTCCTTTCTTAGAGCTTCAGCTTCTTGTTCTTTCTGTCGAGCCTCCTCTGCAAGCTTCAGTCTAGCAACCAGGGCTTCCCATGGATCTTCTATATCAGTTCTAGCTTGTCATTTTTTGCCTTGACCTCGATCTCATGCTCTCGTAGCCTCATTTTCTCCTCCATTTCATCAGCTATTGTCCTTGTTTCAACTTCTTTTACCTTTAATTGTTGCTGTTGAAGTAGAGAATTAGCTTGTAACTTTGCCTCCATTTCCTTTTGTTTTTCCGCAGCAGCCCTTGCATCAAATTCTCTTGTAGCATCTTCAAATTGTTTCCATTGTTCTTCCTATATAAGAATCTGCTCAATATTATGATCTAGAGGCACGTTTTCTTGCAAGTCCTTCTCTGATAGAGTTTCATCCAAGTCTGTCTCAATTTCTACCAATTCTTCCTCCACTTCTTTTCCTTTAGCAGCTTCAGCCATGGCATAAAGTACTCCTTGAACTTCTTTACTTTTCTTTCTTGTGAGTGGGGCTTGTGCAGATGACTCACCTAATGCGGACGTAGAAACAGCAGATTCAATCAGAACATCTCCCTCTGGTATCTCTTCTTCTTCATCGACCATCTCAAGTTCTATTTCTTCAACATCAGGAGGAAAGAATTCCAATGGCTCTTTGGGAGGTGTCTTCCTTTTAATCCTCTTGTACCCTTTACCTTTCTTGAGGATTGGTCCCTGAGGAGCTTGAGTTCTCATCATCAACCATTGCACACTTCTATCCAAGACCGTTCTTCCAATTTTCTTAATATCAATTGTTTCTTCCTCATTCCAGTCTATTGGATCTAAGCTTTTAGTGCCAATATTCAAAGCTTCATATGAGGGATCTAATACAATTCCATCATCCACCAAAGTGTCAGGAATATTTTCTTTAATACCAAGTTCTGACATGAGTGAGACTGATAATCTCTCATAATTCTTCTTCCTCAAGTCATACTCATCCTGCCGATCACACCAAAAATCTTCTAACAAATTAAAATGTCTAGTAAACACTGAAGATAATAAAGCATACATCTTCTTCTTTGGATCAAAATACTTGCGAGTTGTATACAATCCCAATTTCAACTGTATGAACTCATTACAAACCACCTTTGCTCCCTTCAAATGTTGACAATTGTATTCACCTAGTGTCATAGGAAACTTATGGCATCCTGTCTTGTGCTTGATCCCAAACCTAGCATTAACTCCAATGGCTTGATATAAAAATTCCATAAGCACTATTCTATTGCTGCAGCATCTTGGAAGTAAATGGGGATGACCCTCAAAACCAAACAATCTAAAGTATGTAAATTTGGGGTATTGGATGTACCAACTTCCCCATTTAGAAATGAATGCCATAGCCTCTTGACTTAACCTGTATCCTGCATCTCCACTCAACTGGTTGATAACCACATATAAAAATGCATCATTGGCTCTTCTGAAGTGAGTCTCAGCAACTTGAAGATATAATTGATCGTAGTGTTCCCATACCTTCCTTTGTCCATCCAAGACTCGCATTATACCTACTCTGTTTAATCCTAGGAAAATCCCCAATCTTGCTGCAGCATAGACCACATATGAAGTCATGAAGAAAGATTTGGTCTATCTAATCCTTGTAAGTTGATCATGTATAGCATCAAAAACAATCATTGACCAATCAAACTGGTAATCACCCTGAAAAATTACTTGTATAAAATGAAACATCCATTCCTTGAAATGGAAGGCATCCCTCTTTCCAAACACTCTGGACAACATCAATATCAAATCAGATATCTCCTTCTTGAAATCTGCCCTCTTTGGCTGGTCTGCCAGCTTGCTTAAAGACTTCTTCTCGGTGCTTAACCATCTTTTGTTTAAATGAGACTTATTGGAGTCTTTATGCTTACTATATTTCTCCAATGCCTTTGCCTTAGTTAGCTGCACCAAATTCTTGGGATTAGGAACATTAAATATGCTTTGGAACATCTGCAGAGTAAGATCTATAATCACATTATTCTGTGAATCCATGCATAATCTTGCAGCTGGATTATAAGTACTGGCCACTACCAATATCAACTCTATACACTGAACTGATAAAGGAAACACAGTGATATGTGCAAGACCAGAGTCAACAATCCTTTGTGTTCTCCCTGTCAAGTTTACTCTTTCTGCAAAGGTCTCTTCATGTAATTCTTCAAAGTTATATTGGCCTAGATTAGTATATGTGATATCTGACCAGTCTGATTCCACCTTGCTCACCTTCACCACCGGATTCTTATGATCATACCTCAATGTATAAGGTAGCTGTTCTGGTTTCACCTTCTTGATTTTCGGTGCTGTCTTTGATGTTCCAGCCAGTTGATTCCTTCGAGCAGCCTCTCCTGATGTTCCTGACATCTCTCAAATCTCCTACAAGCAAACCTCTAATTAGACCTTTAGATAAATCATCATAAAACATGCTTTTAAAACATACCTGTTACACATACATCGGAGTTGGAACCAGAAAAAAGCTCAAAACAATCACTTTTACAAAACTGGTAGACTCGGAGCAAAAACCGATATAGGAACTTCACCAAATAACAAACGGGCTCGAAGTCGGAATCGAAGAGGTTATCGGAACCGGGATCAGAACAAAAATCGGATTTGGTTTTCTTCGAATTCTCCTTTTTTTCATATTTTATTTCCATTCCGCCTCCACCTCTGATTTGGTTATCATTACTTTGACAAAAGACTTTCCCACTATATGCGGAGCCGGACACGGGATAAAAACGAAACTGATACCCTTCGCAAACAAAATTCTTAAGTTCAAGATCAGTTCCGATCCCGCCTCCACCAATTTATCCTATACTTCAAGGAAACCCTTTTAAAACTTGGAATCGGAAACAAAATAAAAATGGAATCGATAACCTTTGTAAAACAAAACTCTTATGTCCATAATCCATTCCAATCTCGCCTCCGCCTATGCTAATCATGACATCATCAAATTTATTCATTTTCAACATAACTTCATGATTAAACCTAGGTCACTATAAAATGGCAAAGGAGCTTAAAAACTCTACCCTCATATGACCGTGGGGAACAATTGCATTTTAGGGCCATTTATTTAAATCTTATTTAAAGTAATTGCAGAGACCAACGAAACCCTAATCTAACAAACCTAATAAAACTAGGGCAGGGGTTTAAAACCCTGCCATTCTACCAAACGACGAAACCCTAATTTAAACAATAAATCTAATCTACGCTAACTCACTGTAAAATCTCTAATCTACCTCACTGTAAATTCTTAATCTAACTCATGCCATTAAAAAGCTTTAATCTAATCTAATCTACCACAAATCGAAAACGACAAGAAGCAATCACAATTAAGAGGTGAAAGTGATGGTACCCTAAAATAGAAAGAAACGACACGATAAAACAAGACAACAAAGATTCAAAGCAAAACAAACAAGCCGAAACAAGAACCTGCTCATTCAATCACATCGATGATCATAAAATTGCTTTAAAACACAACGATTGAACACGCAAGCAGATACAAAGCAAAACACAATGAACACAACAAAGATAAAAGACCTACCTCAAACACAAACAAAGCCAAGCCAACTTTCTGAATCAATTCGCACACAATATCCCTTCTCTATCTCGATCAATATGCTCAAACGAACTCTGCTATTGCTCTTCGCTCTCTCAGACTTGTAATAATAACAATAATGATCGGCTTTAACCCTTAATAAAGAAAAATATGTGAATTTCTACCTACACCGACAACCACCATTAATGCATTAAAACGCAGTAAAGGCAGAGTTGGAACTGTAAGAGAATGAACACTGGTTTGCAGTGCAACTTCAATCAAAAAGTCAATGACAAAAATTGGCGGGGGCGGAACTAAAATGGAAACAAGATCTTAAAATCATAAAATTTCCAAACCTTATTCCCATTCCGACTTCGCGTCCGACAACTAAAAACAAAACAAAAACAAAAACAAAAAGTTAAGTAAAAGACCAACCTAATAAAACAAAACACAAAAACCGAGACAAAACAAACATTAAAAAGCAGTGGAGTCGGGATCGGAATTGAATTTGATTTTGCAAATTTTGATAACAACCATCCCAATTCCCACTCCGGCTCCACTTCTACCAAAGACCAAAAACAAAGGCAAAGAAAAGACCGTTAGGATAAAACCAAAAAACAAGCCTCAAAAGAACTTTTAGAACCCAATTCAGTTCCGGTTCAGATTCCAACAAAGAAACCAAAGAAAAACAAAGTATTGGCAAAACTAGACTCCAAACTTTGTTTCAAAAACAACTAAGTACAAAAACACAAAGGGGGATCCATTTTGACCAAGGCAAAAGATGGGGTGGTTATGCAAGGCATAAACCTCTCAAGGTTTTAACTGGTTAAAAGAAATCTCTTATAAAGGATATAAAATTTCTTAGTACTTTAGATTGTCCTTTATGTTAAGGGAGGCATCTAACTATTGTTTATATAATTCAACTTTATTTGAGAGTAAGCATATTTAATCTCTATGTGGTAGATTTAGACACTAAAAGAAAGTATTTGACCTTATTAGGAAAAATAAAGCAAAAAACGTAAAAGTGCATCAAATCTCTGTTGAAAGTGATCCCATATCCTTTGTGATACCTTCCCTCTAGCAACTTGACTATCCTTTGTCTTTTAGGTTATGCATGAGTTTATTCATTTGATTTCAATGGCCTTGCATAACACTTGAAGAAATTAATTGTGGTAGCTGCTTGAGATATTGTCCATGCACTCCTTAATACACTTGTAGGTTGTCCTCTTTTGAAACTTTGTGAGATGGAAATATTTATTAGTTTACCATACTGCTATGAAGAAAATGAACCCTTGACAAGATTTATGATGTTTTAAAAGCCCTCTTGACTGCTCAGTTACTTTTCTTTATGTATCTTTTAAAGTTCGTCATACTACCCTATCACTGTTATTATTAATTTCAATGCTCCCTTCATGGTTATGACATGGAATAATCATTGTTTATTTGAATAGTCATGACTGTGATCTCCTTTTGGGAATCTATAGTAAAGTGTCATGCCTTTCTTTGAAGTCCATTTCCTTAAATATTTTCTCTTTGCTCGTTGCTCCTTACCTCTATAGTATCCCTATATTGCATATACATAATAATAACAATTATGGTGATAACTAGTGTACATGGGTATAACATCAAGCATCATACAAATGTAGTTTATATCTGCATATATAATACCCCGAGATACTAATATTGTAGCACTAGTCAAAGAATCATCATCAAACTATATTTGTTGATTAAATACAATGAAAAATAAAATATAGTAAAATATAAAACATTGATCTTTTCTATCTACTCCACTGTAAATAATAAAGACTTCCAACATTCAAATTGGAAGGAAATTTCTACAGTCTTTATTCTTTACAGTGGAGTAGATAGAAAAGATCATTGTTTTATATTTTACTATATTTTATTTTGCAAATAGCATTGGACAGTAAACTAGCCAATACACTGTCAAACATAATGATTGGACCCTATGAATATATAGGTTATCAATCTTTAATCAATTCACATGAGAAATCATACTGACCAATAGTATCAATGAAACTTTGATACTATATAACAATGACTAGTCCCAGTTTGATGACATTTCAAGACCAATGCATGAATATCATTTGGGCCTCATGGCATTGAACATTGTTTTCATTCAACCATGATATAATGTTCTTATAGGAAGCACAATACTAGTATGATTGAATGTATCCAAGGAAATAGGAGTTAGAGTAGATAAAAAGAGAACAAAAATATTGTAGTGTAACCTTATTATTATATAAATAAACAAAAAAATAGTAAGAGTAGGAACCCCAAATATCATGTTCATTGTCTATGTGAATATGTGTGGAATAGAGTGACCCCTTATCTATTTCAATTGCTGATAAGGTTACGGTTTATTCTTATTCTCCTTTGCATAGTATAAGCTCTAACCAATTTTTAATATTTAGCTTAAAAGTCAAGATAGTATTCCATACTGATTCTATGTCAATAGGAGGGAGGAAGTTGTATATGGATTCTAGAATAAACATTGTAACCAAAGACATGAATTACATGGATGGAAGAAAATTCAATACAAATGGCAATAGATTTGACATATAAAACTAGAGGATGGCCCTATGATATTTTGAAGCACTATTATAATAGTGAAGTCAATTTAGATAGAGGCTTGCTTCATAAGTAGATGGAAGTGTACGAGACATTTCAAGTTGCTTGTGAGAACAAGATTTAGCTTAACATACAAAACTAGGAAAATGAAGTGTTGTCCTTACAAAACAATTTTTTCGAGAGTGTGGAAGTGAAGGTCTACACAAGATTGTTTGTATGTATTGGATTCAACATAAATATGTTAGGATCGGTCTCAACAATCATTTTAGTCTTTCAAAATGATATCATCCTTATTCAACCATACACTAATTTCTGTCAGATGGATGTAATCATTAAGGAAGCCCCTCTCATTATTCCCTTAATGGATTGAACTTTCAAGGAGGCCATCTAATGGTGTTGCCTATTGATATCCAAAGTAGGGATGTGAATAAGACCATTGACTATGCAGGCTATATTGTAGATAAAATTCATAGATCTTTTAACTTTATCAAGGCATATAATAGGGTGGTCCACTTCAAATGAAACTCTTTATTATGCCATACTATTTTATTTCCAGAATTCATTTGTGAAGTCAATTTGTACTTCCAGGTTTGAAAATCATATTTTAAAGCAACATCTCATCAGATTTCATTTTTAGACTTGTGCATTTTCAAATTTCATTTCCAGATTTTGTTGTGCAAGTTCAATATTCTGATTTTAGGAGTCTAACAGTTGGAAATCATAGTAAAATCAGAATTTAATAATTTCTGGAATTAGCATTTTAAAGTGTTTTTTGGGGTCATTAACTTCAGACTATCTTCTCTTTTGCAGGGGTGGTTGCATGCCAAATTTTTTTGGTGTAAAATATCATAATTATTAGATTTTGTTACCTGTCTATGATTAAAAATTATTGGAGTGTGAGTTTGATATATTTTTGAAGATCTAAATATTCAAGCTTGGTAAAGAAAAATCATGTCAGATAATATTAGTCTAGAACAAAATGAAGAGTCACTTGATAGATTGTGGGCTAGATTGAAAAGAAAGGGTGATGGGAAATGTTATTGTCCTTGCAATAATTGCAAGGGCTTAAAGACGAGAAGACTTTTAATCACAACAGCTGAGAAACATTGTAGGCAACATGGTCACGTTGAAGGGGGGCATGATTATCGTCCATTGGTAAGTTTTTCATTATATGTGTTTATATTGATTGAATTTGAAAATGTTTATATTGTTTTAACATTTGATATATATATAAAAAATCACTTGATCATGATCATGGTTTATTTGTGTCTATCATTATTATAAAGGTGGGGCACCCTAGGGCACATGATATGAATTATCACGGCCCAGAGAATGTGGTTTTGCAAGTGGAGGAACATGGAGCTGTGAATATTGAAGATGAAGTTAATGATCCTATGGAAGAAGATGATCATGCACCAGAAAACACAATTGAAGATGATGGTACAAATACATTGATCCATGACACATGTAGTGGCACATCTGATCATGTTGATTGAGATGACTTTGATGATGTTCATGATTTACCTGTACTTGAGAAGGCATACGAGCCGCTTTATGAAGGCTCCCAAACAACTCTTCTCTCTGCTATATTGGTCCTGGTGAACTTGAAGGTTATGAATGGTTTATCCAACATAGCAATCTCACGGATGTTAAGGTATGTCATATATGTCATTTTTTTTCATCTATTTTAATTGTTGTTAGTTCATCACTAGTAAATAAAGGATGAAATATGTACCATTACTATTCTTTATATTAACAAATTATTTTTGTTGTAGATTGATTGGTGAATTTTTGTTACCACCATCAAATATTTTACCTCGCTCATACCGAGATTTATCTGGCATTATGAAAGATATTGGAATGGAGTATCAAGCAATAGATGCATGTCCCAATGATCATATTATATATCATAAACAACATGAATTCGCAACAGAATACCCGAAATGTCATATCAGTAGATATCAAATAGATCAACTAACAAAAAAGGTGCCTCGCAAGGTTCTTCGTTATATTCCCATTATTCCATGCATGCAACAATTATTTAGGTGCGAAAGCTTAACACAATTTATGGATTACCATGCATGGAATAGAAGTGGAGATGACATTCTTCGAATGTCTGTGGATGGTTTTGCATTTAGGGACATGGAGGAAAAATGGCCACACCTTAAAGAAGAACCTCGTAATCTCAGGCTTTCATTGGCAGCGGACGGTGTCAATCCATTTGGAGAGCTGAGATCTATTTACTCGGTGTGGCCTATTTTTGTTATCAACAATAACATTCCTCCATGGATGTCAATAAAGAGGGAGCACATAATTTTGGCAATGATTGTTCCAAGTATTTGTTTACATTAATTTTCTTTAATGTAGTAGCATCTCATTTGTCTTATTTGTTGCATAATGACTTATATGTTTTTTCATTTAATAGTCATGTACATGAATTTATATATATTGCAGTAAAATGGTTATAATAATTATGTAATGTTTATGTTCATTCAACTAGGTAAGTACCAAGTTAAAGATATGAATGTATATATCGAGCCTCTTATCGACGAGTTACTAAATTTATGGAATGGCGTCACTATGTATGATGTATCTAGACCAATAGGACAAAGACAATTTCAATTCCATGCAATGCTTGTATGGACAATTCATGATGCCCCAGGGCTAACACATTTTTCTAGTATGTTATAACGTTCGAATGCATGACTTTAATGATATTTAATTTTATGAAGTAGATATCATGCATGTTTTTAAAATAATCTATTCATTATATATAATTATAAAAATTGACATATTTAATCCAATTATATATGATTTGCAGGTCTTCAAACAAAGGGAAAATTTGTATGTCCAATTTGTGGTCCAAAGATGAAATCTCGTCATTCAACAAGTTTAGGAAAGTAGGTGTTTGATGAGTATAGGCACTTCCTCCACATAAATCATAAGTATCGAACTACTGAAAAACATCTTTTCAATGGGAAAGAAGAGACTACATCAAAACCACAAAGAATGACACCTCGCCTATGGAAGTTGGAATATAATAGAATTAATCATCAAGGTTATACATTAGATCAAATTGTTTATCTATCATATATGATATGTTTTGAATTTATATTTTTATATTGTGTTGTGTTTACTCATGTTGTAATTGACAATGATTGTCGTTGTTAATTTGTTTAACTTATATGCTTCATGAAGGTCATCAAGGCATTAATGGTCGGCTTCCACAGGGACTGAAAAGTTATCCCAGATAATTTAGTAGGTTGCCCTACTATGAGCAGCTACAAATTGTGCATTTGTTTGATACAATGCATATCGGAAAGAATATGACAGAAACGTTATGGAAAATATTGGATGGAAGGCATGACAAAGAAAAAATTGTCAAAATTTGTAGTGACATTTAGGAAGCCAATCATGCAATGAAAAATGTCATTCAATTAAATAGTGATGGAGACCAAATTAATATAAGTGCCCTTTCTTGGTTATTAACAGAGTAGCAAAGCAATGCTATAAAACAAGTCATACGAAAAATTCGATTTCCCACAGGATTTGCTGCCAACATAAACAATATCATAACAAAGAAAGGTGAATTTGGGTCAAGGATGAAAATGCATGATTGGCATACCTTCATTAAGGTAATTATTCTGGTATATTATATATATATATATATATATTTGTATACCAGGCATGTACTTTTCAGTGTATTATGTTTACTACTTTTGGAAAAATAATGAAAAGATCATTTTATAATTGTTGCAGTACGTTCTACCTCTATCTCTCCCAGACAACTTCGACAACAATGTCAAGCAAGTTATATATGATCTTGGAAAATACATGAGGTAAGTAGCGATATTTGTTCAATTCATTGTATAATTTTGTTAAATCTCATTAATATATTTGTGCCTTGAATCACTTGTAGATGGTTGTCATCTAAAGCAATCCATAAAGAAGATATAAATTATTGGAAAAGAAGAATTCCTCGTCTAATGTGTGAAATGAAAAAGTGTCTACCTTCGACATTTTTCAATGCACAAGAACACTACCTCATACACCAAGTTGAGGAGATTGAATTGTGTGGACCTGTACACACAAGGTCAATGTGGATGGTTGAGAGACACTTGAAATTTTTGAAGGCTTTGGTTAGACAAAGAGCACATCCCGAGGGTTCTATGGTGGAGGGATACATGGTATACCAGACCATGGTGTACATTACTGAATATCTTCCTAAGTTTGCAGCAAAGATCCATGTAGATCACATTTGGGATCCCAACTCCATTAAAAAATTTGAAGGGGAGTACCTGATGGGGAAAGGTAGATTGAGGAAAGTGACAGGTAATTATAAGATGGTCATGGAGATTAATTAGAATATATTTTACATTTGGTTTTTATGTATATTGTACTTATTTAATTATTAATCTTTCAATATTCATCAATTATAAATTAAGGTCGTATACCGTGGTAATTAACTAATTATACGTCGTTTGTGAATTTCAATTTTTTTTTATATAGTTGGTCGAGAGTGGGATGCACTACATTTGTACGTCGCAAACAATCTTGATTGGATGATGGTATGGATTGAACGATGTCAACAATCTGGTCGCACATTAACATGGGAAGGTGTGGCTTCATTGGTTAAAGAAGCTCATTGTAATGGAGATTCCAATGTTACACCAAGGGAAATTGATTTAGCATATGGTTTAAGAGATAAACAGGTATGTATAAATATATTAATCACCCATATTATTTAATTATTTTCAATTATATTGATGTATACATATGTTGAGATTTTTTTTCTTTGCATACATTCGGCCAAGAATAAATATGTTTATCAACTGATGATATTGCAATAAGTTTTACATGTTTGACATATTGCAAGTGAAACACCACTAGGCTATGTGGTGCAATGGTCATAAATTTTGAATCAAAAATTTGGATGACACGAAGAAAACTTGTGATTCTGGGATAACTGTAGTCTTCCAAGTGACTAATGTTTCATCTAGAAGCGACATACATCCAAAAGTCTCAGAAAATCAATACTATGGGATTTTGGATGATATACTTGAGTGTGACTTTAAGTCCTTCAAATTAGTTATGTTTGTTGTCCTATGGTACAGGCTACGATTGAATGAAAATGATCCCGAGAGAACTGTTATTGAACATGATAATGGATTTACCATGGTTAATACAAGGTATTTTGAGCGAGCTGGAAATGAGCCCTATGTTCTTCCAAGCCAATGTGAGTAGGTATTTTACTCAAAGGTTCCAGGTAAAGCGGGTTGGTCATATGTTGTTAGACATGATCCAAGAGGAAGGCCGGTAAAGTATAATGTGGTGGAAGAAGAAGATACTGAAGAAATAGAAGATGATGTAGATGATGATTAGGATCAATAGTTAGTTGATGATGTGCCTGACGAAGATGTCGAAGAGGAGGAACTAGATCATGATGATGTAGGAGTTAATGTTCATGAAGATGATATCCATGTGGATGATGACATTATCGAAACTGATATCAATGATGATGATGATGATATGACCAATCCTTACAATGTTGAATCTGGATCGGATGATACAGACAAAGAGTTGGATGAAGAAGAAGATCAATGACATTGAAATGTATGAGTTATGTGATTGTATTATCTATTTGATATTAATTTCTTGATAAAATTATATTTGACTTATGTGGTTACATAATTAATTCATGATGTTTTTAATTTTTATGCCATTACATAATTAATTCATGATGTACTTTTTAATGTTTAATTTTAATTCATGATGTTACAACTATTGTAGCTCTCCTAGAAATTTCCATATGATCATAATGAATACTGTTTTGGGAAATTTCATGAAAGATGACACATTGATCGTAGTAATGAAATAATTGCAAAGTTGTTTATATTTTTTAGACCAATCACCCTTTGCAATCTCATTTTTAGGATCATCTCCAATTTGATTACTAGGACACATAAGGTAGGATTTGATTGGCTTATCTTGGATGAACATTGTGGCTTTGTGTAATGTGGGAAAATTTTGGATGGGGTAGTGGTCCAGGAGAACCTAAACCTCATAAAGTGATCATTTTAAAGGTTGTTGATGGTTGAGGATTTAAAATACAAGCTCTTGACATTCCAAAATCTATGTTTTTCTTCAAAATTTCTGTATTTTTCCTGTTTTTCAGCACTATACGGTCACATACAACCATATTTTGATGTGAAATGAATTCCATGTCATGAATATATGTGTTATCTTTTATTTGAATATGATTTTGAGGGCTTAAGGCATTGATTTGAGTTAGAAAGCTTCATTTCTTTGCATACAACCCGGTTACCCTGTTTTTGAGGGTTTTGTAGTCCAAACATGATATAAAGGGGCTCTTACACTTTTTGTGATTATTGTAGCTTGTGTAAGAGGCCCCATGGATACTGTTGTAATTGTAGGATGCATGAATAGGGAGTAGGATGAGAAATAAAGAAGGTATAGTTGTTGTCCTCAAGAGTTTTGTGAAGAAAAGCATGTGAAATGAGAGGTTCAAGCCTAGGTTTCAACAAAATATGTATGGGTGATCTGATTTTATGAATTTTTACCCATGTACAGACCTAATGGGTTGTTGTGAGTTGGTTTTGAGGTCTGGGAGGTTGTGGAAGTAGGAGATTCAATAAACCCTCATGATTTTGGTCTAAAATAAGGGTTTTTGGGTTTGGCAAGAATTTGGTCGTACAAGTGGAATCTTTTTGTGGATTTGGAGGTTTGGAGGCTGTTAGCTCTCAAAACAAGGTAAGAATACCTCAAGAGGTTTCCAATCTCTTGATACATTTTAGGGTAACAAACAAGGCCAAATGATTTGAACCTTCTTCTCTTCAGGTGTTGCCAAACCTAGGTGGGTCTACCTTTGCGAACTGAGCAGACTTAAGTGATGTGATTTTTTTTACACAATCTATTCACAATGGAAATATTATAGTGAACAAATATAATCCTAATAAAGTGTATGTGTAATATTAGAATATGTTTAAGTTATTTTTATTTTAACTAAAAGTACTGAAGTTACAACATACAAATTAAATGATATTTATGATTGTAAAATTTATGATTAAATATATCTCTCAAATCCTTTTTGTCCCAATTTGAAAATAATTCTATATTATAGAATACATTTATTTAAATTTTAAGATGAAAATAGCAAGGAAAAACAAACAAATATCTTTATGAAAGAAGTATATTGGCGTGAAATTAAATATGATTTGTATTCCAATGTAAAAACTACAAAGAATGGAAACAATTCTTTCAACACATAAACTATTATGTAGTAGTCAATTAAAATGATCTAAATAGTCTAATAATTTGACCATTAGCATATAGCAATTTCTATAGAGTTGTAGATCTCTTCCATTTCAAAAACACAAAACAATATTAGGTAGATAATCAAACATCTTTCATTTCTACAGTGACTTATTTATCCTAGAGGAACTAGTATATAGTATACAAAGAAAACCAACAAACCCACAACTACCCCTATTTTGAAGGAGTTTAGTTTTCTCCCCTTCCTGATCTCCCTAATATTCCCAGATTATTGTAATTGACTGAAACGAATTTAATTCTTCTTTAAAGAACCCAATTAATCATATCACACAGATACAACAAATGTGCACTGATAAATTGAACATATACTTGATATTTGAACTTGAATAATCAAGAAACATTAGGTTGGAGACAATCAAACAATTGCAAAAATTCAAGAAACAACTGATACCAGAATGGAACCACCGAATCATAAATATTTCATTATCTCCTTCAAAATATTATACATGCAACATGGTCCTTTTGGATATAAACATTCTGAAATATTATGTTTCTTGCTATCTATCTTCTATTCTACTACTACCCTCTTATTCATTTCTACCAAAAATGGATATTTATACATCAATTGTATGAAAGGACACATCCTTTCAGAAATGTCTTGTGCTTGAAACAACAATAAAATTAAAAAGTAATTAGGCTCTCTTAAGCCATAAGTGAACTTTGGATAAGTGATCCAAGTAGTCTCAACGCCCATGCGTATCTGCATCTCCCAATGCGTTTCGGATCGTGATCTCCATTTTCACCATCTTCTCATTCCGTTCACATGCTTCATCTAATGTTATATCTTTCCCGGTATTCGTCTTCAGAATCTCCTACAGTATTGAATCACTTTCATATTTCCACCTAGTCATTTCTTTTAATGTCCCTCTATCATCAAAGAATGTAGTCAATACCTTTTTGGTGGCATTGATTAATCCCTGCTCATCCCCTCACAATTCTTCAAAGAAGTTTTTATGCTTATTCATAAGATGATTTGTAGCCTCAATTGTAGATTTATTAGGAGCATCCCTCTGGTTCATTTCCTAGAGCTTCTCTAGGATCCTACCATCCATTCTTTCGTGTTCTCGTAATGCATCAAAGTTTTCTGAGTGTATTCCCCAAAGCTTATTCAACCAGGTTGTTAAACTAGCTTGTCTCTTCTTAATCACTGCAACAAGTGTTTCATACTTTCCTTGAGAATATGCACTCGACCCTTCCCAATGATCTTTTGTTTGTGAAATTTCACCATGGGTGAGCAACTTGGTTGACCCCACTGTAACTCCTAATAAATCTTTGAGGCGCTCATTTTCTCTCAGCATTCTTTCATGGTTAGGTTTGTACATTTCCTTTTCCTTGATCAACGCCTATATTTGAGCTTTGTTTAGTTTTGCTACATTGATCCCAATCTTTGCTATCTCCACAGGATCAACCTCCCCAACTTTTAGGGTCATAACATGTCCAAATTCCTTCTCAGTATCAATGACAACTGATTTCGTGTGAGGTGGATACAAGGCCCAAATCATTAATGACTCTTCATTTGGATTATACTTTGATCCTACATAGACCTCTGTCACCTTTTTTGGGCTGAGCTTGTGTGTAGCATTACTATTTTTAAGGAAACTGTCAAAGACTAGTGCAAAATTGAGATCTAATCTTGGAAAAATCATGACACCAACACTTTCTAGCATTTCCCTTCCCTTTTCAGGGGTCATACTTGCCATCTCTCTTTCCACATCAATTTTTAAATTACTCAACAACTATTCTTCATTACCTGGTGTGACATTGTCAACCAGTTCTCTTATCTCTTTTCCCTTTTGTCTACATAGGAATGTCTTAAATTCTAGAGATTTTATAAATTCACCATCTGCTACAAAGGACTTATATTCTACATGCCTTGCATCTGTATCTACACTTTTTTCAATATTCAAATCCCTGGCAGGACAGGTGTAATCCTGAGTTCTTAACCTTGACATCTTGTTAGGTAGATGTTGTGGTACATTAGCCTTAGATGTCTCTTCTCCAGAAGACAACAACTCTATATCTTGCAACTCTTGATTATGTTGTTCAACTATTATTCTATTTTTTTTATGCCTAATTTATTGTTATGTTTTTTATAAAATATTTTTCTTTTAAACTTTGGATTTTTAATATTTTATTTTTTGGTTCATTTAATTTTTACTATAGAGGGGGTTTTAAAACAACTTATGTCCATCACTTCGTCTAAGTCGGGCCCCTTTTGATTTGATGTTTTAATTCTTTCGCTTGACTTTATTTTTCTCTATTCTAAGTTGGCCTCGTGCCCCCATGTTTAAAAAAAACTTAAGCCATTGTTTGTTGTCAGCCTAGGTGATGTCCCCTTATGCCTTTAATAAATGTTTTATATTGTGCAGGGAATAACTTTTAATGACCATTGATCAACCATCGTTTGATTGCAACCATTCCCCACCATCCCATGATGACCCCACCATAGAGTCTCAACCGATTGCAATACCACGGGCGAACGCCACGTGTCTCATCTGGCAGTGCTGAAGGGATGATGAAAGTTCTTTAATATATTTGTCGGGTTTTAATATGTTATATAGCAGGTTACTAAAGTGGTTACAAGATGCACGTGCTTCAAATCAACGATGATGTTATAATCTAGATGGAAAAGGTGCTCGATGGTTAGTGACAAGGCTGGCAACTGTGTTGAGTGAACAGGATTGCCGATGGTTGAAATCTACAGTTGCCCACCATCGCATGATCAGAAGTTGCGAGGTCTTTATTGATCGCAATATCACAGGCGAGCGCCATGTGGATTTCTTTGGTGATGCATAATATGGTGGGCCCTTGCTGCCGTGATGGAGATCGTGTCAACTTGTTTTGGCAACCATTCGATGATCTGACAGAAGTGAAAGATCGATGGTTGATATTTGAATTTGCATCTAATGTGATTGGAGTCGTTTGTCCAGCGTGCGAGCAAGCTTTAATGGCGGATGAGACATTTACTGGCTTAATTTGATCGACATAAAGAGACTATTCTTCTGCCCTATTGTTCTCACAAAGCATTCAAACATCTTTGCGAAGCAGTTTCAGAGCCAAGGACGAAGTTATGAGTTGTCACAGCAAGGATTTGGGTTTCTCCAAAGCGTAAAGTTGTGAGTTCATTGTAAAGCATAAAGGATTTTGATTTGTGTCTTCATCGGCAAGACATGGTGTATCGCTAAGACATTCAGTAATTTTGTCGATGTTATAAGTCTCCCCAATGATTATTCCTTCGATTTCAAGTATGTCGCCAAGATTCCTGCCGATGTAATCTTATCGGCGTGACATAGTGGGTCGGGAGGACATTTTGAACTCATTCCGATAGCGTTTGTCTTGGTGATAGTATGCTTCTTTGTTTTGTCGGCAAGACAAGATGAGTGTTTCGGCGATGATATTTCATCGGTGAGACAAATGCACTTGGGCTAACTCAGGGATCTTACTCTGATGGCGTTGGTTTGGCCGATACAACTCCTTGTGCTTTGATCGGTGAGACAAGACAAGTTTCTTGCCAATGGAACTTCATCGGTGAGACCTATATGCTCGGTATGACCTTTTCATTTCACCCCAATGGAACTTGTCTTGCCGATGATATGGGTTATTTGAATACTAGATTTTGGAGGTTTTTCATGATATCAAATGGTCAAAAATGATGTGATCATATGTGACTATGATGGATTATACTCAAGATAAGGTTTTCTTAAGGGAATCAATGAGTGAAAAATCACTGTAAAGGCTAGTTGGTTTGTGATGAATGTTCTATTGTGGGCCTCTAGCCTATCTTAGGTCTTTGTAGTAGTTTTTTTAATTCTTTGTTATCAGTTTTTCAATGTTTTATACAACGGCCAAGTTTTTATTTGCAATCTGCTTTAAGTTGGTCATTAAAAAGAGATATATGATTTGCTTCCTTATAGAAATAATGCATTTATAACATTCATGTGTTTTTCATTTAAAATAATGGCATTTGGTAAAATAAGAAGGAAGTGTGAAGTTTGAAAAGTCATATTTTCAAATTTATTTATTTTTCTTTTTTGAAATAATTAAATAAGTTTGATGCATAAGAGGATTCAATAAGTTGTTTAGAACAGTAAAATGGTGTCAATGTTTGTGATGAGGAAAAATGAATTGGAGAGTGGTTCAAAACTGGTTACAAGGTTTGAAAGGGATGTTTAAGTTGTACTTTTTAGAGTGATAAGGTTGACATTAAACTTTTGAAAAAATATTGGTTCATATTTTTAAGATAAAGATTCTTTTAAACAAAAAAAATGTTTTAAATTTCATACATGGAAAAATAAAATGCAAATGCAATAAATGAATAATAGAGAATCATGCATGGGAACAAAACACCACCTACAAATGCAAATAAGTTATTGGAATGACATAAAATAGATGATAAAGTCAAATATATTATTGGTCTTTCCCTTTCTGACATTAAATTTTATTATATAGATTTAGATAAATCATCATAGGAAATTTGGGATAATTTCAATAAAATATTTGGAGCAAAAATAGTTAATGTGAAGTTTTTCCTAAAACTTCAACTATTTAGATTCAAAATGAGAGATATAATCACTATGTCTATTCACATAAGAAATTTGAGATCTCTCATTAGACAACTGGTAGAAGTCAAGGTTCTATTAGATGATGAAGAAGCTAAGGATATTTTGTTAAATAGTTTGAAAATACAACAATTTTATTTCTATGCTTAGTCCAATAACTTCTCAAACACAAGAAGATGTGATTTTGGCCCTATCAGGAGAAGAGAAAAGAACAATGGAAAATATTTAAAAGTTGATTCTCAACATGAGAATGTATTATACTCATGAGGTAATAATAATTAAAAAATAAAAATGAATGTTATTATTGTAAGAAAAAGGATCACATAGTGTGGACTTGTATAACTCAAGCCAATGATGTTCTTGAGGGATAACTTAAAGAAAAATCAAATGATGTTAGCTTAGCCTATATATATTTGTTTGTTTCAATCAACATGTTTTGTTGTGTGGAATGTAAAACTTAAAGTAGGGTGTTGGAATATTAAGATTAACATTAATAAATTCACCTTACTAACTTGTTTATTTTTGTTATTAAATAATTAGTTATATTCTTATAAGATAGTAGTTCAAATGGGAAGGTATATTTGAAAGGATTTGTAAAAGCCATATTGTAATATTTCTAGATGAATTGTATGATATAATTATTATTTTGAGTGTTTTTATGTGCAGATATAAGTTCTCTTGACTTTTCCAATATATTTTGTATGCTCTATTAGCCATGATTTCATGATTAATTTTCCACTTTCGACACTACTTCTTACTAACTTTTCCATCCAAATTTGGCTCTTAGACTAAATATTTCATTAAGGTGCATTTTAATTTTCTTACTATCACCTTTGGCTGAATTTTTAAATTGGTTCAACCATGCAAAAAGTGTGGTTGCTTTTAATTATTTCCACTTAAATGTTGGTTACAATTTTCTAATTTTCTTTCCATTTAGCTAGTCACAATTTCATACTAGCATTAGTACTTGAAAATGGCAGTTTACTTCTACTTAAAACTTGTGGTAATTTCATTAATCTCTAGCTACCTCTAGTGTTGAATTGGACTAGTTATGTCATCTAGGATTTGTTCCTCATTTTTTTTTACTTTTTTCAAAAAAAAGTTATGATGGTTATACTTGTATTACCATGAATGGACATAAATTTGAGGATTTTGGGTGTTTTCATTCAATTTTTCATGTTTTCCCCTTAGCTCCTACTTTATGTGTGTTTTTTATGGAAGCCTTTGGATATCTTTTGGCTAATAGTATTTCATGGAACCTTATTAAAGGTGCTACTTTTCCTAACTCTATAGCCCAACTATTCAATGGTCATTTTTCTAATGACTCCTTTCTCACTCTCTTGGAGGAAAAACTCTAAATGGCACCATAATAGGTTTGGCTTGCTTTATATTCATTACTCTAAATGGTGCCATAATTTTAAATTTAATTAACATACTCTAAAACCTAACAAAACCAGGTTGTAGCTTGTCAAATCGGAGAAGTGAAAGGTCAATACCAGCGCTAAGGAAGAGTTTGGAGGAGTGAAAACAAGGTCAATACTAGCGCCGACAAAGAGTTTGGAGGAGTGAAAATAAGGTCAATACCAGCACCGAGGAGGAGTATGGAGGAGTGAAAACAAGGTCAATACCAACGCCGAGGAAGAGTATGGAGGAGTGAAAACAACGTCAATACTAGCGTTGAGGAAGAGTTTGGAGTTAAAACAAGGTCAATACCAGTGCTGACAAAGAGTTTGGAGGAGTGAAAAAAGGTTCAATACTAGCGCCGAGGAAGAGTATGGAGGAGTTAAAACAAGGTCAATACCAGTGCTGAGGAAGAGTATGGAGGAGTGAAAACAAGGTCAATACCAGCGTTGAGGACAAGGTTGAGGGCACTAAGGGAAAATCAACGACCAAGGGACAATGAGTACTGTAAGTTTGGCACCCCCATTCTCTTTAACCTACAATTTACATGCCTAGTTTCCAAAGATATTCTCATACATTAGCACCCGCATTCTCGTAAAATGGTATAAGATAAGACAGAAAAAATAAAATAGCTTAGTCTTTCACATTTTTATCGACCAGCCTCAGGTCTTGGCAAAACTCCCATAATCTACCCACATCTTGGTTGTTGGTGGGAACATGTTATTCTTTGTTGTATGACCTACCTCAAATCTTATGTCCACAAAGTTGCTAAAAACATAAAACAATAAGAAAAAATTCAAAGGTACAACTAAAAAAGGGTTATTTCCTTTTGGCCTCATCCACCTCTTATATTTCAACATAGCATGGAATTATGCTTACATAACATAAACTCAAACAAATGGAAGTTTATAGGGGCAAAGGAGCCCAAGTATATGCTAGGCTAAGCTAGATCTAATGAATGGAAATAGAGGCATACAGTTCTTCTTTAATACCTCCACCACAAACATATGCAAGGAAAGGTCTCCTCCCTTCTTGGTAGTGATAACCTCCTCCACACACAACCCTTAAAAATTATGAATAGAGGAATATAATCTTTGAAGAACTCAAAGTTGATTCTCTCCTACCTGATGCAATTATTCATTTTATCCTTACAAACATTTATAGTGATTACTAGAGGCACATAGACCAATTCTTCATAATAGAAGAATTTGATCATACTTTTCCAATGATGGCATTATGAGAAAACCTTAGGTTAAATGAATAATTCCTAGCTAAGTTCTTTAAATCATGTCCAACCGTATAAGAGAAGACCGCTGCTATGTGTACTTGGATACCATGGAGAAAGGCTCTTTGGGCTCTTTCATCAATCAAGGTATTGTTAAATTTTAACACCTAAAAGTGAGAATGAAGAATCTTTCCTAGGATGGTGGCCAATTATGCTTCTCAACACCTAGATTACAAAATCCTTGTCAATATCATTGCCATCACAATTAAACCTATTGCTTGAGATATAGTCATATAGGTAAACAAATTGGCTTTCTTGATAGTAGATACATTCTAGACAATTCAATCCTTGCATCAGAGATTGTTGAATGGGCCCAACAAACTACTCATGATGCCCTTACTATTAAGTTAAAAGTTTGACAAGGCATATGATTTCATCAAATGTCCTTTCATTTATAAAAGGCTCAAATGGATTTATTTTCAACCCTAAATTATTATCACACATTCAAAATTACAAAATACCAGTTAATGAAGAACCTTCATTTGAAGGTGATGTCGTCATGACCTTTGAATGAAGAACCTTCATTCAAAAATGATGCCATGTCAAGACTTTCAAATGAAGGTATTTTTTATTTTAAATATTTCATGTCCAAAATGCTTTATAAAAGGAACCTTTGCATGAAGGACCTTCAAATGAAGACCTTAATTCAAAGGTCCTTCATTAGAAGATCTTTCATATGAAGGTTCCTTTAATGCCATCCCATTATAGCTCTTAGAGTTGTTAGAGATATTTTTGTTTCGAATTAGAGATTGAACCATCAAATAGTGTCAACATGACTCTACCAAGATATCCATCAAATTGATAAACCCTGATTTAACAACCACAAGTTCACAAGAAAATTGCCCCTGTCAGTGCTAGGGCATCAATTCAATGCCAAGTTTCTTGCTTTAACAAGCCCCTAAATGCAATGAACCTCTATCATACCATGATGCACACCAATCCACCAAGTTACAGTTCCAAAACAGTGGGTGGATTGGTGGAAGTCATTTCTATTTAGCCCTCAAACCCTTACATAGGCACAATAGGGCAGTCCCTGTATTTGATTGTTTTCTCCCACAAAACAGTGATTGAGCACTTCAAAAAAAATGAAAAAGGAACACATATATTTATCTACACCAATGATCTTAGAGCATTTCAAGCTTGTACGGATCTATACAACACAAAAGAACTTTAGAAAAATAGTAAAAACATAGAAAATTACTTCAAGAAAGTGGTATTTGATATGAAATTTTGGTATCAACTCCTCCAAAAATTGCAATGGGATGGGAATACAATATGATAGAAGTGGGATAAGAAATGCATCGTTTAAAGCATCAAACCAATATGCAAAGATGAAAGAAAGTGCTAACCCCTTAAACTGAAAAAGTTTCTTTTAACTTTAAGTTTGTTGGGTAGCCAATTCTTTTAAGTTATCAAATCCTACCATCATACATAATCAAAATTTTGTTGTTTCAAATGACTATGAGCACTAACTTTCACTATTTGAATATGTTGAAACCTTGTCATAGAGAATTAGAACATTGATGCGACCACTCATCCTACCTTAAAACATACCAAAAGTCTCCTAGCAATTAGACATAGGAAGATTTAAGATGACTTAAACAATTTTTATTGCCAAAGCATAAACTTATGATGAATTTACCAGGCCTAGTACACACTCCCTCCCCATTAACCACTTAGACATATGGAAATTAAATGTAAATTTGCTGCTATTTTTAGTCATGTAGGTGTCCAATAAACCACTTGGTGGTGTTTCCCTTCAAGTTTATTTACTTGAATGAGGAGCAAAAGTCCTTTGATTACAATTAGAGAATACATTTGAGGCCTTGGTTGTGTAACTGGTGGACCATAGTCACATTTAACACTTGTTACAAAGTTTGGGAGTTAAAACGTTAAGTAGATTTGATTTGTGATGGACACATTTGGACGGTAGTAACAATAACTTGCAATCTATCAAGACTTGATTACCTTATAACTTGTCAAATTCTAGTGATGAAATGATAGATTAATCATAATGTCACCTTTGGATCACATCACCATGAAAGAACTTCATCCAACATCCTTATGAGTGTAGGTACCACCAAATAGGTATTTGTCAGATTTGTCTTCCTCAAGCGAGGGAAATTCAGGAAGAGAAGAGGAAAGCGAGACATGTAGTAGGTCTAAAAGAGGGAGATCAACTAGAGGTCAAAAGATTAGAAGAAAATTCCATAAACGCATGGAATTTTTTCTTATTGAAGGGGGGTCATGTTCTTATGATGATGAGAGCATAGGTGACATCGAGGTGCCCTTGAGGTACAAACATCTACGAAAACAATGGGTACCCAAGGAACTTCCTCCAATAAACACTAATCTTTGTGTCAATGAGAGGATATATCGCATAACACCATCGTCATTACATGGTTTGGGCCTATTTTGCATGGACGGCATAAAGGTTTGTTACGAAAAAGTTACTGAATTTATGGAGTATGCTAGACCCTATTACAGTTACAAAGATTGGATGTATCTGGTTCGATATACACGAAATATGCGTAGGTATGCACTATCAGCAACTTATATACAGCTAAAAGATAAGGATAAAAATAAAGGAGTGGCTAGGTACATTGACGGAAGGCCAAAAGCATCAAGGAATATTTCAAGGTTTATAAATAGTACACGACCTGGGTCAACAAATAAGCAACCCAATTTCATATTTGAGGTGTGAGAGGGAAATCGCATATTCGCATGTGCAATAAAATCAATAACTGCAGGGGAAGAGTTGCTAATCGATTACAATTTGAATTGCTTAGATACAAACACAATTACTATGGGGGTGGTATGTACTATATACCATTTTACCCAACCTCCAATTAATGACTCCAATATACCATTTTATTATTATGTTTTTTTTTCTTAAGTCTATTGGTTTCATTTTGGTAATATTTTTTATATTTAATTTTTGTCACAACGGGACATTGATCATACGAGGAAGGCTTTGGCCTAGAGCACAAATCGCGATCCATCTTCAGGCGCTTCTACCCAACAGGTTTACCTCATTGCAACTGTACAAATTAGATACGAGCGAAATATTTTATTATTATGTTTTTTTCATGAGTTTATTGGGTTAATTTCAATAATGTTTTTAATATTCTTGTTGCAGTCGGCTGATCGGGGAAAGGCACCAACAGTACAGGAGAGCATCCATATGGAGACGTAGTCACTATTATGCAATGATGACATCGCATTTTCCGCAAACCCTATGGATATGATGAGGAAGGCCCAAAAAAAATGCAATGAAGAAATCCTTCAGTTGGTATTCATAGTGCCTCAAACAAATAAGATAAGAGAAAGGGTTAAAATATTGTCTGAGAGAGCACAGAACTTGCAAGTAAGTTGTCACGAGATCTTTAATTATAACATAAGTTCATTCATGGTTTTATATTTTGTACTCTTTTATGTCATGAACTAAAATATGTGTTGTTTTTAAAAGATTATTTTCATCCACATCATGTTGCTAGCCATGATCAGGGTACTGCACGTGTTGCCCAAGAAGTAGGGGTCGGTACAAGTGTCAATCTTGATCTTCTTGCACATACATCACATCATTTGACCCCATCATTTGTGCCTATATTGTCGACTGAAATGTCGGCAGCACATACCATGCAGGAATTCGGTAGTGCACTCTCTAGCAATGAACACATGCCACATGTGTCAGTACATGTACCTGGGGATGCATAGGCCACTAGTACTGGTGATGTTTTAGCAGCATTTCTTGGATCTTCCTGTATTACTAGTACGGGAACATTGCCAGTTACATTTGTGGTGACTAAGGATTTCGTTCCCATAAAGATAGAGAAGGTCCCAGGTACTTTAAAATGTTTTAATTATTATTATATATAATCCAATTGAAATTTACTTATTGATCACTCTTTATAGACTAATGATCCCATGATCATTTTGTAGGAAATGATGTTTTTTATAAACATCTAAGTGATGTTACATTGGAGCTCTTCGGGCCCACCATACGTACACAGTGGAATGCCCAAAATCAAGATTTAAAAGATGAGCTCATTAACCGTTTAGTTGTGTTGTTCGGTGATAAAACATTCAACCGAACCAAGGTCCTTAAGAAATCTGGTACCTATCTAAAGTATGTGAGAGAGCAATATAGGTCACATTTAGAGAAGAACACAAAGTATGAGCTTCCCCCCATGATTATGGAGAGGGAGTGGAAGGACTTGGTGTCAAATGGAAAGGAGAAGGCTGAAAAGAAAAAAAGGAAAGACACCACCGGGCCAAGGAAGGTATGTGATACTATCAACAATGTAATCATATATTGATTACTCTTTCTTTTTACATAATCTAGCATATTTTAAATTTTTCATAGGTTGTCCAACACATCGAAGGCAACAAAGGCAAGACTAGAAAAACATGGGAAGCACAAACTTGGCTCTAGTGGTTATATGAAATTAGTCGCACCATTTGTAAGTATCAATAAATGAAATATTGCATCCAAATAATAAATTGTAAACAATTTTGGTTTTATCACACCATAGAAGCAAAATTCATGATCTTATGCAAAAATGCAGGGCTCTGATTTCAACAGAGTGCCCACAGAAGAGGGCCTGAATATTTCCTTCCAGCAAGGCTATGGAGCCCTGACTGAATAGCTAAGAGTCTTGACTGGGAAAACACAATCTTCCACTGCATCCAACACGCAGGTAAATAAACTCAATAAAGTTTATTTAAAATTGAATACTTGTGCAGTCTATTCAATATTAATTTCCACCATAATAATGTGCCTATTTGTTTTAAACAGATAAGCAATGATAATACTGCACATGACATTGGAATGCAGCCTGGTGAGGGTGGAGCACAACCTACAGATGAAGGCCATGGTGTGCATCCTAGTACTGGATGTATTCATGTGCTATACAAAACGCAATATGGATTAATACAATTACACATCTTTAATTGTATTTGGTGTATTAATCAATGTAACCTTTCATGTTTCAACTTTAGAGCATGTAGAGTGTGATCAACATGTTGAGCATGATCAGGCTAGACAAGATCAGGAACATGATGTGGCTCCATCAGGTAAAGAGGACCACTCTAATTTTCTTTTAAACATATTTAATTGCAATTGGTGTATTAATTAATGTAATCTTTCATGTTTCAACTTCAGATCGGGATTTAGAGGGTGTTCAACATGTTGAGCATGAGGCTATAAGACAATATCAAGAACATGATGTGGCCCCATCAGGTAAAGAGCACCACTCTAATATTCTTTTAATTAATGAAATACTTGTAAAAATAATAATAAAACATATCAATTTAACATTTCTTTGCTATTGCAGTAGACCCCCCCTTGCAACGGCGTCCACGTTGTGAGTACACGACTAGGCATACATTAAGATCATGAGCAGAGCTCAGAACAACTGAAGGGGGGATAGTTGATTTTGAAAATGATACTCCACTTACACTTTTTTTAGCTGCAAAAAAGAAACAAAAAAAAGAAGTGATTGTAATCATATTATGACAACCATATTTTTGATAATATGTAAAAACTAAAAAAATGAATGTTATATGTTAATGAATGAATGAATATGTTAATGAATGAATGTTATATGTTATTAATGGATGAATGAATGAATGTGAATATGTTAATGAATGAATGTTATATGTTATTAATGCAGGATGAATGAATGAATGTTATATGTTATTAATGGATGAATGAATGAATGTGAATATGTTAATAAATGAATGTTATATGTTATTAATGCAGGATGAATGAATGAATGCTATATGTTATTAATGGATGAATGAATGATTAATTTTATATGATCGGGTATGGGGAATTGAGAGTGATGTGGGGGGGCGAGGGGCCAAATGAGCTTTCACCTTCACATGGTTGGCCCTGTTAAGTAGAGAATATTAAACTATTTTCAAAACAAAGAGAATCTCACTAAGGTAATGCACTTTTCAATATAAGAAATGCATCGTTTGAAGCATCAAACCAATATGCAAAGATGAAAGAAAGTGCTAACTTTTCACAATGAACATTGTGTTGTGTGTGGATTTGGTTTCAAAGCTCTATTTTTTTTTTTTTTGTGGTCTCTAAATTTAACTTTTGTGCATAACAGGTTAGTGGAAAATTTGACAGCTCTGAAGGGTTTAGAGGCTTGATTGAGATAGATACACGGATATTTGGATCTTGTTGTTGATGGGAGGCTTCCACTTAACCATGAAATTTTGTACCATCTGCAAGTATGCAAAAATTTCTCTACTTACATTCATTCAACTTACTGTAATATAATATCTAACAAAAATCTCCTTTTCATTATACTTAGATGGATTTTCATGTCCTGTTCCAAAGCACATGTTTTAGAATAGGCAAGAAGGATGCTGGAAAGGGTTAAGGAATTTGGCTTTGCACCTACCAATTGCATAGTTTACTTCATTCATCCAACATATTGCCAATGTGTTTCACAATTGTTGGAATCATATTCTATAATTACAGAACTAGTAAAATTAAAATATGGAAGTTTCAAATATGGCATTACATATCTTTCTATGAATTTTTAAAAGAAAATATCAAAATGGAGAAGTATTAACAAAATAATCTGCATAATTTCTAAGAGATCAGGGAATTTTTTTGCAGAGTTATCTTGAATATATTTAAGACAAAAGTAACTTATAGAGATTGAAGCAGAATATCGGTAGTCTAAAATCACCAATCAACACATCTTAGTAGTATCTCAATTCAAGAGAACTAGGTCCACTATCCATTGGCCAGTAAAATAAATAAAATCAATTCATAAGATTATTTTGTTCTAATAAGGTTGACTGGTTGCTTGTTTCTTTTTGATTGTCAGGAAGTCATCAATATACACTTGATTTTCCCGCCTTCTCTTGCCTTTTGGCCAGATTTTCTGCAAAAGGCATCAAAGTAATCTTCAAGATTGGCAATGGAAATGAGTACAAGGCCAGTGTAACTTAATGCTAATTGGGTATGATTTTATTTGTTCAAGACCAATTTAGATTTATTTTCTGCTCAAACTACTTTTATTTACATTTATGTTTTGCTAATATCCATTTTCCTTTACATTCATATTCTTCTATACATATTGTGTTTACAATAATGTTTTCCTTAGATCAAATCATAAGATTATTCTATTCTAATAGGGTTGATTGGTTGCTTGTTTTTTTTTTATTGTCAGGAAGTCATCAATATAGACTTGGTTTTCTCGCCTTCTCTTGCCTCGTGGCCAGAGAGTTTCTGCAGAAGGCATCAAAGTAACCTTCAAGATTGGCAATGGCAATGAGTACAAGGTCAGTATTTAACTTAATGCTAATTGGGTATGATTTTATTTTTTCAAGACCTATTTAGATTCATTTTCTTCTCACACTACTTTTATTTACATTTATGTTTTGCTAATATCCATTTTCCTTTACATTCATATTCTTCTATACATATTGTGTTTACAATAATGTTTTCCTTAGATCAATTCATAAGATTATTTTGTTCTAATAGGGTTGACTAGTTTCTTGTTTCTTTTTTATTGTCAAGAAGTCGTCAATATACACTTGGTTTTCCTGCCTTCTCTTGCCTTGTGGCCAGAGAGTTTTTGCAGAAGGCATCAAAGTAACCTTCAAGATTGGCAATGACAATGAGTACAAGGTTAGTATAACTTAATGCTAATTGGGTATGATTTTATTTGTTCAAGACCAATTTAGATTCATTTTCTACTCACACTACTTTTATTTACATTTATGTTTTGCTAATATCCATTTTCCTCTACATTCATATTCTTCTATACATATTGTGTTTACAATAATGTTTTCCTTAGATCAATTCATAAGATTATTTTGTTCTAATAGGGTTGATTGGTTGCTTGTTTCTTTTTGATTGTCAGGAAGTCATCAATATACACTTGGTTTTCTTGCCTTCTCTTGCCTCGTGGCCAGAGAGTTTCTGCAGAAGGCATCAAAGTAACCTTCAAGATTGACAATGGCAATGGGTACAAGGTCAGTATAACTTAATGCTAATTGGGTATGATTTTATTTGTTCAAGACCAATTTAGATTCATTTTCTGCTCACACTACTTTTATTTACATTTATGTTTTGCTAATATCCATTTTCCTTTACATTCATATTCTTCTATACATATTGTGTTTACAATAATGTTTTCCTTAGATCAATTCATAAGATTATTATGTTCTAATAGGGTTGACTGGTTGATTTTTCTCACCAAATTGCTCATTTTCCACAAAATTATATTCTAGTGTGTATTTTAATATTCACTAATTTGTTTTTTTCTTTTTTAGCAAAATTAGAATCCAGTTCATAGGTTGTGCTTGTTGTCCATGACAGTCCCCTTGATCTCATGACTCATCATAGGCTTTATATTTTGCTCCAATTTTTTATCAACATCAAATGTGACCATCATAATATCATCCATAGCCTCCATATTCTACAATTATTCATTGCTCATTTCTCATACATAGTAACCAAATAATGCAGACCTAGAGCTTGGACTACAGATGTATGCAAAAAATGATAAATCCCTACCTCTGTAGGCCTAATTAAACACAACAACTGACATGTTGTTTGATATTTTAAAGAGTCATATGACTGTCCTTTTTCTACCTTGTAAAAACTTACTCAATGCATACAATAATTTATTGAAATGCAAAGTTGAATGGCCTCTTAACCCTTGACACTAATGTCATTGCATTTTTCAAAACAGGGTTAATCATATTGTGATCTAAATTTTCATAATGAAGTCTTCCAATCTATCCTTTATATCTGAGCATTGATGACAATCCATCTTGTCTTTTACTGCCCCTTTTAAATTCTCATGGTCTTGGCACATCAACTTTCTCTCTTTGATTGACCTATCCTTATGTCCTGTCATTATCCCTATGGATGCACTTGGAGCCTCCTAGTAATTTTAAATATCGCCCAGAGTCACCCCGATAAGTATTTTGATCCATTTGTATCTTCATCGACAAGAGATCATGTATCGCTAGGATATTTTTCAGTTTCCCCGACATGGTGAGTCTCCCCAATGATTATTCTTTCGATCTCAAGTATATCGCCAAGATTCATGCCGATGTAATCTTATCGGCATCACATAGCAGGTCGGGTAGACATTCATAACTTACTCTAATGGTATATGTCTTGCCGATATGCTTCCCTCATGCTTCATCGATGAGACAAGATGAGTATCTCGCTGATGAAACTTCATCGCTGAGACCATAGGACAGTCCTCCCAATATATCTTCTCAGGCAATTCTGATCGATGTAACATTCTTGATCTTTCACCGATATGCCTACATTTGAACGAATAGTTTTTTTTTTTTAAAATTGCATTGTTTCGTCAAATTTTCGACGAATTTGCAATACATTCGACGAACTTTCATCATAATGACTTGCCTATTTTGTCATGAGTTCGATGAACTACTGTCATTATTTCAATTTGAAGTATGTCACCAAGACTTCTGTCGATGTAATCTTATCGGCGTGACATAGCGGATCGGGTAGACATTCAAAACTTACTCCGATGGTATATGTCTCGCCAATATGCTTCCCTCATGCTTCATCGATGAGACAAGATGAGTATCTCGCTGATGAAACTTCATCATTGAGACCATAGGCCAGTCCTCCTGATATATCCTCTCAGGAAATTCCGATCGATGTAACATTCTTGATCTTTCACTGATATGCCTACATTTGAACGAATAGTTTTTTTTTTTTTAAATTGCATTGTTCCGTCGAATTTCCAACGAACCTCCAAAAGTGTCCGACAAACTTTCATCACAATTTCAACTAACTGCTGTCATTATTCCAATCTGAAGTATGTTGCCAAGACTCCTGCCGATGTAATCTTATCGGCGTGACATAGCGGATCGGGTAGACATTCAGAACTTACTCCAATGGTATATGTCTCGCCGATATGCTTCCCTCGTGCTTCATCGATGAGACAAGATGAGTATCTCGCTGATGAAACTTCATCGCTGAGACCACAAGCCAGTCCTCCTGATATATCTTCTCAGGTAATTCTGATCGATGTAATAGTCTTGATCTTTCACCGATATGCCTACATTTGAATGAATTTTTTTTTTTTTTTTATAAATTGCATTGTTCCATCTAATTTTCGACGAACCTCCAAAAGTGTCTGACAAAATTTCATCTTAATGACTTGCCTATTTCATCGCGAGTTCGACGAATTGCGGTCGTTATTTTGATCTGAGGTATGTCACCAAGACTCCTATGATGTAATCTTATCGGCGTGACATAGCGGGTCGGGTAGACATTTAGAACTTACTCCGATGGTATATATATTCATCATTGAGACCACAGGCCAGTCCTCCTGATATATCTTCTTAGGAAATTTTGATCGCGGTAACAGTCTTGATCTCTCACCGATATTTGTAATACGTCGAACCTTTCGTCATAATGGTGACGAACTTCTGTTGTTAATTCGATGCTTTGGTAAAGGTATGCCAATTGTGTGTCTGGATATTGTTTGTCGCTAGATCAACGAAATGGTCATCACGATTTGGATGAACGTCTATCACTGATCCGACAGTTGGCAAAGGTATGCCGCTTATGTTCTAGTTACTGTTCGGCGCTCGATCGAAGAAGTTTCCGTCGATGTTCCGATGAATAGGCATCGTGAGTTCGACGTTTTAAATGTCATCTGAATATCGACAAAGATTGAGCGACAACAATGATTTATGTGATTCGTCGATATACCGACAAAAGATTGTCGAAATTCAAACAAACTATCGTCGAAAATTGGAGTCAAATTCAGTAGTGATGATGCAAGAATGGAAGTATAGAAATGAATGACTCACTTTTGGTGATCTCTAATCAACCCAAATGAATCCTAATGATGCATGTACCTTCCTTAGGATGAATGTAGAATGATAATGGAGGATGGAATCACTTAGGAAACAAGTCTTTAGGCTTGGCTTGATGGCTAGTTGCATCTCCCCAACCTATAATCCATCATGATTCACCATAGAAAACCATGATCAACCCTTGACAATGCTAGATCTTGAATGAAAGTGAGCTTGAAAACCTGCAAAAACAATTTAATGCTACTCCAAAGCTTCAATTTCACTTGCTCTTGAAACTTGAATGCTCTTGTGAAAGATTCTCAACACTTGACTCTTGAAAATTATTTCCCAAAAATGCTTAGAGATGATAAAAATGACTTAGAAACTTGCATTTATAGGCATCAACACCTAATTGACCATTATTTAGATCTCAAAGGCCGACATCCACCAAAATTTTGAATTAAATTGGTGAATTTCCCACTCAAAATTGAAAAAGACCCCAAATGGGACTCATTCGCCACCCTTCGTGAATGGGTCCCACCTAAGGGGTCTCATTCGCCCAAGGTGGTGAATAAGTCCCACCTTAGCTTTTTGAGGTGGGTTTTCAGGATTTTCATGGATTTGAGTGATTTTATGGGATTTTTGAGTGAAATGAGCCTCGAGATCTGAAATAATGGGTCTTAGGGGCCTATAAATGATGATTGAAAGGATAATTAATGCAAGGTTGCCAAAATAGGTCCAAATTAAGTGTGAAATTACCTCGCTTTCAAGAGCGTACAATTTTCTACACTACATTTAACCCCCACTTTAGCGCCCATATGACTCTTCATGCATATGCAAACTAAAGGAATCCAATAATGACCTATGTTTCATAAAAGGATACACATATAAGTTCAATCATGATATGGGAGAATGAAGCCCCCATTATAGCCATGTGCAAAACCACAACGTTAGGAATCGCATCATACAACTCGAATCTATTAGCTATCCAAAAATCCTCTAATCAAACCTTTATCTAGAAATCATATTTGAGGGTAGATGTATGCCCCCCCTTGATTCCGCTTGCTTTACGGAGGTGGAATCAAGGTAGCAATCTAGCCATGTTGAATAGGATAATTCATATCATAAGGAATTTCCAAGTACCATGCCACATAATTATAGATAGTTGATGATGTCAGGAGCGGAATCATGATTCCAATGCAACAAACGGTGTCAAAAATAGAGCTCTCTAGCACCCGTTATGTTGATCTAAATGAAATTCACTTTTTAACCCTAATGTAGTAAAAACCCCAATTTTAACTTACATTAGAGCAAAAAAGTGAAGTAAATTCTTACTATTTTGTTATTTACCTTTTTGTAACTTGAAAGTGATTGCGGAATAGTGAAAGATGCCTAGCAGATGAGATTATAGGCCAGAGAGATAGGTGATGATTTTTATTTGTTGTTATGCTTTAAGCTTATGCTTATGTTTTTTATATATATCATGATGTGTACTGATTATATCTATTGTTTCTATTTGGTAGGATCTGTGAGATATATTTGAGATCTCTATCAATAGGTGGCTGCATAGATAGTGCCCCCATCAGTCGACGAGGAGGCCGCAGACTTAGACTATGCGCCCCCACCCATCATGGATCAGGACCCAGAGTCGTTCAGGCCATACGTCAGAGGCTTAGTCATCTTGGACCCTAGCAGAGTTCGAGAGACTAGAGTCAGAGGTAGTTAGGCTTCAGGCAGAGAGAGATCAAATAGTAGGGGAGCATCAGGAGGCCCTAAGACAGATACAAGGTTTACAGTTTGCTCTTAGTACATTCAATGGATCGCAATCACAATTGCACACCACTATCTCCCAACAGACTGCTACCAAACAGATGTGAGCAATAGGTCTCGAGGGATCTGGAACTCATAGACCTTAGTGGATTGTATATTTTGATGACATGTACATAAAACTTTGATATATATATATATATGTATAAACATTCAATGTTTTATTACTTGTATTTATGTGTTGAATGTTAAATGGCAATGTGATTAATTAAATAAACTTTCTAAGATTATTTAATGAATGTCTACATGATTTAACATGCTTTATGTGATCTAATTAAAACTTATACTAGTTTCTCTTAGATGCCACATTATGGTTAAGTATGTTATGCTAAATTAAATACACCTATGTATATAAGGATCTAATCTAACACAACATACAAGATGGAGGTGAATAGTATGAAACCTAAATTAATTACTTAAAATGAATTAAATAATCACTTTAGTATTCAAGACACACTTAACTGCATGTCAAGAATGAAGCAATGCGAGAGCACGTAGAATATTATCCACTAACTCTAACATCACTGCTTTATCATTCATACTATTCAGATGGATTAGACATAATACTGACGCAAATGCATGGCATTGATAGGGTCTTTGAAAGGTGCACCATCTATTTCTGTTAACATGTATGCACCAGACCCATAACTTTCATTAATTATGTAAGGTCCTAACCAATTAGGAATGAGTTTTCCTTTTTCAGTCAGGTTGGCATTAACGTTTTGTTGATTTTTATACAAGACTAAGCCACCTTTATTGAATACCCGAGGGATGAAATGATTATTATGACTATGTTGTAAGTGTTTAGCATAAGCTTGGAGATGCTCAAGAGCGTTAATGCATTGTTCATCAAGCATCTCAAGCTGGTGCAATTGTTTCTCTTTATAAGTATTGTCATCAACAAGTCCCTGAAGAGCAATCCTTAACATGGGGATTTCTACTTCCAAGGGCATAATTTCCTTGGTACCGTAGACAAGGTTATAGGGTATTGTTCCAATGGATGTCCTGATGCTAGTATGGTAAGCCCATAACGTGTATGTCAGTTGTGTATGCCAATCCTTGTATGTTTATTTACTGTCGTCCTTAGGATTTTCTCAAGATTTTTATTAGTTGATTCAGCTTGACAATTAGATTATGGGTAGTAAGGTTTTGAAAAGAGATGTTGGATATTAAATGTATCAAGGAATTTATTCACGTCATTGTTCTTAAATGGTGTCCCATTATCGAAAACTAACACAAAAGGAAGTCCAAAGCAAGCAATAATGTGTTCCAATATGAAACAACATATTACATCAACAGTTGTGGATCGAAGAGGAATAGCTTCTATCCATTTTGTAAAATAGTTTGTTGTTGTAATTATAAATTTATGTCCAACAAATGAAGGTGGTGAGATTTTTCTAATTAGATCCAATCCCCACACTGATAATGGCCAAATAGGAATTTGGGTATGAAGCTCAAAAGCAAGAGCATGAATCAAATTTCTATGTTCCTAACATTTATGACATCTCTTAACATAAGCGAAGCAATCTTTCTCCATATTTCTCCTGTAATATCCCGTGCGAATGAGTTTTTCACTAAGGATCTTCCTCCAAAATGACCTCCACAAGCACCCGCATGGGCCTCTTTGAGTGCTATGGGGATTTCAAATTCTTTAAGACATCTAAGAAAAATGTCGTTAAAGGATCTTCTATACAATACATCGGTGAGGTTGATGTACTTGGTTACTGGTTTTCGCAAGCGAATTCGAGTGTTCTTTGTTGTTGGATCGAGAATCGTACCATTTTTCAAATAGTGAAATATGGTATCATACCTTTCAATTGAGTCTTCCTTGGTTGTTGCTAATACTTTTGCGATTATACCCTCGATTGATGGTTGCATGATTGGGTGAACCGTAAATATGAAATCCTTTGAAGGATCTTGTGGTGAGATGAGAGAAGTTGCACTTTCCATTGCATCTACATGCCGATTATCTTTTTGTGGGATGTTATCAGAGCTAAATGATTCAAACTTTTCTAACAAGTTCATTGTGAGATCCTTGTATTTTGATAATTTTTCATGCTTTGCTTGATATATCCCAGTGATTTGCTTGATTACTAATTACGAATCACCAAAGATCTTAATCTCTTTTTCACCCATGATTAAGGTAACACGTAACCTAGCGAGCAACACTTCATACTCAACAGTTTTGTTTGTACATAGGAAGTTTAGCCAATAAGACAAGGGAATAGGCTTTCTTGTAGATGAAATTATTATAACCCCAGTGTTGGAGCCTTTTCTACACTTAAATCCATCAAAGTATAGTTCCCATGTATGAATGTTGACTGTTAGCACATTATCGTCAGGGAAAGAGTTGTCGCTAGGCACTGCCAAAGGAGAAGGAGCATTAGCCAATTGGTCGGTCAAGGCTTGACCCTTAATTTATTTTTGTGAAAGAAACTTAAGGTCAAACTCAATCAACAACATCACCCATTTAGCTAAACGTATTGATAAATCTATTTTTTTGAAAAGATGTTTTAGAGGATCAAATTTCATCATTACTTATTTTTCAGCATTCAATAAGTAATGTCTCAACTTACGGGTAGCGAATACAAGAGCCAAACATTTTTTTTCTATTGTTGTGTATTGTTTGTCATAATTTATCATGGTTCATCTAATGTAATAGACTAGATGCTCTTTACCATTTTCGTTTTGTTGAGCCAACAATGTTGCAAGGGCATGGGTTGATGCAGCTATATAAAGTATGAACGGTTTGTTTTGCATAGTGGGTTGTAAAATAGGTGGAGTTGCAAGATATTTCTTCAAACTCTCAAAAGCTTGTTTACAATCCTCATTCCAATTAAAGTGCACATCCTTTTTGAGGAGATGTGTAAATGGTAACGTTTGATTAGCTAATGATGCGACAAAATGATGGATGGCTTGAATTCTTCCTTGTAACGTGCACAATTAAGAGATGTTTTTAGGAGGTGGCATGTTGACTATACCATCATTTTTCTTCATGTCCACCTTGATGCCTCTATGAGATACAATAAAACCAAAAAAATATCTTCTATCTACACCAAAGACTCACTTCTTTTGGATTCAATCACATGTATTTGCGCATCCATTCAAAGATTTTTCGAAGGACATTCACGTTTTCTTGTCTTGTTAATAATTTTTCTAGAATGTCATCAACATAGTCTTCCAATATCTTATGTATGTAATCATGAAATATCAATTTCATCGTTGCTTTATATGTTGCACCCGCATTCTTCAATCCAAAAGGCATCATGACCTAGCAAAACGTTCCCCAAACTATTGTGAATGTTATTTTATATTGGTCTTGAGGGTTGATGAAGATTTGATTGTATCCAGAAAATCCATCCATGAATGAGAACAAAGCATGTCTCACAGTTGAGTCTACTATCATATCAATATTTGTACACATCCTTTAAAATCATCTTTTAAAGATGTCTTATTCAGATCACGAAAATTTGTACACATCCTAATACAATTATCAGGTTTTGCGACTAGGACAATATTTGAGATCCAAGGAGAATAATCTATAGGTCTTATGAAACCTATTTCAAGGAGTTTTTTGAGTTCCCCTTTAACAATCAAGGCTATCTTACGATTCATCTTTCTTATCTTTTATCGAATGGGCTTAGCATTTTCAGCAAGGACTATGTTGTGCATCACTATCTTAGCATCAATTCCTGGCATGTACGAATATTTCCAAGCAAAAAGTTTGGGAAAGTCATGGAGTAACATTGTGTGATCCTCTTGTTCCTCATCATCAAGGCACTTCCCTATTTTAATTACTTTCTCCTTGTCATCGATGTCCATTGGCATTTCAATTATATCTCCTACAGGAAGTGCACTTGGCTTTGTGAATTTAGGGTTGTATTTTTTTGTACTTGTGTCCATGCCATTGCTTTGAAATCTTCTACATCTTTTTGCTTGGTGCTAATCATAGCACATGTGACCTTTTTTGTTTGAGGAGTAATAGGTGACTTGTCATAAATGCCTAGCATTTCCTTCAATTCATCATCATCTTCAAAATATTCCCATGATGGTTCAGAATCCATATCAAGTAATTCAGGATGCTTCAAAGTGAGGTTGATTTTTGGTTTGTACATGATAGTGTTGATGTTTACTAATGGTCTCTTTGTTGCTTGTGTAATTTTAGGACAATACCCCAAACCGGACTTTGTCTCTTGCATGTTAGGCTTTATAGGAATTCGAATGCCTTGTTATTTCTTTCCACATCCTTTACCATTGTAACCCAATTGCTTCAAAAGTTCATAGCCTTTCCCATAAAGTCTTTCCATTTCTTTCAGGTTTGGTAGTTGTTGATAATCTATCTCATCAAATTTTTTTGTGTAACTTGTATCTTCTTCACAAGTGGATATGTTGGATGTTTGTAAATTTTCTTCCAAGTTTTGAGTTGAAATGACCATTGGTTGCTTTTTACTTTCATCTTCTTTTCTTATGATTATGTATTCTCCCATAAATGAGGGTGTGAACTCTAAGGAACCCCAATCATCATCTAACAATTTTGACACTATTTCCATTTCTTGCTTGTATTCTTTTAAAGGTTCTATGTCGGATGTTGGAATCAATGTGCTCAAAGGACTTGTTGTTGCCTTTTCAACTTGTAAGCAACTTTCGGGCTCGGGGTCTATTTCAACTTGGTATACCTTGTTCTCATAGGCATACTTCATGATACGATGAAGGGTTGAAGGCATTGCATGCATTTCATGAATCCATTGTCTTCTGAGCAGAAGATTGTATGAAAGGTCATGAGGCATAACATGAATAGGATTTTGTAAGGTAGCCTTTCCAACTGTAATAGCTAAAGTAATCACACCGAGTGGTTGCTTTCCTACATTGTCAAATCCTAGGATCGATAACGAGTTAGATTCCATCTTTGATTTGTTGACAGGGTGATCCCACAATAGTGGGTGATCCCACAATAGTGGTTTACAATTTTTGGCCAAACTGGACACTGCAATTATTATTTTTAACTAAATATTCACATTCAGGCACCTATAGCGGCTAAACTGTGAGGAATTTGAAGATGATGCAAACTAGAGTCTCGTCACATTTTTTCTGTAGATTCTAAAAATATTTTTTTCAAAAATTTTGGAATCAGATTGCACTTCCTTTTCCATCTCCCACGAAAACTGGTTTTTTTCAGAAAAACAACATTTTTAAAAAGTGACGCTCACCGTATACAACATAAATTTTTTTGCATGAAGGATAAAATTCTAATTTTTGCAAATTTAGATTTGTAACTACGATATCTAGCACTTTCATTTGGTCTCATAGTTTTTTATTGAATATTTTTTCCTTAATCAAGTTTCGAAGTCAAACCAATTGCAATTCAGACATAGGCAGACTGTATACAACATAAGTTTTTTTGTATGTATCAAAATTCAATTTTGTTTTTTTTAATGGATCAAGGACATCAATACCCAGCACAAACATATTTTTTAAAACATTATTTTGATAATTTTCTATTTTTCCACATGTGCAAAAGAGAGCTTGATTTTCGGTGAAAAACCTATGTTTAATAAAACTAAAAAAACACATACATAATAAAAACCAAAACATATTAAAATTATATTCGTTGGATAGCTCATTATAAGGACTACCATCTTCCAATTGGGTCTATGAAGTCTCCTCCATTTTCAACGTCAACCAGAGCTTCGAAGGGCAAAAATCTGGAGAGTTTTTGTGTCAGAGGGTGGGAATGTGGGAAAAGGGGTTTGATCGAACCCCCTTTCCACAATGGGAAATGTGGGTTCCCACATGCAAAGTGGTTTGCTCGAACCCTGGTTCGAGCGAACCCCTTTTGGGTTCGTTCGAACATTGAGTTCGCTCGAACCCCTCAAAATGAATTTTTTTTGCATGGGTGAGGTTTTTGGAAGTTTTCCTTCCTCACTTGAATTGTAAACCACTTTTGTGGGTTCACCCAATACACAATCTATCTAAGAGAATTACGTTGCACACGTTAACGGCTGAGCCATTATCAAAAAGAGTCCTTTTTATGCCTATTCTATTGAATTGGGAAATTATCATGAAGGCATCATTTTTCTTTCTCAATTGCAAAGGAGGCAACTCATGTTGATGAAAGGTTATGTCTACATTAACTGTATTCATTCCTTGTATGAGAGTTGCTACATCATTTGTATTTGTATAAGGAGGAAACACTATTTTTTGTAAAGTTGTTTGAAGCATAGTGTGGTAATTAGGTGAATTATGAATTAAATCCCATAGGGATATCTTTGCAGGAGTATTCTTAAGTTGTTCAATGAGGTCATACTCCTTCCCACTATGTGAAGTTAAACAAGGAGCGGTAGGAAATATGGGATTAGGAAAAGGTAAGGGTGTCAAAGTTGGTTGTTGTGGTTGCGGGTTATTTCTAGTGTTGTATGTATGAGCAACGATATTATGACTCGATTGCTGCAAGACATTATTTGTAGGTGGATAAAGGATAAAATCTGCCTTATTTTTAGGTTATGGTTTGTGTGAAGATGGGTAAAGGATGAGTTGAGGTTGAATCATGTTAACTTCTCTTGGTTTTGGTTTCTGATAACAAGCCTTAGTGGATGAACCTTGTGAGATGAATTCCTCAAGGGCTTCATCTAACATGTCAAATTCATCACTACTAAAAGGCTTGTGTTTGTTAATAAGTTGAGGTTGAATGACATTTACTTCTTTTTGTTTAGGTTTATTTGAACAAGCCTTAGTGGATGAACTTTGTGAGATGAAGTCCTCAATGGCTTCATCGAACATATCAAATTCATCACGACTAAAAGGATTGAAGGTTAAGCTAACTTTGAAAAATGGGTTTAACATGCTTAAGTAACCGTACATCTCTTCTTGTTTAAGTTTAATGTTTTTGGTTTCGCTTTTTGATCTATGTCTAATGTAGTCTAATCTAAATGCTGAAAATGAAAAATGCAAAAATCTAACTCTATCCACAATTTCAATGAATATAAATGATGTTATTTATAATGATTGCAATGTAACAGAAAGCAACTCAACTGAAACAAAAAATTAATGATAGTAAACAGAAGCTTGAAAACTGGAAATTTAACTCTATAAACAACAATTCAAAATTTGCACTAGGACTGATTTGCCCAAGGTGGCGAATGAGTCCCAATAGGGATTTTTTACAAGATTTAAAAAAAAAAATGATTGCTTTTTATGTTTTATGTGTTGTATGACCTAGATCTGAGATGCAAATGTAGAATTTGATTAATTTTCAATGGAATTAGATGCAATAATGCAAGCTAAATGAGCTTTTCACTAATACAAATTTGAAACCCTAGAATGCAAAACCTAATGCAATGTTAATGCAAGCTAAATCTAGGATGTAAATGCACTCCAAATCAAGAAAGAAGGTATTCTAAGGTCAGGTTCACCAAAATGAAAAGGTGAAAATTGTGGCTCTCTTTCACCTTTAGGGTTTAGGACCTAAAAGGAGAGAGACAATCTTCACACTCTTCACTCAAGAACAAACCCTTGATATTTCAATGCAAAGGAGATTGAAATCTTGCGAAGGGATTTTCCTAGGGGCTGAATGGGATCTAATGAGGGGTTCACCACCAAGTTTAGACTTGGAAAAGACAATGCAATGCAAGTTGTAAAAAAAAAAAACCTAATTTAATGCAATGACATGGAAATGCCTTAGAAATGCAAGCAAAATAGAATAGAAAAGAAAAAAAGTATGTAATGTGCACCTGGAAACCTTGAAGTGACTGGAAACAACTCTAAAATTCTAGAAATTTTGAATTTTTGACCAATTGGGACTCATTCGCCAACCTAGGAAAATCATTCCTAGATCTGAGTTTCTACATGGGAGTTTGTTTCAAGAAAAAGGGTATCAAAATCTACAAATTGATCTAACAAAAAACTACAATGGGACTCATTCGCCACTCTTGGTGAATCAATCTCATTCCACCTTTTTAGAAATTAAAATTTTTGATTTGCTCTTCAACACCTACCCTTTCCTTCCAATTTGAGTTCCAAATCCGAATCTATGAAAAACACCTACAAAATAGAATTCAACTTGATTTTCTAATGGGGGTTTGCCTTGGTCAAATCCTAGTTTGGTAATTAAACCTTGATAAAAGTAATGAAATGTGCATGAAAACCCTAGCCTTAAGTGTTTCTGAGACTAGGAAATCTGAAACATGATGCAATCCTATTCTAATGTGTAAGAATATGATGCAAGAATGGAAGTATAGAAATGAATGACTCACTTGTGGTAATCTCTAATCACCCCAAATTAATCCTAATGATGCATGTACCTTCCTTAGGCTAAATGTTGAGTGATAATGGAGGATGGAATCACATAGGAAACAAGTCTTTAGTCTTGGCTTGATGGTTAGTTGCATCTCCCCAACCTAGAATCCATCATGATTCACCATAGACAACCATGATCAACCCTTGACAATGCTAGATCTTGAATGAAAGTGATCTTGAAGACCTGCGAAAACACTTTAATGCTGCTCTAAAGCTTCAACTTCACTTGCTCTTGAAACTTGAATGCTCTTGTGAAATATTCTCAACACTTGACTCTTGAAAATGCTTGCTAAAAAATGCTTAGAGATGATAAAAATGAATTAGAAACTTGCTTTTATAGGCATCAACACCTAATTGACCGTTATTTAGATCTCAAAGGTCGACATCCACCAAAAATCTGAATTAAATTGGTGAATCTCCCTCTCAAAATTGAAAAAGACCTCAAATGGGACTCATTCGCCACCCTTGGCGAATGGGTCCCACCTAAGGGGACTCATTCACCCAAGGTGGCGAATGAGTCCCACCTTAGCGTTTTGAGGTGGGTTTTCAAGATTTTCAAGGATTTGAGTGATTTAATGGGATTTTTGAGTGAAATGAGCCTCGAGATCCAAAATAATGGGTCTTAGGGGCCTACAAATGATGATTGAAAGGATAATTAATGCAAGGGTGCCAAAATAGGTCCAAATTAAGAGTGAAATTGCCTCGCTTTCAAGAGCGTATAATTTTCTACACTACAAAAATATCGTGAGGCATAACATGGATCAATGTTTCTAATGTGGCCTTTCCAGTTGTAATAGGCAAAGTGATCACACCAAGCAGTTGTTTTCCTACATTGTCGAATCCACAAATAAATAGAGAATCAAGTTGAATTTTGATTTATCCACACCAAGCCTATCCAAAAGGTTTATGCTACACAGATTAAGAGCAGAGCCATTACCAACAAGGGTTTATTTTATGCCTTGTCTATTGTATCTAGCTATTATTATGAAAGCATCATGTTGTTTTTGCACTTCCAAAGGGGGGAGTTCACTTTGGTGGAAAATAATGTCAGCGTTCATTTCTTGAATCATGGCTGCTATTTCATTCGATTGCGCATTAGGAGGGGTAGGAACTTGTTGTAAGGAATTTTGAATCATGTTATGATAATGAGGGGAGGCTAGAATAAGGTCCCATAATGATATTTTAGTAGGAGTATTCTTTAGTTGTTCAACAAGATTGTGCTCCTTTTCGCTTTTTGAAGGAAAATGAGGAGGTCCAGGCAAGATTGGGTTAGGCAATGGGAGGGATGTTTAAGGTGTTTTTCTTGGTCATGGATTGTTTCTAGTGTTATATTTATGAGCAATGGTATTATAACTTGATTGCTTCGAAACACTATTCTTAGGTGGGTAAATTTCGGGTTTGTTTTGAGTTTGAGGTTTGTGTGAAGGTGGGTAAAGGATGAGTTGAGGTTGAATAATATTAATGTCCCTTAGTGAAGGAGAGTCTAATGTTACTTCATAATCTTTATCTAAGGAAGCCTCATTACTAGTATTTGAAAGATGTGTGTCAATGTTCTCATTTTCTTGCACCATGATATCCTCCCTAGGAGGAGAGTTTTTAGGAGAACTAAAAACTAGATGCTCATGACATTCAAGAGTTGGTTCTTCTAAAATGACTTCACCACAATTGAGGGAGTTATCAATGGTTGTATTGTTTTGTTTATCAATGATGTCCTTGGCTTGTTTAATAATGTTTTCCCTAGGGGAAGTGAGGCAACTAAGATTCTCTTGACTTTCATCGATTGTAGTTTCTAACATCAAAGCATCTTCTTCACAACTAGGAGAGATAATAGGAGAAGAAAAAATGTGATTTTCATGATTACCTATTGTTATGTAATCAACTAGGACTCTCAAAACTCTCAAAACTAAGAGAGATATGGGGAGAGAAACAACTAGGACTCTCAAAACTCTCATTAATTGGTTCTTCTAGCAACAAAATATCTTCTCCACAAATAGGAGAGATATTAGGAGAAGAACAAATATGATTGTTATGATTTTCCAAGATTGTATTCTCTTTTTCTAAAGCCTTCTCATAGGGAGGGGATATGAATTTTTTCTTAGCATGCCTAGATAGGTAAGACACTAACATTGTTTGACAAAAAATGAAAAGTACTTCTAACCATCTTATGCAATGCTTCAAGAATATAAACAATATATATCCAAAGATGAAAATTAGTTTTAACCAATGTATGCAAAACTTTAAGAATGCAAACAATGTGTATGAAAAAATTAAAATCACTTTTATCAAAATTATGCAAAGCTTTATGAATGTAAATATTGTGTATGCAAAACTGAAAATTACTTTTATCCATATTATGCAAAGTTTCAAAAATGTGAACATTTTCAAATGAAATGATTTAAGAATAATTCAAAAAGGACTACCCTAAATTGATGTTTTTGACCTAGATGCATAAAACAAAAGTTACTAAAACTTTCTAGACTGATACTATATGTTAGCAACAAGTTTTAGAAGTACAAAAACAAGGTTTTTGATGCTATAAAAGGCAGTTTAAAATCTGTACTGGGACTAAATCACCCAGAGGGGTGTATGAGTCCCAGTGAGGGTTTATTTTTCATAATTTTTAGAAAATTTTAAATGATTTTTATGCTTTTTAGTTTGGATGATCTCTAGACTAAATGCAAATGTAGATTTCAGATGATATTCAATGTGTAAGATGCAAAAATGCAACCTATATGCACTTTCACTAATGCAAGATTTAGAAATCCAAGATGCAAATTAACCAATGTAAACCCTAATGCAAGCAAGATCTAGGACTATGATGCACTCCAAATCAGAAATGATGTGTTCTAAATGTAGGCTCACCAAAATGAAACAACGGAAATAGGTGTTCCACCTTTTGGGAGGTGGTAAACAAACTAGGTGTTTAGGGACCTAGACCTATTTCCTTTAAGTTTCATTCAAGGAAACCTTAGAGATCTCAATCCAAGGATGAAATAGAAGAGAGAGATCTTGCAATAGGGTGTCCTAGGGTAGTATCAGAGACTAAATGAGGGTTCACCACCAAGCTAGGGGCTGGAAAGATTATAGATGAATGAATAATGTAAAGTACCATGCAAAATCTAGCTAAACGACCTAGGAAATGAAACTAAAATACATAATGATAAAATGGGAATGAATAGAGGTGCACCTAGAAGAAGAATGAGGTAAAAAAAAGCTCCAAAACTCTGAAAACTTGATGTTTAATGCCCACTAGGACTCATATGCCAATTTGGGCGATTTAGTCCCAGACTAGGGTTTATGTGCCAAAACTGAAATCCGACAATGTATGATTTGAAGCAACTAAAATATATAAAATATGATATACTGGGACTCATACACCACAAGTGGCATATCAATACCACTCAAAAAATTTAGAGGGTTAAGACCTAAATCTACTCTCCTATCTCCGCTCTTCCTTCCACACTTCGTTTTCTGGATCTAAAACCTTGATTTGCAACTTATAGGCGACTTTTAGTGAAGGTGACAACCTTGTGATGACTTGATGACTTTCTTCAACCTTGCAACCTAACCTTCAAAGGATCTTCAAGCTCCAAGACACCTAGATCTACAATCACACATGTAGAGAGAAGGAAAAACTTGTTGATTGTTAGGTAATGGAGGTTTACCTTGGTCAAACCCCATTTAGCAAATCAAACCAAATGATGAGATAATGAAATAAGGACATGAAACATGAACAATGATACCTTGAATGATGTCTTGTAGCTCATAAATCTAACATGAAGTAGCGATGAAGGATGTATCTATCTAGATCCTGAAATAAGTGTAGGACAATGCTTAATCTTGGACCTTGAATACAACATCACAACACTAGCTCAACAACATGCTTGATGCTTGATGACCTTGATATGATGATGGATCTTGAATTGTTGCAAAAAATGATGAAGAAACCTACCTTTGAATCCTTTAAAGATACTCTTGAATGCTCTTGTGAAGTCTTGTAAACTCTTGTAATCATAAAATTTCTATTAGGAATGCTCTCTTGAAAGTATTAGGTAAAAATGAGTGAAATAACTTTGTATTTATACTTGTTTATGCCAAATTTCCTGAAATTACAACACTACAAGCCAACATCAGATCTAGGAGGACAAAATCCCACCAAGAATTTTAATTAAATTTAATTTTGGGCCACACAAGACTCATACGCCAGAAGTGGCGTATGAGTCCCATTAGGCTTAACTATGGGACACATTTTCAAAAATGCTTAGAATGATCTAAAATCAGGATTGGGGCCCAAAAACCTGAGTGGGACTCATACACCCAAGGTAGTGTATGAGTCCCAGATCACTAAATTTGGGCCACACAACCTAAAAAGACATGAATTATGATTGGATGTTGGTTTATGTCGGGATTATCCTTGGAAAGATGCATTAATTAAGGCTTGTGGATGCAAAATAAGGCCAAATAAGGCATAAATAAGCCCAATTATTTAATGACACCCTAGATTAGTGTGAAAGTGTTAGGATACACTTTACAACACCCTAAATAAGGCATAATTAATTCCATTTTGTTTATAAGGGTCCAAAACTTTAATGTGACGGTGTAAATGAATACATTAAGTTAAGGTAAACTTACGTCAATTTATCTTACAAGGGCCCTAAACCTAATGTGAACGTGTGAAACACATTACAACACTAGATCAAGATAATATTAATTTTAAATTAACATTAATTATTCCCAAATTAAGGAATTGTACCATCTCCAAGAAGGGAGTACAATTTTTGTCATTCCAAAAGGTATAATTTATTTATTTCAAAATTGAATATAATTAGATGAAATCTTTAGAAACTCTTGATATGTCTTGACCAACTATCTCCCAATATTCCCAAGAGAAGAAATGAGGGAAACTATCTAGAGAAAGAGCTTTAAAAGAGTCAAAAGAGTAAACATATTTCTTCACTTCCTTACTAGATACCTCTCTAGACATGATCTTGTTATAATCTTCTATCAATATGGTGGGAATAACTTCCAGCATCTCATCAATAATATTTTTTGGTAATCTCCTACTATTATTTGAGAATATTTTAGAAAAAAAGTGTACTTTACCCATGTCTTCTTTTGTCAATAATTATGCCTTCTTTAGTGGTTAGGCTTGAAATTGTATTTTTTTGTATGATACAAAGTAGATTGGTGGAAGAACGCTATATTTCTATAACCTTGAGTGAGCAAATGAATTCTATATTTTTACCTCCAAAAAAAATTCTTCCTTTACCACAAACCTTTACCATTATTTCATAAGGATTTTTCCCTCTGTGTAAGTATTTTCACCAAAAATTCCTTTTTCCATTTTGTCCTAGATAACCTTTAATTTATGGGAAAGTTTTTTTAAAAATTTAAAAATATTTTCAAAATAATATTTATTCTATTATTTCACCTTCTCTTTCACCCTGTTTAGCTTTTTCACCAATATAAACATAGCTAGACCTTTTTGAGGTTGATTCCACCATTTTTCCATATAATATTTGAATTGAGGATGTTTTGAACACATTATTTCATATCTAAAAGGATAAGGTACTTTTCTTTTTGAGTTATTCCAATTTAAAATAAGAGGGTTATGGCCAAAGCTAGCTTTGGCCATAGAAGAAAGATTTAAATTTACTTGTACAATATTAAAAGAAGTAGAAATAATTTTTTTTTTTTCCAATTTAATTTGAATTAGGTGACTTCTAGTTCTTCTATTTGACCAGGTGAAAGAAGTACCTTGAAGCTCTATGTCTATAAGATCATATTTTAGCAAGAAGTCAACTAAATCCAACATGCTTTCTAAGTAGTCTTCAATTCCACCCATCTTTTCAAAGGGGATAAGGGGGGAGTTGAAATATCATACCACCATCCATTTTATTGATTATTTATTTGTATCATAACATAAATTTTCCCATAATGATTTTCTCTCTTGTCTTGACTCTGGGGCATAGATATTGGATGAATTCTATTCTTATTTATCATTCATTATATATAAGGAAGCTTGAATGTAATTTATAGGAACATAAAATTCCATCACTTCAATTACCAAAGGATTCCACAAATTAACTAATCCAGCCAAGGCTCCTTCAACATCATTGACACAAAACTTGACATTAGACCAAATTTTCTTGGCTATGGTTTTAAAAAATCTTTTAAGTCATCTTGGTTTCCTAAATAAGAGAAATGCCCACCTTATTATCCTTTATATAGTTCTTAAGAAAAAGTTTCTTGTGAGGGCTATTTAGCCCTCTAATGTTACATGAAAGGACTTTCATTTTTTGTTTCTTTTAGAGGTTGATATCTTCAAACATTTCTATTTTCCACTTGCTACCTCTATTATTGTTGATATACCTATTTTAGGGTTGATTCCTACATCTATTGTCTTCCTATTTTCATTTTCATTTTATTTTATTTTTAAAAATATATAATTGTTAGAGAAGTCTATGAACAATTCTTTAGCAGGGTTATCTTGAATTTCCCCCCTCTTTTTTTGGTTTCTTCATTATTATTGTTATTATTTCATGATTTGGGGATGAAATAACCTTTTATTTCATTTCAATTTAACCCTTATTTCTTCCCTCTTGATCCTCCTTTATGACTTCATTTAGCTCATTTTCTATATTTCTTGACAAAGACAAAATTATTTTGTCCACTTGACTTAGGATAATATCTTCTTTCTTATAAACCTCCTTTTATTGATTTGGACTCAAATATTGGGTTGAAGTGTTTTTTTGGAGAAATAACTTTAAGATGTCTTTGTGAAAATGGTTTTGGTCTAATTCTTTGTCTTTGTCAAAATCATCAAATGATTTTGACAAGGGACCACTTTTCAAATGTCGAGTATAGAAGAGATTTAAAGATATTGATTTTGAAGGGTTGGTTCAACCAACTCCTTATTATTTTCTCGTGTTTCCTTTTTTTCTAAAGTAGGAATTTATTGATTAAATACCTAAAATGGGAGCAATTTTGATAGTAAAACTTAAAAATTTCATATATAATTTGTTGAGACCATTTACCAATTTTTTATTAAAGAATGATGAAATTTGGTAAAGCTTTGTTCACCTGAACATTTACATAAATTATAAAAAATAATAAATGAGTTTTTTATTTGGTGACCTTATCAATAGGTAGGAAATTCCCAAAGGATTTTGTAATTCACACAACACTAGGTCACCCAAATTTCAAGAAATAAACTTGGTAACCTAATCTAGATAGGAGAAATAGCACAATGATCTACTAAAAGGTTGAATCCTAGTTTCCATTTGCACAAGGACAATTTTTTTCTCTTTAAAAACCATGGGCCTTTAATAAGACTTTGTTCAAAACCTCATACGAAGAAAAGGGAAAAAGGAAAAGCCCCTTGACATTACACTTACAACTACACTTCCTTTTAACTTCCACATAGACTTTACCCCTAACCAAGTGTATAATAGGGAAAATAGAGAAAATATACCAATAAATTCTTTGTCTATCAATGATCTATAATTTTATCAAGGAATCTAAATTTTTTAGGCCTAGACCTCCCTCTAACTAGAACACCTTTGGAACTTTGCTTCCTTTTCTAAATGTTCATATTTAGCATTTGATACTCTAGAGACTATATCCACCAAGTTCAACTTCCTCTTAAGTGTTGCTTATACTTGATGTGTCATAGTACTTAGAACCTTGAAGGATGGGGAGGCCTTAGTAGGTCCCCTCCTGACCATAAACATGGCCAAATTTCTTGCTCAAATTAGTTTGATTTTTTTGTCATAGAGCTCGCTATATAAATACAATAACCATGTTTCGAATAGTAATTTATTATTATTATACATGTTATGTAAATAATATTAAAATAACAATAAATACACACTATGAAAATAATAATCTTGATCAATTCTAAATTTGGTATAAAATGCATACCTTCATGTACTAGTGGGAATATCACCTCCATAATCTATAGTATCTTTATAAATTAACAAAAAAAGGTATCAAGAAAGCTCAAACTATTAGAAACCATAGACACTATATATTATTTCCCCTTTCTCTTAAATTCTTGTAACTACTGTATCATATCATCTATTCAATAACCAATGCCACAATGCTATGGTTCTATTTTAGTGTAAGTAGTTCACATTTACATTATTCTTGTATCTTCCAAGTCCTTTTCCATTATAACCATTCTTTTATATAATTTTATATCTATGACCATGGATTTTATCATATTGTATGTGATGGGACTTTTAAATGTCAAAGGAAGGAGGCTAGGTTTTAAGGGTTTTGAGTTACCCATGGTGATATGAATTATCAAATTTTGAAACCCTCATGTTATGTTTCAATGGTGACTTGCTACCGAAGGTAAACAGTCACTTAAGTGATCTAGTTGAGCCTTTCCTCCGCGCTCTTACCGACCCCTTTCACCCAGCTTGTCGGTCTCTTTTTGCCACCTAGGCTTAAACATTTATACTGTCGAAGGTTGTACTAGTCAGTCCCACCTGAATATTCTACATGTTCTATATGTAGTTTGGCTAACCGTCTGATCACGGGTTTTGATCTGGACCGTTTCTTGCAAACCTCGCAGGTTTTCCTACTGATGTCACTAAAGTAGTGTGAGGTCTGCGAGATGCCGTCATCTGGCATATATGGAGGGGGGAGGTTTTTTCCCGAGGTGCCAATGGTGACAAGTGGTCGTCTTTTCACCAGCGAAGGGATTTAATTACGAGGTTAATAATAATTGTCCCTCGCAAACCTTGCACGAGCAATGTAAATGTCTCTAAAGTACCGCGAGGTCTACGAAAGGGTGACAAGTCGCCTGGTTCTTGAAGCGACAGGGCTAAGTGGGACCTACTGTCCAGTTGCAAACTCTTGTTTTTATGGGTTATGATTGGCTAAAGTTTTTCAAGGCGCTGATATGGATTTTCAACGCTCGATTGACCCAATTTGAGTCGTCTGACTTGCCAAGTCCATTCTACATCAACGGTGCGGTTTCAAAGAAATTACTGATCATCCGTGTGACGAGATTTCACGCTCTGAAACTTATTTTATTAATGGCACGAGTTTTTCCCAAAGGATCTTCTCCTGATTTTCTGTAGTGTGTGAACGATGCCCTCTTGATAGAAACAATTATGGTGGCTATGTCAACCACTTATGGCTTAAATACTTGTATTGCATTCAAGCAATTAATATCCCTCACACCAATTCACTCTATAAATGCTTGCTAAAGTTACCCAATGTTATCATTGCATTTTTGAGTTGTTTTGTTTGCAGGTGGTGGCTATTCTCCTATATTCTATGAAGCTATTTCTTCAATGGATAAATCTATAGGGTGCAGGAATGCTAGAGTAGGAGCCAGGAGGTCATTGTTTGAGAAGGAGCGACCTGCTCCTAGAACACCCGAAGTTGCTACTAAAAGTGTTGGCAAAAGGCCTGAGCGTTGTGCATCCCCTATTCTGATTTCATCAAATTCTAATGGCAACGGTTCTGAAATAGACTCGAATTATCGATGTTACCTGGCGGCCTTGATCGAGCTCATGGGAGTGAATGAAGAGGTCCTTGCAGTTGAACCAATAACTACAGTGGCACCGTGCCAAGTTGTTGGGTGTTGTGCTAATGTGGCTGGAGGGAAGAAAATGTTTTCGCTTCTTACTAAGGCGAGAACTCGAAGCGGTCGCCTATACTGGGGTCGTGGGTCTACTTAATGGTTGTTGGTGTTGGGTCTGTTGGTCGTGGGTGGTTATTTTCCTGGTGTTTCATCTTGTTGATGTAGACGTGCGCGTTCCTGGCACGCTTTTTTGTGTTTCTCCGACTAGTTATTGTGTAACTGTTTTTTGATTCCTCAGATCATACACTTTTCTATCTAATGATGAGGAATGTGAATTCGAATTTCATTCTAAATGAAATTCAATTTTGAAATTAACAATGTAGCCTAATGCTTTGTTGCTCTCCTATCCTATAAAGGAGATTTCACGCTCATTGTTAGTGTCGGATTTTTGAATCCTGAAAGTTTTGAATATATGTACAGTTAGTTCATTTTACTATAGTTTTCTTGGAGGCTTTAGTTAATATCTTTTCTGGTCAGTTGTATATGAAGCAAGCAAGCCTTGCTAATGTAATTACAAATATTCAAGCAATAAATGATAATCATTTTGAAACAATTGCTCTCCTAATTGTGTGTCATAAGTTGTGAATGAGCCTATCAATGATATTTTCATTCACTTTCAATGGTATATTTGAATGTGTTCTTCATTTCCCTGCTTTGGCTCAATGAGTTAATGAAATTGCTTGAAAATGAGTTACAGATTTATGATTATACATTCAAGATTGCTAAGGAGTGTTGTTTTAAAATTAAAATTTGCATGATGTAAAGCATTATGGTGATATGTCTACAATATCTGGATTATGCTTTGTATGACTCCTGCCCAATGGATGCGGCACTGGCTATTTTCTTCAAGATTACTACAGGACTGTAATTCTAAACATGGTGGTCTAAGAGCTGAACACAACAAAATATTAAACCCTATCTCTCTATGAGAGGCAAATCTTGCATTGAAGTCTTCAATCCTGTTGCTCTAAGATACATGTTATTATTCTTTGGTCTGCCAATACAAAGAGTAATTACTATCTCATTGCATGTATAGGGATTGTAATCTGTAGGAAGAAGTGTTCTTACCAGTCATAGAACATTCTTATGAACACATTTAGGTTTACCCACCTTGGTTTCACAGAGCCAAAAGTGTAGGAGATGTCAGTCTTTGACTAGATCTCGTTAGTTGGCCACTAGCCTTTGTGGTTCTTTAATATAGAGGTTGGCTACCTCTTAGATAATTGCAAATCCTATGTGGGAAAAAAAACCAACAGTATGAAAAAAGAGTTAGTAGAAGGGTGATCCCACAATGCTAGTTTACAATGTCTGAGAGATTCTGATTTTTGTTGAAATCACATATTTTTAGAAAATATAATGATTCAAGCCTTAAAAATTTCCATTGAAGGATTCCAATTGAAGAGGATTTGATCAAACCACCTTAGATCAAACCCCCTTAGATAGAACCCTGCTAGTTTTAAACCATATCTATAATAGAGTCTCCTTTACACCTATCAAAATGCTGATAAAAAACCACTTTTGATTTACCTTTTGGGGGATCAAATGAATTCATTTAAAATTAATTTTTTGTAAGTATGTAGTCCTTATTATAAGCTTCCCAAAAAGTATAATTTTAAATAAATTTAATTTTATTATTATATTTATTTTTTATTTCTTGCGAATGTAGGTTTTTCACCAAAAATCAAGCTCTCTATTATGCATAGTGGAAAAATATAAGATTATAAAAAAAAAATTGAAAAATATGAGTGCACTATATATTGAAGTCCTTGATCCTTACAAAAAAAAAAAATTGAATTTCGATATATACAAAAAAAGTTGTGTTATACGGTCCACCTATTTTTGAATTATAATTGGTTTGACTTCAAAACTTGATTAAGGAAAAAATATTCAATAAAAAACTATGAAACCAATTGGAAGCACTAGATATCATAGTTACAAATCTAAATTCGAAAAAAATAGAATTTTATCCTTCATGGAAAATAGTTGTGTTAAACGGTGAGTGTCACTCCTTAAAAATGGTGTTTACTAAAAAAAACTAGTTTTCAAAGGAGATGGAAAAAGAAGTGCAATCTGATTCCAATTTTTTTGAAAAAATATATATTTAGAATCTACAGAAAAAATATCACAAATCACTAGTTTGCATCATCTTCAAATTCCTCACGATTTAGTTGCTATAGGTGTCTGAAAGTGAAGATTTAGTTAGGAAAAATTAGTTCAGTGTCCAGTTTGGCCAAAAATTGTAAACTAGTATTGTGGGATCACCCAAAATATGTAGCATCAAAATTACTATCATACATATGGGCACATTTTCTAAGTATTTGTGCATCACCTTCTTATACAATGGTGAAGTCCACTCTAGATCAAATCAAAGATATAACTTGTCTTTTGTATTACTTAGTTGATCAATTTTATCATATTCTTTCATAGTATTCTTTGTAAGTATGGGATTATAAGGAATATTAGGTACATTAGATGGAAAAGAGTTTTAAAATATTGGCCTCTAGCCATCCTTCAATAATTATGTCCAATAGTATAGTATTTAATATTTTGAATCAAATGCAACATGAAAAGTAGGCATATGTCTACTCAAAGAGAAATTGACATGTGAATAGAAGAAAAATAATGCATGTTTTCCATACGAATACTATGGGAGAAATATGGACAAGCTTCAAAAAAGTCAAATAAGTCCATACTATCCTTAAGGGCACTAGGTTGAGAAGAATATGCAATAAAAGCATGTGCCAAATATATAAAAGAAGTGTGAAGAAAAATGATGAATCAAAGCATTGCAATTGTCTACCACATAAATAGAGTCTAAAACTAATAATCAATAAGATGTTTAAAACCATTGAAACATTCATAACTAGCAATCATGAATGATTTAACATGTAAATTTAAACATCTATGATACCGTCACAATCCTTAGCTAATAGTTGCTCACTAAGAGAAATAATATCATCGTGTAATGTGTAAGAGGGAAATGAAGCACCACTATAATACACATGTGAAGATAATAGACTATTACCATGGTGTACATTATCATCATGCAATGTATCATTGGGGAAATATTATCATGAGTATCCATATAGCTAAAATAAGATTTAAAAGAGTAGTCATCATGAAATACATTATTATGTATAAAAGAAGGTATGCCATCAAGAGAATATGGTTATATGGTAATAGGGATATCATGAACTGTGGGATAAATACCATCATAAGCTATAAAAATGTCAGGAAAAGATAAAGAAGGTGTAACCTCATCAAGATATACCATACTAAGTGTATCACTAACATATAGTATATATTTTAGACATGATATGCTCATCACTATCACAAGCCACATGTGAAATAAGATTAATTTGAAAATCATGGATACATGAAATGAGTATGCGTAAAAGAAAAGGATAAGCACTAACTCAATGGAAGGAAATTCTATACATTATAAAATAAAACCTCCATAAAAGCACATCCTCATCAATAGAAAAAAATGTCATGATAATACCAGGGACAAAAGGATTGTTTATCACAAAAGATAGCTATGCATCAAAATTAACAAGATGTGCATGGATATGCGAAAGGGATGATTGCTTAAGAGTGTCCATAATACAAGATATGACAATGGAATACAAACCTTTAGGGGTGGGTGAGAGGGAATAAATCAAGAGATACCAAAAGGATAAGGTGAATGATATAACAATGACCGAAGAGAATATAAATAAAAAAATATCAAGGTAATATAAAAATTTAAAAAACAATCAATAATCATAACTAAAAGAAGTGAAAAACCCAAACCCTAAATACCAAGGAAAGGATGTATTAGGTACACGAAATATAAGATCAGGCCTAAAAATAAGTAAGACAATGAATGATCACACTAGAACACAAACAAACCTTGGGAAATTTGATATAAAAGGAAATCAATAAGAAAATTGAGATCATATACACTGATGAAGGAGAAGATAATCTAAGGGAAACCCTAGATCATTTTAAAAAATGTTAGATTCACTAGAAATATAAAGAAAATAAATGATTTACATTTAAGTTATCTAGGCTAATTAAATATATTCAATTTATTGGAAAACAATTAACTTATATAACGAGACTAAAATATATGTGATAATTAAATAGGTGGGTAGATGTACTTAGATCAATAATAGATAAAAGATACTGATGATTTTATGGAATATTAGAATAATAACTACTTTGGTTTGAACAAATATCTTATAGTCAACTTAGAAAATAATTATGTGAATCAATGTTGCATCTTGCATGGTTGATCTAGATTGATAGAAAATGCGAATGAGAAATATAGTTTCCTAAATGTTGGATTTTTTATAAGTCAAGGTGGTGGTTTATAAATACCATTAAGGATATAGATTTGATTCATTTTTAGTACTTGCTGAGCATAGTACTAGCTGAGCATAGTACTATTGCAATCAGTTCTTCAACTCATTTTGTTAATTAGTTATTAATAAGTTGGTTTTGAACCAATTAAAAACTAGAATTTTATGCTCCTCATATATAATTTAATTTTTTTAAAGTGAACATGTTATACTTAACTTTTTAAAATTGTAAAAATTATTTTTCACAAACATAATTGGCTAAGAAGTTTGGGGTGTTATGGACAAATTTATAGGGAAAGCAAGGTAAACTATTTTTTTTTAAAAATGATTTTTCATTTTTTTTTCTTTATAAAATCATTTCCATTAAATCTTTTCTAAAATAAACAAATGTTACTTATTTTTAAATTATTTAAGAATGATGTTTTTAATGTATGTAATTGTTATTTTTTTTATTAAAGAGAATCTTACAAAAATCACTTAGCTATTTTATAGAATTTGGATTCACATTATTAAAGTAATAAAATTAAACCTAAATTAATCCATAAATTAGCATATAAAGATAATATTCCTAAAGATTTGATTTTACACAATTAAAATAAAAATTTAAATTAAAGTTTAAACTATTTGATATTGTCACTTTTTTATTTTCCAAATTTTATTCATTTCAAAACATAAATAAATACAAATAAAAATTAAATTAAAATAACTAAAATTATTAATTAAATTATAATTCTAATCCTAAAAAAATATAATTAGATTTAGGATTAGAATTAAGAATAAGGTAAAAAAATATGGTTAAAATTATTCAAAAATTAAAATAAATTAAAAATAAAATATTACTAATAAAAATCACTAAAATATTATTAATATATATAATGCTCCAAAAATTTATTTATCTAATATCTTATTTCATATCTTATTCCCAATATTAATTCATATATATTTTTATTAATGTCACGCTATAATTCTTTATGGTAAGGGTTAGAGTTACCACCATAGTTAGGGATAGTGTTATGACCATAGTTAGAGTTAGAGATAGGTCTAAGAGGCAATGTCTAAGTAACCTACAAAACAATCATTTGATCGTATTTATTAATTAATTAAAAATAAAGAATGCATTGTATCTTTATTTTTAATTAATTAATAAATACGATCAAATGGTCGTTTATGCTGCTTAGACAATTGGATCTAAGTTTAGGATAATGGTTTAAAATTTATTGTTAAAATCAGGTTTAGGATTAATATTAAGATTAGAATTAAAGTGTGAATTAGAATTAAAATTAAGTCATGCAAAGAACTAATTAACAATACTAAAACACTTACTAACTACTACGTGACACTTGTTGTCATTTGAAAGTGGATATATTCTCCTTATTAATTCATTTGCATGTGTGTAGATGCACAATGATTCATGAATGCTTTTAAATATTGACGAAGCAACATGTGTGCTAATTAAAACTAAAATTCAAATTTGAAATCTTTAGATTATAGAAGATTATTCTCATGCTCCAACTGGTTTACCTATGTCAGTAACATGGAGGAGTAGCCTACTTATTTCTATGGTGGAGCAAATAGAAGTGCAGAACCTCTAAAACCTCCATTTCTGGAGTGCAGAAAATGTCAGCTGTATCGCTAATGCCAACCATCCAAACCACATTGAATAGCTGCTTGTGGAGGCATGTGCATTGATGCCATCGCCGTAAAATTACTGCTCCAACTGTAATCATATTTATTAATAGCCAATGCGAATCTGACAGTACGCCGCCTTATATCAGTACATGCGTAACGTTATTCATTCTGTCTTAAATAATCCAGCTCTGGGGATTTGTTCTCATATTTATTTTTCAATGTAAAATTCAGACGAATGATTATAGATGCCCTGCAGGGTCAGTCTACAATTAATTATCATGGAGCATCCCAAATCTCCTCATAAATGCAAATGCAAGTCAAAAGTTATTGTATGACACTTCGTTCTCCTTTTTATTGCTGCTCTTCCTTGGAGGGTATTATTTTATCTAGGTATCCAAAGTAAGGGAGGGATTATAATGGCAGAAATGAAAGAGGGCTTTGTTGTCTGTTACTTCTTGCTGATATGCATTTTGGCAACTTCTTCTGCGGCATTGAATGACAAAGGTTTGAGTTAAATATTAATGAAATTTAGTAGTCTATATTGTAGACGCTAATACGAGTGGTCATGACTTCTGCAGATATTTCTGTGGCCCATGCTCAAGTGACTTTGCATGGGGAGGATTTCGATGCCAGGCCAATCTTAGAAGATAAGGTAAACCTGCTAAGAATCTCAGTACTGATTCTTAAAAACCCATAACATACTTTTTCCCTCCATTGTATATTCAGTGTTTTGTTTTACATTTGCTGTTTCTTTATGTATAACAGCTTGGGGAAGCCAAAGTTAAGAAAGAAGTTATATTTTCTCCAGAAGGTTACAGGTACAAAAGCAAAAGCATTAAAGTCAGGAGAACAGAAAATTGGATTTATCAGTCTGATTATAAGGATCCAACTACCCATCCAGTTACTCCGTCTCCTTGATAAACTAGGTGTACTGTTCACAGTCTGCAATGCAATATTTGTAGGGTATATGGACAAAAAGTAGAGTGTGAACGTTATTTTTGAGCGTCTGATTATCACAACATTAGCTAAGCACAGAATACAGGGATTCTAGCTGTAAATGGTTAATATTTATATTTTCTTGCGGATAATAGACATAATGTATAGGGTAAAGAAAATCTCTCTCGGGCTTTTTGTGTAGGTGGGTTACGGGTATGATTAAAACGATATCTACAGTTACAAAAGAATGTTCTCCCTTGGTTCTTTCGTAGTCTTTGTAATGCTTCCAGGTGGTATTTTTGAATCTGAAATATTGGAAACAAAATCCTGGCATATAAAAAGTTTCCAGCTGTTTTTGGATTTGATTATATAATTTTTGTAATAGTATTAGATGTACATAAACTTATTTTGTAGTGGATGTTTTTAATAGCATTATAGGTCAAACTTGGATTCCATTATATTTATGGAAAGCTGATATGCTCATAATTTAGAGTCATTTTAAGTCAATTAGTATTTTATAAAATTATGTTCTCCATGTATAATTTTTGCATTAAGTTATCTGTATAGATTTTCATATTTTCAAGTCTGCTAACACTATATGAAATCATGTTATTCATGTATATTTTTATACTCTACTCATCATATGGATATTGCATTTTTTTTTATATTATATAGGTAATTGAACCATGATCTATTAAAGAAGTAAAAAATAAAATAAATTCATAATTTGAACACTTTCAAATTTCTTATTAATGATTTATTTTAGAATATTCATTTTATGTTATTTATATGAATGCTGACTTAATATTTTTTATTATGTCACAAATATGTAATTGTGGATTACTATTTATTTTGATTATAGTAGAAGGTCATTATTAAAGGATATGTTAGAGATAGAAATGTAAGAGCATTATTGAATAGAACAGTATCAATTTAAATGCCATGTATATAAGACACCAAGGAGTTAGGGTGAAAATTTTAGCTAGCTTCGAAGGGAGGAAGCTTGAATGGTACTCTTACCATTAGTTAATAATGTTCTTTTCAAGTTTTGAATTTAGATATGTTTTTCTTACTCAAAATTATTTAACATAAAAAATGATTATATTATTTTAAAATATCTATAAAAAATTAAAATTATTAAATATTTAAGTTAATTGAGATTAAAATAAAAAATAAAACTATTTAATTAATTGAATATAAAATTAAAAAAATTACAACATATGATTAATTGAAAGTACTAGCGACTAATTAAAAGTACTTCTTTACTTGTCAATATATAATAAAATTATCAAGACTTTGAAAGTCATAAACAACTATAATAGATAATTATATGTTAAATAGATTAACATACTTCTAAAAATATAAAGTTTGCCCACTAACATTGAAAAGGAAAAAATATAAAGAAATAGATAAAGCATATTTAAAAGGAAAAGTTAATTTAATTGGGAAGAGGCTTTTTAATGAATAATGTATATATTATGATATTGCTATCAGGATTCAATCGTGTACTTTTCGAGTCAAACTCATTGACCCATGATTCATGAGTATATTACTAATTGAAAGATAATTTTACATACGTTTAGAAAAAAAGGAGGATGGAAAGAGTCACCCCAAAATTCCAAACACAACTACAGCCTGGAACATAAAACTAACAACACAATTATAAAAGAGTGCTTAACAATGAGAGCAATAATAGAGAGAGGAGGTAGTTTTAGTCATTTGACTTGTCACATACATTAGTGGGATCCAAAGTGTTCATGAGAGGGTACCAACCATCATTGCCATAATTTTCATTATCTTGTTTATCTTCAGTAGCAACTTCGATAGAAGAAATAGTAAGAGCCAACCAAGAGAACTAGCCAAAATTTGGCTAGCTAGCAATGCCACTATCAAAAGCTAAGGGATAAGTAGAGTAGTAGCGAGTGTGTTGTGACCATCCTCATTGAGCACAATCTCTTCTCATAGAAGGTGAAGATGTTCGAGAATGAGTTTCTCAATTACCATGAGCAAATTGATTGTATCCTCAATGAACTTGTATTCATAAGTTTGAAGAATGACCAAATTCCTCATAGATTATATTAGATTTTCCTTACTATTATCTAATATTTGATTAGTTTTAATTAATTTAACTTTTAGTTTAAAAAATCACAAATTTGTAGAAGTGATACAAGTTTTTTTGTTAGGCTTCTATAGAAAGCTAGATTAAAGTTTTAATGTTACTTTGTAATATTATGCAAGTTGTAATATTTTGTATTGAATGTCTATTAATTATATTTTTGTATAAAGATAATATATTATATCTTGTGTAGAACAAGTGCAAAGAATGGAATTATATCTTGAAGTTTAAGTTAGTCAAATCTTAAAACATCAATAATATTAATAAAAAATATTTTAATAAATTTATAGAATGGATAAGTTTTAAGTAAAGCCTCCACACTAAAAGAGAAGTTATATGTACCCAACACCATCATAATTGAGGTTTTTTGAAAATGGTAAAGTGAAAGATAGAATGAACAAAAGGGGTTAGGGTTTCTAGATGCATACAAAACGAGGCAAAAAATAAGGTTCTCAAATCAAAAGTAGCTTGAGAATAGTAGTATCTATTTTTTAACACAATATTGTAGTCAAGTCTATTGTTGTACATCAATGTAGCGTAAAGAAACTATTACGTAGGTAGGGATGGAATTACATATAATAGCTATTTCAAAAGAGATAAGGATATTCAATATGATCAAATCTACTTGAAATAATGAAGAAACAAAAATATCCACCATTAGATTGAAAGCCTAATAACTAATGGTCTAGATTTATAATATATCATTTATTTAATGTATGTTGGCCATTTAGGAGTTTTCTGAAAAAGTTAACAAAAAAATGTTTACACACATCCCACTCCTTCCCTCCACCCCGTGCTCCAACTGTGTATTACACCTATAAGTGGAACTAATATATATATATATATATGAAAATGATAAAATGATATGAAACTGATATAATTGCAAGGTGTTCTAAAACTGAGAGATTTGTTGAGAAATTATGTCTCAATCTTGCAATAATATAAAAGTTATTATTGATAGGATATATATACCTATCAACAATAAATTTTATATAACTGCAAGGTTGAGACATAATTTCTCAACAAATCTCCCAGTTTTTGAACACCTTGCAAGAGCAACGAGAGGGAGTAAACATTGTCTCTTAATTGCTAGGGTCTGAAAGGCCCATAGTCTCTTAACACCATATGAAATTCTTTGTGCTCACAGGCTTAGTTAAAGAATCATTCATTCATCAAAGACTCTACTTTAACCATTTTCACCTTGTCATCTTTGACCATATTTCGAACAAAATGATACTGTACATCAATGTGCTTGGTCCTAGCATTAAATGTTGGGTTTTTTGGCTAGACATATCACATTCTAACTGTCACAATAAATTATCACTACACCTTGTTTTATTCCAATATCTGAACACACTCTCTTAAGCCAAATGGCTTCTTTACAAGCATGAGTACTTGCCATATACTTTGCTTTAGCAGTGGACAAAACAACCACAATATGTCCCTTACTCATCCAGCTAATTGCACCACCAAATAAAGTAGACACATAAGCATTGGTGGACCGTCTGCTATTAATATCACCTACCTAGTCTTAATCCACATAACCGTGAATATCAAGGGAAATCTCATCTTCATTCATATTACTATGATAACACAAGGAATAATCTAAGGTATCACACAAATATCTGAGAACTCTTTTAATTGCATCCCAATGATCTCTACCAGGATTAGACATATATCTAGAAATAACTCCCACTTCTTGGGCAATGACTAGTCTAGTTCAAACCATAGCATACAACAAACTCCCAAGTGCAATTTGGTAAGGCACTTTGCTCATTTCTTCCATCTCTGATGTAGTGTTGGACAATCTAAAATAGATAACTTCGTTCCAATAGAAAGGGGAACACACAATGGTTTACATTCTCGCATATTAAATCTCCATAAAATTGAATTGGCATACTTAATTTGGCCAAGCCATAGCTTTCTGTTCACTCTATCTCTTTTAATTTCCATCCCAAGAATGTTTCTAGCTACACCAAGGTCTTTAATTTCAAATTTAGCAGCAAGTTGAGATTTTAGTTTTGAAATCATACCTTTCCCCTTGCCAATAAATAACACATCATCAACATATAATGTAATAAATAGGAAATGATAACCATCAGTTTTATAATAAACACAATGATCTAATTTATAACGACCAAATCCCAAACTCAATGCATATGTATCAAATTTCTGGTACCACATCCTAAGACTTTGTTTTGGGCCAAACAAAGATTTCTTCAATTTGCAAACCAACTTACTTTTACCTTTAACCATGTAGTGCTTTGGTTGTGTGATTTAAATATCCTCCTCCAAGTCACCATGAAGGAAAGCAGTTTTCACATCCATTTGCTCAACCTCTAAATCATAAGCAGTAGTAATAAAAAGCAAAAATCTAATGGATGTCATTTTTGCAATAGGAGAAAATATCTCACCATAATCAACACCCTCAACTTGAGAGTAAACTTTTGCAACCAACCTTTCTTTATACTTGTCAATACCTCCATCTAAACCAATCTATTTCTTGAACACCCATTTACAACCAAGAGGCTTTCATCCTTCAAGCAATGGTACAAGATCCCATGTATCATTCTTTTTCAAGGATGTTATTTCTTCATCCATAGCAATCTTTCAAGATTCTGCATCATTCATACCTAATGCCTCTTCTACAAATTTGAGTTCATCTATGTTAGTATTTAAAGAAAAATACATCTCCAATCATCAGGTGAATACCTTTCAAGTGGTTTCCTATACCTTATAGACCTCTGAACAAGTTGAGTTGGAGGTTCTTCCTCCTCTTATGAAGATTAAAAGCTAGATGAGCTCTCAACTTCTTGTCTATCCATGGGCCTTGATTCAACTTTCTTAGGTGTAGAATGAAATTGAATCACATCTTCTTGTTTACTTTGTTCTAGTTGCAATGTAACAAAAGAAGGCTTAGTTTCTCTAAAAATAATGCTTCTACTATATATTATCTTTTGTGCAAGAGGATCTAAAAGCTTGTATCCTTTCCCACCATAATCATGTTCGTTGATAATACATTTCACAGCCTTGTTCTCCATCTTTGTTCACTTCTCCTTTGACACATATGCATATGCCTCGCAACCAAAAACTCTAAGATGTCTTAATGAAGGCTTGCGACTTGACCATGCCTCTAAAGATTATTTATCAACAAGAGTTGATGTAGGAGACCTATTAATCAGGTAACAAGCAGTGGCAAAAACTTCCACCCAAAACCTTTTTTCTAGGACAACACCACTCAAAATACTCCTAGCCTTCTCCATCAGTGTCATGTTCATTCTTTCTACAACTCCATTTATGTTGTGGAGAATACAGAGTTTTCTTTTGTCTATGAATACCATAGTCTTTACATAATCTATCAAAATTGTTAGAGAAAAAATCACCACCATTATCAGTCCTTAAACATTTTATTTTATTTCCAGCTTGCAACTCAACCATTGCTTTAAATTATTTAAATAAACTAAAAAATGTAGATTCACTCTTTAGAAAATATACCCATGTCATTCTACTATAATCATCAATAAATGAAACATAATATGTGAATTTACCAATCAAAGGAACATCTACAAGACCAAACATAATAGAATGAATAAGATCCAATACACCACAAGATTTATGATAAGTTGAGTAAAAGTGAATGTGGTTTTTTTTTCCATAAATGCAATGCTCATAGAAATCAAATTCAAGATTACAATCAGATAAACCTTCAACAAGGTTTTTTTTTTCAAGTTCCTTAGACCCTTTTCTCCAATGTAGCCAAGTCTCTAGTACCATAACATAGTTTTATCTATAGGTGACTCTTATTTAGAAGAAAGAGCACCCTTGGGTACCTAGAAGTGATGACCATCCACTGAAGGTGAAACCCTCACCTCTTCCACAACCTTTCTTTTCACAAAAGTACTATTGCACTCAATAGTGCATGCATCAAGCTTATACAATGTTCCATATCTAATGCCTTTAGAAATCTCCATAACACCTCTAACCATCTTGCATCCCGCATCAAAAAATACTACCTAAACACCTGCATCTATTAGTTCGCTCACATATAATAGATTTTATGCTAATCCAAGGATATGCAACACACCATTAATCCTTTTTATTCTACCATTAGGAAACCCAATTTTAACTTTACCATGACCAATAATATTTAAATAAAAATCATAACCCAAGTATACCTTACCTCCATCAAATTCTTCATATTCATAAAACCAATCTCTATTAAAGGTCATATGGAAATATGCACTTGAGTCAATTAACCATGCATCATTACTTGAAATTTTTTCCAAAGTTGCAATGAATGTGTCACCATCTTCCTTCTCAGACTTAGAATTAGAATCAAATCTCATCTTTTTCTTCTTCTTTTCTTCTTTGAATTCCTTACAAACATGTCCATGCTTACCACAATTCTAGCAAATAACTTTTAACTTTTCAGGAGATTTAGATCTCCCCTTGGACTAGGATTTGTCACACTTCTCATTCTTCTTGCCTTTTTTCCTTAGGTCTTCCACGAACATTTAGGGCCTCCTTGGTAGTGATGGATACCTTCCTCCTCATTTCTTTAGAAAGAAAAGAAGCCACCACATCTTCAGTCTTCAAAATAACATAAGTACTCCCAATAGCCATAACAAGAGAATTCCATGAATTAGGCAAAGAACAAAGCAAGATCTTGCATTTCTCCTCCTTGTCCATTTTGACACCAACCGATGCCAATTGAGTTGCCAACATATTACATGATTCTAGGTGGTATGTGATTCATCCACCCTCTTCCATTCTCAAGGAATACAACTTCTTTCTCAAGAAAATCTTGTTCACTAAATATTTGGCTTGATACATCTCACCAAGTTTCTTTCATAGTTCTTGCGCAAAGGTCTCTTCATGGACACTAATTAAAACAAAGTCTACCAAGAACAATCTGATTATACCCTTGGCTTTATGGTCCATAACATCATATTGAGAAACCTAAGTAGGATTTGCAGGCCTTCAAACATTCTCATCAACATCCCATAGATCTCGATCTATCAAGTGATCCTCTATCTTCTGCTTCCACATTTCAAAATTATTTCTAGAAAATTTATCCACCTCTATTCTCCCTAATGAAAATTCCATCTGAAAATTCTTGCAACAAGATCACAAATTATCTTCTGCACAAGATCCCACTAAAATATGGATTAGTTCAAAAAACCCAACAACCCATAAGTAAAACCACTTGTAAGGAAGCTAAGGTAGCGAAACAACTTCCTACACTAATCTTGAGAGGAGAATAATACAAAACTTTACAAATCTTTAACTATTACAGAAAATTAAATAGAAATTTAAACAAATTTCATGCATACCACAACATGCTAATTTATGTGGGGAAAACCCTTTTGAGAGAAAAACCCCACACTCCAAAATATTCCCAATATATTATTAAAAAATTACAAAGATTGCAATATAATTGCAGAGCAAGCTTCTCATAGGAATATCACCACCAAATATCTAGAGACAACACGACTGTTAGCATCAAACTCTTAGAACACATTACCATCTACAAATGTAGGGCAATGCCCTCATAAAATAGGGTTACCTTCTAGGGAAAGACAAGCCAACAAAATATACACCATTATATCTAAAACCTAGAATATTTAACATCTTAGATCTATTTGCAATATATCATTTATCTAATATATGTTGGCCATTTAGGAGTTTTTTGAAAAAGTTAACAAAAAATTGTTTACACGCATCCCACTCCCCCCCTCCACCCGTGCTCCCATTGTATATTACACCTATTAGTGTAACTAGGAAATATATACATATATTCATATATATATATATATCCTATCAACAATAACCTTTATATAATTGCAAGGTTGAGACACAATTTCCCAACACCCATGTGGATAGAACTAACCTTGTTAAACATGTATTTTTTTCATTTCTAAAAGGAATTGTAGCCCACCTTGGTAGAGTAATTTGGTGCAAGTATAACTTATTAGATAAATTTTCTAGCAGGCCTTATAACTTATTACATTGATATAGATTTAAACAAGCCTTTGCTAGAGACCATTAAAATTATAGTCCTTAAACTTGAAATGGAACAACCAATAGTTTATTTAAATGAACCAAATGGGTAAGTGAAAGAAGTTGGGTCCACTTTTAGGGGAAGTATCAAGCTTGAAAAAATCTTGATAGAAATGAGTACCCATTTCATAAAATATGGGACCCATTAAGGATCATACTTTCGAACCTAAATTTATACCTATATATGAAATGAGTACCCATTTTGATTTTTAAAACAGGTACATGTTCTAAAATGGGTATCCATTTTTTTAAAATGGATTCCCATTTCCAATTACATCATATTCCCACTCCTCTTTAAACTAAGGACGCATTTTGGAGCGGGTACACATTTCATAAAATTTGAAACCCATGTTTGCTTTTGTTTTAGGCTTGGAAACCCAACCCTTAAACTTGGACTTGCAACTACAGTGCCATGAAAATAGCAAGAGAAAAAATGACTTTAGCAATATGGTTGACGACCTTTTTCAAAAATATTTAACGAAATTAAAACCCATTATATATGACAATTTCTAGTTTTCAATATGTATATATTTTTTTAATAATTGAACTTATTTTTATGTTTTTTTATCAATTTTTGAGGAATCTCATCCTTAAACTTGAAATGTTAGGTATTAGTATTTTAAATAATAACTTTTAATTTAAAAAAAAAAATTCAAAAAAAAATCAGCAATTCAAACATTATTCTTTACACAATGAAAAAAATCATTTTATGTTTAGTTTAGCTCAAACTATATTTTCCATACACGAGGGGTTTTTGAAAATAACAATTAGGGTCAATGAAAAATTAATAAAAATATATATTTGGAAAAAATTATCCTCATCAAACATCACTTTAATACAAATCTTTCCTCAAAATAAAATAGAAAAAAATATTTATTTAGGTCAAATTATGCTTGCCATACACATACATGTTTTTGATAAGGTAAGTAGGGTTTTGAAAGGGCCCAAAACCTTGTATAGAGCTAAGAAAAGGAAACTTCCAAACACCAAAGTATCAAACTTTTCCAACGAAACAAAGAAGCAAAACCAATAGACACACTGTAGTAACACAACAAACTAACCAACACGTGGTCACCAAATAACCAGGAGTGACAAAACACTCAGAACCAACAACAGTCCTAAGTTAAAGCCAAAGAAACATCAAAGGTCAAGAGCCAGGATTAAATTACAAAGCAAACACATGATGCAAACCAAGATCCCAACACCAAACACAATGCCAAAGATACCTGTGTTGTGAGAGAGAATGAGAATTTCAAAGGAGCTATAAATTTAACCCCCATCAAACACATCTACAATAGAGAACTAGCAACACAGATCCACTAGCACAAACCAATCTACACCACACAAGTGAAAAACCCCCATCTCCCTAGGACCAAATAAGAGATGGCCTCACAAACCTTCAGATCCAACAACACTGAAACCACAGGCAACCACAAAGTAAGCCAAAAAAGCTAAATACTAGCCACAAACATAGGAAAAAATCCTAACAGCGACAAGATCCCCAAAGAGTATGAGAAAACACCTCCTTTGCAGTAGCTTACTTTGCAGCTAACAATTCCATGGAAAGCCATAAAAACTTCCACAACCCAGAACAAAAAATGCAACCATCAAAGAGAAACTCTTCCTCAAGTCAACCATACCAACATCAACAAAGAGAAAACCCAAGAAGAAAACTTCAGTAAACTAAATACAATCATCCATAAGTAACACAAATCAACACCATGACCAGAATGATTTTTGAACAGGTCCAAACCCTCGTGGGGCAGAGCATTAACCCCCAACAACTTGCATGTGTTGCAAGTATGAGGCATGTATGAAGGTGTTGTCATTGATGCCAGTTGGTTAACTAGTTTTCCACTAGTTGTTGTTGTCATTGATGTTATGGATAATGGTTATTGGTATTTTATTGCGAGGATATTGAGAAAATTGTAACGAAGAAAGGTTGCAGGTATTCAATGGTTGCTCCAGGTTTTACTTTGGGATTTTCTCCTATGTTTGTGTGGTTTAGATATATTAATCATGATTATTGAAAGTTTCTATTTCCAGATTTTGGGGTTTTGGATCATTGTTTAGTGCGAGTTGTATTCACCAGTTGTAAACTGTGTTTTTCTTCTTCAGTATATCTGGTTGAGGTCCAAGAGAAATTTAGTTGCTTCAAATTTATTCTTGTTTGAGTCTTATAACTTATGATTTTGAGGATAAGCTATTGGGAATGTTTTCAAGTTAATTTTGTTATCTAGAAAGTTTGGATCATGTTAAGGTTGTGTGTGCTTAATTTATTTATGTGTTTTACACTGGTTTGGCCAACCTTGTGTTTAACACTACCTTTGAGGCTTATGGAAGTATGTTGAAGCATGTGGTTGTGTCACCCTCATTCTATTTCCACCCTAGAATGTTTTGGTATCAACCTAATTTGAATTTGTAAATGAAAATGGTACATGGTCGACTTTGGATATGTTTCAGAGTTGAAGATGGTATAAATACAAGATGAGATATTGGTGAAAGGTGTGTAAAGAAATAGAGAAAGATAGATGCGAAAACAAATGTGAAATATAATGTATGGTTGAGCAGATCAGTGCAAAATATAACTCTCAAGTTTCTGGATGTAGTGAGCTGAAGGTGTACTCTATCATTCATGCATGTTTGCAAGTGTTTGAGCGAATTGTGGTGGAAATATTTGTTGCATTGAGATTGCCAAGTCTCTATAAAAAAATATCTTCTATCTTCTTTGTATCTATGTGGTAGTGAGCCCTCTGGGTGGTTAACCCTTGTTGGATAGTGAGCCTTGATCTAGACAGTGAGTCTTGTTTTTGGTAGTGAGTCTTCTTTGGCAGTAAGCCTTTGTAATCGGTTTTGATATTCTTTATATTTTGAGCTAATCCTCACCACGGTTTTTCCCTTACTGGATTTTCCATGTAAATATGGTGTTATTGTGATGTGTGATGCTTTTCAGTTTTTGCTTTTGCACTTAATGATTAAATCACATTAGTAGAGTAGAGGATTTATGTTTATCTAATTTTTTGGTGGAAGTTCTTAAAGGTTAAAATTTTGTTACAACTGATTCACCCCCCTCTTATTTGTCTTGTTCAACTATTGGTATTAGAGCTTGGTTCTTTGGAGAGGAGATTAACCGCTTAAGGAAGGTCTGAGATGGCAAGAAAAATCACTTTTGAGTATCCTAGGTTCAATGGAGCTAATTATGCTATATATGGAAAATACAAATGGAATGATATCTGGAGTAATGTGAATATGATGTTGAGAAAGCTTATAAGACTGCTTACATTCCTCCAGCTAATGGTTTGAGTACAATTGATGAAATCAAGGCACATGAAGAAAACAATAAGGAAAAGTTCATTCTAAAGAATAGTCTTTAACATTTCAAGTTGATTAAAGTTCAAAATATCAGAAGACTACTAAAGAAGTCTAGGATGCTTTAGAAAAGACACACGAAGGTGATGAAAAGGTCAAAGAAGCAAAGTTGCAGAATTTGGAGGCACATTTTGAGATCCTACATATGTTTGAAGATGAGAATATTAAATCCTATGTATTAAGAGTGGATGAGATGGTAGGTGGAATGCAAGGAATCGGTTCTATAGTAGATGAACCCGGGATTGTGAAGAAGATTCTTAGAACTCTTCCTGATGCATATAGTGAAAAGGTATCTGCTATTGAAGAATATATGGATTACAAGACTTATACCAAAGATCAATTATTGTGAACTCTAACATCTTTTGAGATGAGAAAACCAAATTTGAGAAATGGATCCAAACCAAAAACTATTCTTAAGGCTACAAGAGTTGAAGATCCAAATGAAGAAAACCTTGATGAAGTAGAAGCTAACTTTGTGAGAAGGATGAGGAAAGGCTCTGGTAAGTATGAAGGTAAGTTACCCTTTAAATTATTTAGTTGTGGAGGAATAGGTCATTATGCTTTGAGATGTCTAGAAAGAACTAAGAACAAAGAAAGATTCAACAAAGAAAACAAAGGTAAGAAGATCAATAAAGCATATTATGTGAATGAGGATGCTTGTATTTCTGATGAAGAATCTGATTATGGATATTTTTATGACAATGAATGCTTGTTCTTGGCTATAAAAGATGAATCTACTTATGCTAATACTGAAATAAAAGTGAAAGAATTTCCTCCAGAGAAAGATGAAGATACTATGATATCTTCCCTACATGCTAAACAAGAAAAGAACTATTGAGTTGTTGATAGTGGCTATTCACATCACATGAATGGTGATAAGAGTAAGTTTGTTAAACTTGAAAAATATGATGGAGGATTAGTTATATTTGGAGATGATACTGGTGCTAATATTTGTGGGATAGGTTCAGTGATTTTTGATGGCAAGAATAATACTAATGATGTTTACTATGTTAAAGGTTTAAGGCATAATCTCTTGAGTGTTGGAAAAATGTGTAGTAAAGGATATAATCTTGTATTTGAGGATGAAAGATGTAAAATTAGGAAAGGATCCGAAATAGTGATTTCTATAGGAAAGAAGTTTTAAGGAAATATATATCAACTTAAGGGTGTCGATGAACGTTACTTTATGACTCAAATTAATGGCAATTTTCTATGGCATCAGAGAATGTGTTGTGAATTTTGATAAATTGTCAAGGATTAGTGCAATGCAAGCCATAAGAGATTTACCAAGGATTAAAAAGCCTATTAATGCTATGTGCGGGAATTATCAATTTGGAAAGCAAGCGAGAAACAACTTCAGATCAAAGAAATAATATAAACTACCAGACTATTGGATTTGGGTTCATACAAATCTCTGTGGTCCTACAAGAGTGAGAAGTCTACAAGGTGAAAGATACTTTATGCTTTTGATTGATGATTATTCTAGGTATACATGGGTTACATTTCTTAGAGAAACATATGATGCATTAGATAGATTTAAGACATTTAAAGCTATGTCAAAGAATGCAGTAAATTTGAGAATAAAATGCTTGAGGTCTGACGGAGGTGGTGAATTCACCTCCCATGAGTTTAATATGTTTTGTAAATTACACATGGAATAAAAAGACAATTATCTGCTCTGAGAACTCCTCAGGAGAATGGAGTTGTTGAAAGAAAGAACATAACTATTCAAGAGGCTGGAAGATCAATGATTACTAAAGCTAGTCTACTAGAAGCTTATTGGAGAGAAGCTATACACACTACTATTCAAGAGAAAGAAAATAGTACTAAAACTCCCTATGAGCTATGGTGTGGAAGAATTCCTACTGTTAAGTATTTCAAGTTATTTGGAAGAAAATGTTGTATTAGACGGGATGAAGAAAACTTAGGAAATTTTGATGCTAGAAGTAATGAAGGTATTTTTCTTGGATATTCTACTAAGAGAAAAGCTTGCAGATGTTTCAATTTAAAAGACTGGGGAAGATTGTAGAAAGCACAAATGTCAAGGTTGATAAAGCAATGAAGAATTCTATTGAAGTTGATGGATATGTATCTGATGAACTTGATTGTGTAAGAATTGAAAAATTCATGGAAGAAAAGGAGAAGTAGAATGAAGAAGAAGAAGAAGAAGAATCTCTGGTGGTGTCCCTAAAGACACCTAAATATGTGCAAAAAAATCATTCAGAAGATCAAATCATTGGAGACAAGAGGAAAGGAATATAGACAAGAAGTAGAGCTGTTGTTATTGGTGAGATAAATCTGTGTTTACTTTTTGATATTGAACCGAAGACTGTGAGTGAAGCATGTAATGATAAAAATTGGATGAAAGCTATGGAAGAAGAACTTATGCAGATTGAGAAGAACCAAACTTGGGAATTGGTCCCTAGGCTGACAGATAAAAACATAATTGGGTCAAAATGGGTTTTCTGAAACAAGTTGAATGAGAATAGAGAACTAGATAGAAATAAAGCAAGGCTTGTGTGTAAGGGTAACTCACAAGTAGAAGGTATAGATTTTTAGGAGACTTTTTCTCTAGTGGAAAGAATGGAAGCTATCAAGATTTTTTTAGCGTTTGTTGCTCATAAAGATTTCAAGGTCTATTAGATGAATGTTAAGTCTACATTCTTGAATGGTTAATTAGAAGAAGAGGTCTACATGGAACAATCAGAAGGATTTCAGTTGTCAGATCAACTAGATATGGTTTGTAGATTGAAGAAGGTTTTATATGGATTGAAGCAAGCTCCTAAAGCTTGGTATGCAAGGTTAGATAGATATTTGATTTGAAACAAAGTTTCAACAAAGGTAAAATAAATATTAATATGTATTTTAAAATTTAAAATGATAAGAGCTTGATAGTAGTTGTATATGTTGATGACATTATCTTTGAAGAAAATGAAACTATGTGCAAGATGTTTGTTGAAGAGATGCAAAAATAATTTGATTTATGTCCATGTTTAGAAAATATAATGATTTAAGCATTGAAAGGTTATTTCAAGGATTCTAATTGAAGAGGGTTTGATCAAACCCTTTTAGATCAAATCCCCTTGGATAGAACTTCATTATTTTTAAACCATACTTATAATGAAGTCTCCTCTACACCTATCAAAATACAGATAAAAAACCACTTTTGATTTACCTTTTGGGGGATCAAATGAGTTCATTTAAAATTTATATTGTAAGTATGTAGTCCTTATTATAAGCTTCCCAAAAATTAAAACTTTAAATATATTTATTTTTTATTTCTTGTGAATGTAGGTTTTTCATCAAAAATCAAGCTCTTTGTTCTACACATGTGGAAAAATAGTTGATTATCAAAAAAAATTCTAAAAAATATCTATGCCCTTGATATTGATGCCCTTGATCCAACAAAAAAAAAGAATTTTGATACATGTACAAAAAAGTTGTGTTAGCAAGTGAACCTATGTCTAAATTGTAATTGGTTTGACTTCAAAACTTTATTAAGAAAAAAGTATTAAATAAAACACTCTGAAACCAAATTCATGCCCTAGATATCATAGTTACAAATCTAAATTCAAAAAAAATAGAATTTTATCCTTCATAGAAAAAAAGTTATGTGTTAGCAAGTAGACATCACTCTTTAAAAATAATGTTTATTGTTAAAAACTAGTTTTCGAGGGAGATGAAAAAAGAAATACAATTTGATTCCATTTTTTTTGAAAAAATATATATTTATAATCTATAAACAAAATTTCACAAATCGCTAGTTTTCATCATCTTCAAATTCTTCATGGTTTAGTAGTTATAGGTACCCAAAAGTGAAGATTAAGCTAAAAAAAATAGTTCATTGTCAAGTTTGGCTAAAAAGTGTAACCCACTATTGTGGAATCACCTAGGGAAGAGGAACATCACCTAATGGAGATGGATGAGGTGGACGAATTGGAGAAGTTGTAATATGTGGTGGAGAAGGTGGAAGTGGAGAAGGGATTATGTGTGTTGGAAGAGAAGGTGGAGGAGATGGAGGAGGAGAAGGTAAAGGAGATTCATGGGGAGGAGATGATGGAATGGGAGAAACCTCTTTTTAGGTTGATGTGGTTTTTTATGAGACCCATTATATTTTCCTTCTTTTTAGAGTAATTTCTTCCTTAACATTCTCTTCACTGGAGGCTGATCCCACAAAGCTAGTTTACAATTTCTGGGAGATTTTGATTTTCGCTGAAATCACATATTTTTAGAAAATATAATGATTTAAGCCTTAAAAAGTTCCATTTTAAGGATTCTAATTGAAGAGGGTTTGATCAAACCACTTTAGATCAAACCCTCTTGAATAGAACACTGTTAGTTTTAAACCATACCTATAACAAAATCTCCTTTACACCTATCAAAATGTTGATAAAAAAACCACTTTTGATTTACCTTTTGGGGGATCCAATGAATTCCTTTAATTTTATTTTTTTTAAGTATGTATTACTTATTATAAGCTTCCCAAAAAGTATAAATTTAAATAAATTTAATTTAATTATTATATTTATTTTTTATTTCTTGTGAATGTAGGTTTTTCACCGAAAATCAAGCTCTTTGTTCTGCACATGTGGAAAAATAGAAGATTATCAAAAAAAAAATTGAAAAATATCAGTGCACTAGATATTGAAATCCTTGAGCCAAAAAAAAGAAAAATTGAATTTCGATACATACAAAAATTTATATGTTGTGTATAGTCCACCTATGTTTGAATCGTAATTGGTTTGACTTCAAAACTTGATTAAGGAAAACATATTCAATAAAATACTATGAAAGCGCTAGATATCATAGTTACAAATCTAAATTCGAAAAAAAAAAATTATCCTTCATGGAAAAAAATTATGTTGTATACGGTGAGCATCACTCCTTAAAAATGGTGTTTATTGAAAAAAAAATAGTTTCAAAGGAGATGGAAAAAGAAGTGCAATTTTATTTCAATTTTTTTGAAAAAGATATATTTAGAATCTACAGACAAAATATCACAAATTACTAGTTTGCATCATCTTCAAATTCCTCGTAGTTTAGCCACTATAGGTGCCTGAAAGTGAAGATTTAGTTAGAAAATCAGTTCACTGTCCAGTTTGGCCAAAAATTGTAAACCGGTATTGTGGGATCACCCTGGATCTTATGTCAATTCTTTCTTTATCCTTTCTCTTGTTTGAGCAAGCCTTTGAAGATGTTGGCTTTTTCTCCCGAAAGCAATTGATGATCCTTCACCTGTCTTTGATTTCTTTGTGAAAATTTGGGGCTTTGGTAATTCCATCATTAGGAATGGAGATATTAACTACCTTTGAGAACAATCCTTGATACTTCTAGCCCTAGTTTCCATATTTCCATCTTCTTGAATGGAAAAATCTACATTGTAGATTGGTTGGTTGTAAATGCCTTGTCCACTGTAAATGACATCTAAAACTTTCCCATTATCTTTCAATTCTTTGGAAACTTAAGCCACATTGCAATATTTAATCATATCTACTATTAGATTACAATAATCCTTCATTCTTACCTCATAGTTGGCCTAGTGATCCTCTAGGGCAAGTTCATGTTTGAAGAATGGACAAATAACTTTTGTTGATTTTTCTAATAGGGTCAAATTTGGCCTTGGTATAATTGTACATCTCCATAGCATACATTTCCAACTCTATTTCTATATTTTTTGCATTTTGCATGTTAGTATCTAGGAGTATATTCTTATCTTCATAGGAATTTAATATCATGATTTGTGCTTGCCAACAACTGATTTATGAATTTACGTGACCTATCTACACAACTCCAATATGATTATTTTATTCGAAGGATACCTTAGGAGTTTGATAGGGGATTTATGGAATCTTACCACTCTAATATATGTAATTTTTTTGAATTGGATGTACCAATTCCCCCAATTCTTCAACTCTTCCATGGCTTCTATAAAGACCCTTCTAGAAAATCACCTTTTAACCCTCTAATGCTGGAATAGACAAAGCTATCATTAACCACATAATAATCTTTATAATTATCTAATTTTAACTGTGAATAATTCTCATGAATCTTCACTTCTCCAAGTTTAAAATAACCCACCCTAGTTAGGCTTGGAAAATTTTCTTGAGAAGCCAACATGATGTCATATAAAATTTTCTACTTTGCAAGACATTCTTGAGCTACTCATGGAGGTTGTCACTTATGATAAGGTCACAATGAATCTTATTACCATCAAAGACATACAACATAAATCAGACCATCCATGGGTAGAAGTCTCTAGCACTGGGATAGCCATAAACCTTGCTTAGGAGTCCGATCTAATCCTTAATATCCTCCATGAATTCACTCCTATGCTGCACTTTAGCCATCTTGAGGGCTATTTTCTATGGATTAAGTAGCATTTGGGCATTGATAAGATTGAGGCTACTTATTTCATGTTTCTCAAAGTGATCCATTGCCTTCTTCATATATGTGGTATCATACTTATGGGAAGTAGGGATCTTGAATACCCTCTCAATCATGTCTGAACTAACATCAAGGACAACCTCGCTAGATGCACTCCTATTATTATTCTATTCTTTTGGTCATCATACTGAGCATGGGTCAAGACAAGCTTGAAGGTGATTTCACTATGTCTGGGAAGGCAATTGCATCCACCAACCCTAACTTAGCCAAAGAAGTAGCTCTAACAAACCTTGTTTCCTCATTATTAATTCTCCTATGAAATTCATCTAGGTCTATATGTCCCAGGTCAATGTCTCTGGTTTCTACATTTGGAGAGAACATATTTGAATGAGGGTGATAACCTTTGTACCGATACTTCATTTATGCTCCTTCTTTTGGCATACTTCCTACATATGAAAACACCATATATTAGGACCTTGTAAGAAAAAGAGCTAAAGAGGAGAACAAACATCCCTTAACAAACTATGAAGACAAGTTATTTCAACTATATTGTAATGCAAGAATCCATTAAAACTATACTTAAAAGTAAAATTTTCATTTATCTCGAGAATAATTCTTATTACTTGCCAAAATAATAGGGTAACCTAAATAAATGAAATTCAAACACTGAATTTGAAGATAATATGTTCATTCTTGTACTTTTTTGGGTGTCAGTAGTTAGGCTTACCACTTACTCTTTACCATTTGTTAAGTGTGATGGTTAAGGGAAACACCTATCGACCAAACCTGATAATTGCCTTTTAAAAAATGTGTTATTATTGGGAGTCAGGGCTCAAGAATGATTCTCACCTCTTATTCTTAAAGATCTTAAATGTTAAGGGGCACATCCTATTATCGATATCTGACAATACTTTAATAATTTTCAATGAATGTTGGGGATCAGGAATCGTTTATAACACTTAAATTTTACCTCTTTTGTTTGATAATTGGTAGGGTGAGATCCCAACATTTGGTACTAAAAAAAATAGATTTTTTTGCTTTAATGCTTTTCTTCAGAAATCTAGAGTCGAGGGTTACAAGTTTATTTCTTACCTCAAAATAAAGACAAGACTTAGACAAAAAAATTGATTACCGATATTTGAAAAACTTAGATGTTTCACTCAAGATTCCTTTATTCACTTATCAGGTGTCAGGGATCGAGGGTTTTACCTAACTCTTTTTTATAGGTGAAGTAAGATGCAAGGAATATCTCTGAAGTTCAAACTTCAAAGCACTTAGAACTTCCAATTTTTCTAAGGGATTATCCATTAGATTTTGGGGTTCAAAGATACTGCTTAATCCATTTCATTTTTAGTTTTTAATGAACACTCATACTCGAAACCTGAAATCCAAAAAAAATAACACAAAATTCCTAACTTACCCAGGGAATTGTCAGGGAAGGGAAAATGACTATCTCTGAAGTCATAACAAAGAGAAGACCCAGGGCCCAATATGATGATCTCACAAACATCCTCGATCAGCATGCTAGGGCAAAAAATCAATTCAATAAGGCATAAAATAAGAAAATGGAAAAAAAATGAAAGAGAAGATGAAATAAAACAAGAAAAAAGGAAACAAAGAACAAAAATAAAATAACATTTAAGTTTAACTAGAATCAAACACAACGAACACCATGCAAATAACCTAAAAATCCAAAAATTAAAATAGGGTTCTAATTATGAGGCCTACTTGGTTATTTATGTGTGAAAAGAGGTGATATAAATGGACACAGGCAAGCACGAGCATAGAACAATGAAGAAGAACCCACCAACTATTAGGGTTAGAAGGAAAATATTTAATAGTTAAATGCATATTTGATCAATAAAACAAAGAAATAAAACACACACAAAATTATATCAGAAATAAGATAGCACAAAAAATTTAATGTGGTTCACCCAATTCGAGCTACATCCACCAAACCACAACCATCCAATAATTTTATTATCCAGTGCAAAACATATTACAATATTGCAGATAATGCCCCATTGCAACTCTCATCCCAACTGCTTATTACAAGCTTTTTAGAAACTTCTAGAATTAGGGTTCTATAAAGTCGGTTATTTCCTTTTTCAATGATGAAGCAAAAAAGTAGGAGAAATTTTTTTCTCAGGAGCTGCCGCCCTCGAACCCCGACGAGGATACATGAAGGGTGTACAATATAGCATGATCAATCACCACATACCAACACCAACACCATGAACCAACAATTAAATTTGATGGTTGAGGACGAAGAGAGGTCATAAAATTATAAGGTTTTTTAAATGAGTTGTAGAGCTCATTTTTCTATCTATTAAATGCACAAATAATCAACAAAACCCTTCGATTTCCCTCTTAAATGTATTAAACACCTACCATTAATATCTCAATAAATTCATTGCAACAATTTTAAATTCTTTGATAGGTGAGGCAATTGATGTGATGAGACATCATCATCATCAATCTTTCAGGATAGGGGATATGTGAAGTGAGTATCGTGACAAGCGAAAAATTGAAAGAGAAAGGCGATGAAATAAAACAGGAAGCAATGAGTAGGTATTGGGGGTCGGGCTCGACAAGGATGACATAGAAAACTTGAAGATCTCAAAAACTCGACAAGCGACAAAAACACAAAGGGAAAAGGAGAAGGAAAAAAGAAAAGGAAAGGAAGGAAGGGGAAAGAGAGGAAAATAAAGGGAAGAAGGAAAAGAGAAAAATAAAGAAAAAAATAGTGAAGAAAAAAAGAAAAGGGGGCCCCCATTTTGTCAGAAAACAAAAGTGGGGCATAGGTGCAAGACACAACAAGACCATACATTGTTTGAAATTATACCTCAAGCCAAAACCATCTCTTTATCAATGACTAAATTATATTTGGTAATCTCATGTATTTATGTTCAATGCCACTTGTTTTCAATTCAAACCTTTGTTTTGAAAGATTTAAGACTCTTCTGAAGGGAAATTTAAAACTATGATATATTTTTTTTAAGTAATGTACAAAAGATTAAATTTATTATCCTCAATTTAAAACCACATAAAAAATCCATCTCTTTGACACATTGTTTGTTAGTATTATATATGACATTGCTTTAGATTAGTCCCTTCACAAGCTAAGATTACCTATCCTATCCTTTTACCTATCCTATCCTTTAGGTAGAGAGACTAAAAGTGGAATGTGAATGCCTCCTTTTTTTCTATTTCAAACCTAACATGCCTAGAAATGATTTATTCCCAAACTTATTTTTTGTGACTTTCTTAATCATATATGGTAGGTTTAACCTACAAGTCTACTTTGAGTAGGAGATTTCATAGAACTTAAAAGCATTACATAGAATCTAAAAAGATTCATTTATTAGATGTTTGTAATATTATATTACTTCTTAAAGAGAGACTTTATAAAATAAAAATTTCTTATGTTATTTTTCTTACTTGTATCTTTCAAAAGTCTTATAATCACATTTTATAATTTTGTCTTATTAGATGATTAGTCTTGAAGATTCTCTTTTTGCTTATTCTTTTTTATCTATTTTTTTTTTTAAATATTAATCTAAAAATGTAAACTCAATTCTTATAAACTAATGAAATTAAAAATATTTTTTAAAATTAAATCTTATTTTCAAATTTAGAATTGATATTGGTTGGCATGTATTTTAGAGAGAGCCAAAGTATGACAATCCATTTATGGTTTGTAAGTAAGCAAACCGCGAAGAAAGAACAAAGCTCTCCAACAGCCCACCAATAGAATTGGATTACTTTGCGTGTGAAAAAGATAACTAAATCAATTTATTATTTAGTAGAGATGAGATAGATAAAACTCTACAACAATAATTGTATGCAATCTCGTCGTAACTACAACTCAATAGGAACAGCTGACTTGCCAACCCAAATATTTATCACCAACCCTAATTAAGAATGCGGTTAATTGTATAGATATCCTTACCAAATACACACGCGGCGGGTTATCTGTGTTCACTCAACCACAATTTTCTTACTGAATAAAAGCGACCTCCACAATGGCGTGGACAGCTATCTAATCACCGAATTTCCAAATTGGGAAGACTAAAAGATAAGATTAGATTTTGTCCATACTCGCTAGCACCCATCACTATCGAGGCAATTACAAAATAGATTCAGCATTCAAACTGCAATCTTGTTCTGATCTCATCCTACTATGACAACATACCTTACATAATTGGATTCATTAGGTTGCCTGTGTCAATAATTAAGATTTTTTCGTCGTTGTTGGTAGCCATGACTCATGAGTGACAAAAGAAGTTGTCTTTTCGACTTCATCAAATTCCTAATACCTAATCATGTAGCTTAAAAGCCAAATTAAGTGAGAAGGTAGGCTTGACAAGTCATTTAACTCAACGAAAATGAAATGAATGGATGGTATATTATGAGGCATCTGGTATGATATAATAATACTTTGTTGTTTGGACAGAAATAATCATTATCCTGATCTGCATTGATGTGGGTTTATTTTCTTCTGTGTTATCTATATTTTCTTTAATGGGTATGGTATAATTTGTATCTGGTCTATGGAGGATAAGATGGTTCAGAAGCGTTGTAGAGACCCAGATGACAATGTCCCAATACAAAATAAGTTAGTTTGCATTAAGCAGTCAGAGTTTGATTCCTTGTCAAGTTCAGAAAACTTAATTGCAGAGAAAGAGTCTGGTAATGGAGGCTACTGCAATTTGTTTGACTCAGATATTAGAGAGCAGACTTTAGTGTTCCAGGAGGATTGTGTGTCTGAGCTAATGAGACATCTCAAGGAAGAAATTGAGATGTCCAATGAAGCTGACAATAATGGGCAGTCCTCAGTTGAATCTAATGATGTTCATTCCAAATTATGGGAGATGGGCTTTCAATCTACAACTCATGAAATGGAGGATACATGCAAGGGCATGGATTCTTTTGCTCTGCAAACTGAACTTACAGATTTTATCCTCTTGAAGGAGATTGGGTTCATGGGTAATGAATATAATGAATTAGACAATGCCATGGCTTCATCATTTAGAGTTGAAGATTGCAGTTATAAGCTGGATATGGTGTCTGATAAATTGTATTCAGAATTTTTGACTGGAGATGAACTCTGGCAGTTCGATGATGAAGTACAATGGAGTGGTACGCAACGTGAAGGAGCAGAGCTTGAGCAGAAACTTGGTGAATCAGAGATACCCAGTTTAGGTATAGGTATTAAAATTGAGCATCCTCAAACCTAATTTAAGCAACTGCATGTAGTACAGTTATGAGATTTTAAGTTAAACTGTATCTATAATATTATTGTATACTATGGGATGACTAATTGCAAGAAACTGTTTTATGATCACTGAATATCAATCAGTACATCAAACTTATATTGCCATAAAGTTCTAGGTTGTGTATATATATATACGTAATTTTTTTTTTTTTGAACTTGATTTTGTTCTACTTTTTAATTGCTTCCTTCTCACCTGCTATAGCAGGTTAGTAATGCTTTCGATGCTTTCAATTTATCCTCCCCTGGAGACTGATCGTCGAATTTTATTTTTATCCAGTATTAATGTGATGTTCAATGCTTTTCACTGTTTGTGCTGTAGCCCCAGAAATAGGTGGTGTTTTCTTGCGCAAAATGTAGATGATTATAAACATTTCAAGCTATTCGTATGCTTGTGCATTATTACTAGTATTATGTACAAAAATAGAGATGAAAAAAAGAATACAATAGAATTTGTTTTTATTCATCTATATGTGATGTAGATAGCATTCCTTTGAGAAAGATGTGATTACTTATCTTGTGGCTAGTGATTTCTTATAATTGTTCTAATTCATACGTAAACTCTGTTAGTTTGCAAAGACACATGTTATGGTCACCAAAAATTACTACGAAGTTGAACTTAAATTATCTCATCTTACATGGAAGTTGTTGGTATGGGCTTGGATATATTGGTCATGTCTATCATAGATGTACCCACTATACATAGTGGTCAACATAAACATACCCACTATACATAATGGTCAACATAAACATGTCTTTATGATGATTTAGTTTTAACTCCATTTTAGTCTCCCTTCAAAGTGCATGAGATTGCCACCACTTCTCGATAAGAAAGGAAACCTTTAGAAGGGAAATCTTAATTTTTTTTTCATTTGGTGAAACCATTTATAGAAAAAAAATTCAATCTTGTGATAGTTATTTGTGTCAACCCTACCCTTGAATACTAGTATGTATCTATGTTTACTTAAAACTAAGGTGATTTGACAATCAAAGGCTCTAATTAATTATAGGTTTAATACAACTATCCACTCAAGAACCTTTGCAAATAGTTTGAACATGAATTTAAGTTGGTCCATCAACACTTCTCAATCCCACTCTTGACAATTATGTATATCTCCTCTTGTGTTGGTTTGTCCATCTAAGGATAGTTCAACAAGTAGTTTGATGGATCTTGGGGTTTGAAGTTGAGGCTTAAGTACCCTAACCGCATATGAAAGATCATGCAAGATGTAGACAAAATCACATAAATAGCTCTAATTTGGGGTCTAGGGTTTGAATTCTAATAGACAAATCTCTAGATGAGAATCTTAATGGGTTAGGGAAAATGTAAAGCATGAAAATATAATTACTTAAAAATAAAGAGAAATATCTATAGAACTAAAAAGAGAATGTGTTTTTGTTCATCTATCTATTTTGTATATGGCATACTCTTGAGAAAGAGTTATGGTTATTTAGCTTCTGCTAATTGATTTCATGTTGATTTTTCTAAATCATGCCTAAACTATATTATAAGATATGCATATATAGTTTATAAAGATTCATCCATTGAAACCAAAAGTGAAACCCATGAGCAAGAAAAGTATGAAACACCCACGGGAAATTTCATGGAGTTCCATCATACATCACACAATAACAAAGTTGGGGGAAATCTGGTGTTTTCATATATGATCTCTCATATTGTAGTGTTTTCTTTGTTGTGGTAACTTTTAAAAAAATAGGTATCCTGATTTTTGAATGCTTGCATGCTTTAGCCTAGTTCCTACAAATAGAAGACATGGGTATGTTAGTGGACGGGCAAGCAAAATAAAAAAGGAAGCATAAAAAAGTGAGTAAATATATGTGTAAAATTAATATAGACAATGTGAAACTAAAAATAATTAATAATATTTACAATTGGTTCACCAAATCTATTTATTGATAATGGAAAAGTTTTGTACTTACATACACTGGGTATTTAACAAGGGCGAGCAACATTGGATCGAGTTGTTCAACCATGAAATAATTTGAAATGGACAATTTACAATACACTAATTTTCTTGAATGTCTATTGTATATGTGCAACATTATAAAGGAAATAATATAGATATACAATAAAAAGAGGTTAGCATTATCTGTTGTAAATAGAAAGAGATAAAATGGAACATCTTGAATACATGGCATCTGGTAAAGAATTGTGTATAAGTAATCTATTGTAGAAGATGAGAAGAGAGTTGTGGAAACAATGACAAATGCAATGGATAGAATAGAGTATGTTTTTGGTAGACAAGTGCATGTGAGAATTTGTGTGTCCATGTATATAAGAAACAACAAATATATGACAATGGAAGGCAAAAGCACTAAACCCACGCTCATTATCCTCCCTACCATATTGGAATCATGAAGCCTCATGAGCTCTAGCCAAACCCCTGAGCAAGAAAGGCAAGTAAGGTCCATGGAAAATCTCATGGACTCTTATCATATATCACACAATAACAAAGTTTGGGAGAAACGGGTGTTGTCAAACAAGATCTCTAATATTGTAGTCTTTTTCTTGCTGTGACAACTTGACGAAAATAAGTATCTCAATAAAGAATTGGCATCATGGGATTTGAAGATGGCTGGAGAAACATGGATAGATGGAATATATAGAAGAGTGTATAATAACTAAAAAGGTGCATCTAGCTTCAAAAACATATATATTAGTATAGATTTTATTTTGCAATTGCTTATATTTGCATTGCATGGCTAAGATGTATATGCAAAAATGTGTTTTAAGAAACATGGGCACATAAAACAACCAATAACCAGGAGGAATAAATGTAGTCATGTACAAAATTAAAACCAGGCCAATCATGACATTGTAAATGATTTAGTTGAATGGAGCAACATACACCATTGTCATGGGCTTCTAGGGATAAACAATGTGATGCAATCAACAAATTGTTTGTCCTCTCAGAAGCACATGGCAACGGTGTGTGGTTTCCTTCCATAATCACATAAACCATAATCTACAATGGCTATAAAAGGGGAAATCTTAAATGGATTTTTTTTTGTGGGAAAACAATCATACATTTGACTTCAAAAAAGATATTCTAGTCTACCCATTGCATTTTTGCATGTGTGTATAATTATCATTTCAGCCTATCTAAAAGATTATTGACATACAATTGTTTATCAAGATGGCAATTTTATGGATGGGTCTGCAATTCAAGTAGATGAGAAAAAATAATATTATGAAACATATTGATACAAGATTCGAGCTACGCTGTTTGGTAATAAATATTGAAGACAAGTAGAGAAATTGTATAAGAGGTGTTAGAATGGTTAATTTATTGTTCATATCTTTTGCTCTCTGCTTATTGTTCCTTGTTGTATGTTTGTATCTTTGGTGTTATACCCATTAACATAGGATCAATTGCAGATTAACATAGGAGTGATTGCATATATATATATATATATATATGTATATGCATATGCATATGCATATGCATATATGTATATGTATATATATATATATATGTATATATATGTATGTATATATATGTGTGTGTGTGTGTGTGTGTGTGTGTGTGTACATATATATATATGCAGAGGGTTAGTATGAAACCATAAAGATATTCAAGATAAAAATAGTTTGGTTGTTGTTAAGTGTTATTCTAATAGCTCTGTTAGGATCTCTCTATTTTTCTATAATATTTAGTGCCAAGTAATGTAGCTCGAATTTTCAATTAAGTATGTGGCCTTATAGCCATTTTACATAGGTTATTGCTACCCATTGGCTTTACAAGTTCTATTTAATGTGGGTTTACTGCCACAAAACGTAGCTCAAATTTTTAATTGACAAGCAAACTCTTACATAGACTGCTTGTCTTGTATCAATATGTTTAATGTGGGTTTTCGATTATCTGTCATTTACCTGTGATTCTTAAGTGTTTTTTTAATAGTTCTTTTATAATTTCTCTATTCTGTCTATAATAGTTAGTTCCAAATAATGTACTTTAAAGTTTGAATTGAGAAGCCAACTATTACATAGATTGCTTGTGTTGTATCAATATCCACTTCCCCATAACAGACTATTCATTATTGTAGATCACCTGTTCTATTCTCCATGCTCTTAAGTTCTATTTAATGTGGGGAGAATAGAAGAGGTGAACTACAATAATCTATAAACACATTGTTCACAAAGAACATATAACATGTTCTATTCACACAAAACACAAAACTGAACATACCGTCGTAGCTACTACACTAATTTTATCTTCAATACCTTTATGTTTTCATACTAATCCTCTACATATATATATATGCAATTTCTCCTATGTTAATGTGCATTTAAAAAATATACATATGTAGGTGCAACTATATGTGTATGTTTATGTAGTATAACATTCAAAAAAATACATTGTTCATAGAAATTAATATGTTTTATGATATTCTCTTTCTCTCATCTGTTTGAAGCTCTTTGTAACAAGTTGTTCATTGTGATAGTTTAGCTGTTGTATTCTTGATATCTTAATCCAGGTAAATTTTTTTGTGCATTTAATTAAGGATTGTGTCACCATGTATTTTCTTGCATGGAATGACACTTTAGGAGTTTCTTATTCTATTGTATTTGTGACAAGAATTATTTTTTAACTTTCAAAATTCTGAAATTTTGTAGATTGGTATAGACTACAAACATGACATTGACCTATACCTTTGGACTGCTTTCAAATTTTTTTGGTTTGTGTATGTTTTTCAACCTCTGGTTATTGTCCCTTGTTATCTTTGTGCATCTTTGGTGCTATACACATTTTTTATAGTAGAAGCTCTGTATAACAAACTGTCCATAGCCATAGTTTACACCTTCTATTCTCCATATGTTAAAGTTCTATTTAAAACATGGGTTTTTGTTCATCTATCATTTGAGAAATTGTAAAAGAGTTGTTAAACACTTAAGAATCCTAGGTAAATGACAAATGATCGAAAATCCACATTGAATGGAACTTTAAGAGGGGTAGGAAAGAATACACAGACCAAAAAAATTGAAACCAAGCCAAAGGTTTCCATTCATTTATCATTTATGTGTGATTCTTAAGTGTTATTCTAATACCTCTTACAACTGTTATGTAGATTGTTTGTCCTGTACCAATATGTTTCATGATATTTTTTTTTCCTCATCTGTTTGAAGCTTCTTATAACAAACTATTAATTGTCGTGGTTATTTTGTTTGGATGGAACATGTTATATGTCTTGTATCAATATGTTTCATGATTTTTCTTTTTCCTCATCTATTTGAAGTTCCCAATAAAAAATTGTTCTTCATGATATTCTTTTTTTCAGTTCCCCATAACAAGAAGTTCATTTATCGTAGTTTGCCTCTTCTATACTCCATATTTTAAAGTTGTATTTAATGTCATTTTTGTCTATAATATTTAGTAGAAAATAAGTGTTATTCTAATACCTCTTATACAATTTCTCTATTTGTCTTCAATATTTACTACCAAAGAACGTAGTTTGAATCTTGTATGAATATGTTTTAGATTTCTCTATCTGTGTATAAGTTTAAAAAAATGGGCAAGGTTTTCTTTACATAAAAACATTTAGGATCGCATCATATAATTGTTGTCATAACCTAAAGAAAATAGGTATCATCATAAAGAATTGGGTTTAAATAATTGATTTGGCAAGCTGGAAAGATAGTTGTATAAGCATGGAGAAATGCAATCGGTAGAACAATACGTTGTGTATTTGTAGCAGTCAATCTATGATGGTGCAAAGAAAAACCACAAAACCCATGCTCGTTCTCTCCCTACCATATTGGCATCATGAAGCCTCATGGGCTCTAGCAAAATCCCTGAGCAAGAAAAGTATGGAAGACCCATTAGAAATTTAATGGAGTCATATCATATATCACACAATGGCGAAGTAGGGAAAATTTGGGTGTTTCCATATATGACTTCTTTTATTGCAGTATTTTTTTTGTTGTAACAACTTTAAAAAGATGGGTATGTTGATAAAGAGCTACCTATAGATATTTTTTCCCATAAGCTGATAAGATAACTATAGGAACATGGATAAATGTAATGTGTACAATAAACTATATTTATTCTAGTCAAGTGTATGTAAGAATTCGTGCATGCATGTATATATATAGCAACAAATATATGGAGTTTATCTAGCCATGTACGAAGAAAAGGGTTGAATGCATAACTTAGTAATATACAGATTTATAAAACAAATCTTGTTTATGCTTACGGCTATGGTCATCTTTTAGGTACCAATTGTCCCATAGATGGGCTTTATATCTCTATGTCCATCTATGCTTGCATTGAGCCCAACATGATATTACTACAAAGCAACATTTTATTTGAATATATCAAAATATATGTCTTTGGTTAGATGTGTATGGAACAGAAAAAAAACCATTGCAAAAAAAATTACAACAACAACAGAAGGCCAAATTATATAGATTGCGGAGCACAATACTTCTAAAACCCTCCAATCTACTATTTAACAGAGGTGGATGGCAGAATTTTTTAATAGTCTATTATCAAAGCAACACGACAGTGGCTCATTTCACAATGCAACCAAAACAATATAAATCCTCACACTACAATAGTGAATATTGCATTTACTCCTCCCCATGCCATCGTGCAACAACACCAAGATGCATTAACCCTCACACATGAACAAATACTTACCATTTTGTTTTTGTTGATCGAGAAAACCAGCTCCACCACTGCCAACCCACGTGGTCAACATACTCCACTGTCATTGTAAATAGGTTCGACCAACCCATCGAAAATTGCATGGAGGCTTATCATATATTAGACAAAAATGCAATGTAGACAAGACTATATATTTCTGAATGTAATATACAAGAAGAGTGAAACAGTGAAATGCTCAGAAGAGAATTTTGTAGATCAACATTTGCTAGCTATTTGAATCAAATAAAACTAATTGAAAAGCTAGCAAGAACACATAAGAATATGTGCAAGCAAGGCATGAAGGAAAATGACAAAACTCAAGGTATATATGCATAGCAAATGGAAAACATAACATAGTTGCAGAATTTTAAACTTATTAGTCAAATGCAACACAATATTTTTGAAAATGTTTCTAGAGTATGTGCATATATAGTTTAATATACTAAAATGTTCAAAAAATGCTACTGACTTCTAAAAATTTCGGCCTCTACTTATTGTTGGTTGGTATCTTTGTGCATATTTAACACTTTATGTTGTATGTATGTGCATATGTATCAATTTGTAACAAATGCAATTGTATGTTAAAATCAGTTGAAAGATAATTGTATGCAATGTGAACCCTATGTGAAAATCATTACAACTCATGGGCTTAAGTATAATCACCAAGCAAGAAAAGTAGAAAAGACTGATCTAATGAATTTGATAGAGCATTGTATTTATCATACAATGTTAAAATTGCCATTTAAACGATGATTTTAATATATCATTCCTTATATTGGCTATGATCCCTTAAAATGTTATAGTTCTAATACAAGATGCTAAACAAACTAATGATGCAATAAAAATAACTAACACAAAGAGGACACCTCAACGATTAGCCTAAGAAATGATAAACATGAAAGCAAGATGAAACAAATTAAAGTTGATTATACCTTCATGTTGCTCCTTCCTTGGTTGGCCCTTTGATCTTTGAAGATTTGTATGCTCTTTGGATGACAAGCTAAAAATATGCAAAGTGATATGCAAGATGGGTGAAAATACTAAATGTTATGGTGGATGAGAGCTCAAATGGAAATTTTGCAAGAGTTTTGATAGCAAAAGATTGATCTTCAAAATGAGAGAAATGAGGGGGTATTTATAGAACAATTTGGATTCTCTAGAGAATTCAACGGTTGAGATTGAGCCAACAAGATCAAGATGGAGGGCTATGGTAAATTGAGGACTCACAAGCCCTCACATCTTGACATGTGGAATGTGAGATGGCCTAGGGTGGGATGATGTGGAAATGAGGTGGAAGAGAGTTACATGATGTGGATGAAAGACAAGTACCTTGTAGGTACCTTGGGGGATGAGAAGATTTCCTCAAAAAGGAACTTCTTGTCCCCAAATGAGAATGAAAGAGACATTTGAGAAATTTTAGAATTCCTCAAAAATCTCCATGAGAAAAGGGGAAGTGGTTGAAGAAATAAATGTGAATTAAAAATTCACATGCTTAGGAGAGTCTATTGGATAAGTGAGGGTTTCCAAAAAGTTGGGGATTTGTCACATGTGGGTGATGTGACAAGTCAAAGGTTCTAGAAGTCTTTGGCACATGTAAAGTGACAAGTCAAGCCTTCTAAAATTTTTGCATGGGGATGGGGTAGACCTTGGAAAGATAAAAGTGAATTAAAAATTCACATGAGGAAGAGACGAGCCTTGGGTGAATAAATGTGAATTAAAAATTCACATGGGGAAGAGAGTCAAGGCCAAGAAAGGCAAGTGGAAAGGTTGACCAGAAAAGGTATGCTAAATGTGGCTAATGATTTTGATTAAGGTTGTGCAAACATAGGATTATGATAATTAATGAGAGATTAGAGGCAAGTGGGAGATTATGGAGGATGTGACACTAATCTTGATTAAGTGGTGCACATCCTAATCATAGATTAATTAATTTAATCCAGATTAAAAGAGGATTATGAAGAATGTGACAAGGAGAGAAAAGAAGAGGAATAAAAAATTAGTTTTAATCCAAATAGGTCAAATGACTAAATTAAATAAATTGTCCTATTTATTTAATTTAGAGAAGAAAAGGTGTAAGGTAAAGTATTTAATTTATTCAATTACATACTTTAGGAACCTTAGGAAGAAAATTAAATAATGATTAAATAAATTATTTAATCACTATTAATGACATAGATGAGTAGAGTAGACGATTTTGATCATGTGGAAGTGAGTAGAATAATCGTGCTTCGAAGAAAAGAAAATGCAGATGACTCTATAGAGGAAGTAACCAGAAAATGATGCACCAGCATGGGGAGGAGGACCTAAGCTATCCAATTAGCGGGGGGATGGATGAAGATGCCCCAATCCTGTAAGGGAATGAATATGGCAAAGAAAATAGATAAATGTGAAGGGTATGCCCCCTCGAGAGGGTGACGAGGAAAAAAGAGGGGTCCCGGGCGACTTCTTGATAGGAATAAACAGGTGGTATGGTTGGAAAGAGTGCAAAAAATTAGGCAAGTTTTCCTTTTGAACAAAGTCAATCGGACAAACAGGGTGCAAATGGTGGCCCCGGGAAGGGAATGGATTAATCAGAGGAAAAAGGGTAAATATCTTGAAGTAAAAAATACCTCTTAAAAGAGGGGGGGAAATGAATATAAGGTAATTTTAGAAATTACCTCACCTCATTTGCATTGTAGAATTTGAGAGAAGAGGAGAAGAGAGCAAGCAGACCAGGAGCAAAGATGCCGCAAGATAATGACACTGAGATCATCCACCGAGCAAACGAGGTTCGACGATCCTACAGTTAGCAGGGTGGGCCTCACTAGGTTAGCAACAAAACACTCTATGCATTATTTTTGTATTTTTAATGTATTTTAAATGTTTTATTGAAAATGTAAGATATGGGTTTTGTGCGCGGGTTAGGGAAGAAAAATGGGTAGTCGAGAAAATAGGAAAATTTTGGTTGAAAAATCGGGGAGGGGAAAAGAGCCGATTCGCCCGCAGAGGGGAAAATACGCCTTCTAGTGGACAGGTCCGCCCCCGGGGCCGAGCGGGTCTGCCCCGGTGCAAGTCAGGTCTGCCTCGAGGTCGAGCGAGTCTGCCCCGGCTCAGGGTGGGTTTGCCCCGGGGTCAACCGGGTCTGCCTCGTGGCTGGGCAGACAGTCACCGCCGCCCGTCGGCAGGCGGAGCCACCCCGACCGAAGGCGGGTCTCCCTCAGCTTGGGGCGGGTCCGCCCCGCAGCCAGGGCCAAGTCTGCCCCGCGGCCGAGAGGGGGGAGTTAGAGGGTAGGGGGTGAGGAAGAAGAGAGAGAGAGAGGAAAAAAGAAAGAGAAAGTCTCGGGGCCAGGAAAGAGATGGGCGAGGTTTGACAAGGTGAATGTTATGATTGCAGGATTTTGGTTGATTACAGACCCATGAGCAGAGGCCAGAGGCACTAGCGGCGACTATAGAGGCTATGAGTGGAGCAGGCCATGCAGCACTGGAGCAGGCAGGGTTACTACACTTAGTGCAGTTTCCGGAGATGAGAGCGCATCGGGTGATGCTGACAGCCTTGATAGAGAGATGGAGCTCAACAACATTGACCTTTCATCTTCTGATAAGGGAGATGATGATGACATTAGAGGACGTGTGGCAGATTCTGAGGTTGTCGATAGCAGGTCGGTTAGTGAGCAAGGTGGTGTCGAGGGGAGCATAGTTGGATGAGACCGTCCTAGTATTATTCGGGTGAGATGATTTGTTGATATAGAGGGGTCAGATAGATGTAGATAGATGCCTGGTCTTGGGGTTGCCAACATTACCACTATTTTTGTGTTGTCTGATTAGTGAGATACTACTGTCGGATCGGAGCAGACGATTCTGTAGCTTATGGTATATGGAGGTGACTCAACATATTGTTGAGTGGCAGGAGGGACAATTTTCCTGGGGGTCATGCGTATTGGTCCAGTTATATCGAGACATGCATGTGATCTACTATCAGGGGATGCAGAGTGTGACGCACATGACATTATTGCAGGTGTCGAGTCGGGAGCATATCACAGTGACGAGACCCATAGTGGTGAGGAGAGGAGAGTTGGATGATAGAGAGTTGGTGGCTTGGGAGTTCGGGGCAGCTAGGGGTTGCGTCCTATTGTCTAAGACACAGGGAGAGATGGATCATTGGAGAAGAGCATTTGATGAGATACGGGAGGAGGACATAGTATGTCGGCCATATATGTATTGACGTTTTAGGGGATGGAGGGCCAAAGAGGAGAGACATCAAGGTTTCTTTAGATGTAGATGTTTCCTGATTGGGAGTCAGCCACACATAGTGGAGGCGCATCGTTCGGACAGAGTGGAGAGGCAATTTGGACTCATGCAGGATATTCTAGTAGCGCTGACTATGTTTTGTCGGCTTACCAAAGAGGTACCATGGGGAGCAAGGTTATCAGCGAGGGTAGGGAGGGAGGCATGGGTGATGGCAGGTGGGGTGCCCTATCCAGGGAGGGGGTTGGGTCAAGAGGATGCCAGAGTGACAAATTGGTATGGTTGGTGGTTTCGCAACCACCAATGGGAGAGGATTACACTGGAGGAGCCTATTGTGGGAGCCATGGAGTGGGGGCCAGAGGATGAGCAGGAGCATGGGGGATAGGAGGAGGGGGGACAGGAGGATGTGGATCATCAGTGTGGCGAGGCGGAGGAGGGTGGGGCTAGAGATCAACCGGAGAGGAGGAGGGTTAGGAGGAAGCGACCTCAGAGGAGGGCTAGGAGAGATGTGGGAGAGGAGATGGAGGTAGGAGGGTTAGGTGATGGGGGGGAGGAGATGGCGGCAAGAGGGCTAGGTCATGGGGGAGGGCCAAAGATAGAGGTGGTGAGACTAGGGAGTGAGCCAGAGGTGGAGATGCTCGGGGTGTTGGAGGGGAGGGCTACTCAAACAAGGATTGGTGGTAGAGTACGACAGAGGTGAGTGCAAGTGAGATCCGAACAGGAGGAGGCGAGGGCCATAGATCTGCAAGAGGGAGCAGAAGGGGTGGCAGGTGTCAAAGGACATCCCGGGGGATGACCAAGAGCAATCGTCAGAGGAGGGTCTAGCCAGAGATCTGGGTGGAGCAGGAGTCAAAGGGGGAGAGGCGGCCTGGAGGGAAGCTGATGAGACTGATGTGGGTGGGGAGGAGAGGACAGCCGAGGAGGATTCGGTTGACGAGCCGGGTGGAGCAGGTGCAGGTGGAGATAGAGGAGGAGGCTATGGACTTGGATGTGCAGGTGGTGGAGCCCTTAGCAGTAGTACCAGCGGCTGCAGTGGATGATCCAGTGATGTTATTGAGAGGGGCCCAGGTGAGGCTATGGGTGTTAGAGGAGGAGTTGACGAGGGCGGAGGCAGAGGTGTAGAGGGTGCAGGAGGTAGATTAGCCTTGCCTACATGCAAGCGTAGAGGCGTCGTAGTTCAAGAGAAGACACGATGAGACCTAGATGGAGACGAACACAAGGAGTGAACCTAGAGGGAGACAACCACAACAATGAGATGACACAAGCTCAGATTAGGATAATAAGCTCAAGATGTCGGATAGCAGATGATGGTCATTTAATGCTCAACCAGAAATATACCAAGCAATGAGGTGATGCAAGCAGATGGGGATTGAGGAATCAGCGGATAAGCCATAAAGTAACTAGGACGCAAGGTAGATAATGATTAAGCCCTATACGAGAGGCGCCTGTTGCCAAGTTTTCACCAATCGTACGTATCCAAGGTGCCACGCAGGGGTGGTTTTCACCATAGGACGAATTATTTATCTTTACTATTTTTCTGATTTTTTGATTTTTTTGTATTTTTTGACTTTTTTGTTTTTTTTTGAATTTTTTGATTTTTTGTATTTTTTACTTTTAGATTTTTGTATTTTTTTTACTCTTTTTATTTTTTTTACTTTTTTGATTTTTTTTACTTTTTTGACTTTTTTGTATTTTTTGACTTTTACCATGAAGAATACCCCAACTGACCTAAGTGTAGAACTTCTTTAGGTGATGATGTTGATGGGTTCTTCCAAGGGCTCTCCTTCAGGGGTGGATAGCCTGTAGGCGCCATAACCATACTTTGTGGTGATGACATAAGGGCCCAACCAATTTGCTTCAAACTTACCCTTTTTCTCTCGATCGTGTTGATTCTGTTGATTCTCTTTAAGGACCAAATCACCAACATTGAATTGGCAAGGGCGGACTTTCTTATTGTAGCTCATTTTGAGTCGGTGCTGATAGGCTTACGGATGGTTATAAGCCTTGAACCATTTTTCATCTAGCAATTCCAATTGTGCCAGGCGTGCCACTCAGGTGTCTTCGTCAGTGATGAGATTCTTGAGGGATATTCGGAGTGAAGGGATTTCAACTTTGATTGGCAAGATGGCTTCAGCACCATAAACAAGAGAATATGGAGTAGCACCAGTAGGGGTGCGAATGGACGTACGGTAGGCCCAAAGAGTAGGATGGATATGGAGGTGCCAATCTTAGCCAGTGCTATTGACCATCTTCTTAATGATTTTGATCAATATTTTATTTGTTGCTTCTGCTTGTCCATTACCCTGGGGGTAGTAGGGGGTGGACCAACGATGTTGGATATGATACATGTCACAAAAGAGCTTCATACACTTATTTTTGAATGGATTTCTATTGTCGATGATGATGGCAGAGGGGATACCATACCTGCAGAGGATATGGTAGAGGATGAACTTAGAGATCTAAACACCAGTGATTTGAGTGAGTGGTATGGCTTCCACCCACTTAGTGAAGTATTCAGTGGATGTGATGATAAAAGTGTGACCATCAGAGGATGGAGGGTAGATCTTGCCAATCAAGTCGAAACCCCATTGTGAAAACGACCAAGGTGTCATGATAGGTTGGAGCTCTTGTGTTGGAGCGTGAATCAAATTTGCATGTTGTTGACACGAAAGACACTTTTTGACATATTCACAAGCATCATGTTCCATTATAGGCCAGTAATATCTTGCTTTGAGAATCCGTTTGGCTAAGGCCATACCATTAGAATGGGCCCCACAAATACCACTATGCACTTTTGTTAATATCGTGTGGGCTTCGGTTTCATCTAAACAACGGAGGAGAGTTCCATCATACCCACATCGATAAAGTGTATCACCGATGATGGTGTAGCGGACAATGCGTTGGATAGATGATTTACGTTGGTTTCTTGTGAGATCAGGCAGGAGGGTGTTGTCACGAATATAGGTGTAAATTTCGTGGTACCAAGGGAATTCAGGACCTACAATATCACACACCATGTCACTCTCAGGGATATCGTACGCTGGGATTAGGAGTTGCTCGACTAGGAACTAACAATCAGTGCGGTCTTTTGGCATGTCGAGGAGAGAACCAACGGTAGCCATAGGGTCTGCTGCCTTATTCTGGAGTCTCGGGATCTGCTCAAATTGGATGGGGGTTAAATATTTTTTGAAGTCATCCACCATACATTTGTAAGGCAACAAATTTTCATCTTTTATTATAAACTCATTGTTGACCTATTTTATAACCAACTGGGAGTCACCAAAAACTTGTAGATGAGTGATGTGCCATTGGATGGCTATTCTAAGGCCTATGAGAAGGGCTTCATATTCAGTGATGTTGTTGGTGCAAGGAAAAGCCAGTCTGAATGATTTTGGTATGTGATCACCTTGAGGGGTGATAAGCAAGACTCCTGCCCCCGATCCATTATTAGTGTGTGATCCATCAAAGTACAGTGTCCACATGGTAGCTTCTGATACTGCAAAGACTCCTTCATCTAGAAATTTGACTTCTATGGGGTAGGCATCTACTAACGGAGCATCTGCCAGCTGATCTGCTATTACCTGTCCTTTGATGACTTTTCTGTCCACATAGTCTATATCAAATTCACTAAGAAGCATGATCCATTTAGTTGTTCGGCCAGTTAGGGTTGTCTTAGATAACAGGTACTTGAGGGGGTCAACTTTTGATATTAGCTTTATCGGATGGCTAAGAATATAATGGCACAATTTTTGTGTACTCAAGACCATAGTGAGACATGCTTTCTCCATTGGTGAGTAATTAAGTTCATAACCGACCAGTGTTCGACTAATGTAATAGATTTCTCGTTCTTTTGAGGATTCATCATGTTGTGCCAATAATGCCCCTAATGCAACTGAAGTGGCAGAGATGTATAGCAAGAGGGGTTTTCGAGGGATAGGTGGCATCAAGATTGGTGGGTGGGCCAAGTATTCTTTTGATCATATCAAAACCCAACTGACACTGTTGATTCCATTTGAAGGTGGTGTCTTTCTTTAGAAGGTGAGTGAATGACTGACATTTATCTGCGAGCTGGGTTCTAAACCGACGGATGGATTGTAGCTTTCCTTGAAGGCTTCTTAACTATTTTAGGTTTCTAGGTGGAGGCATATCCATGATAGCTTTTACTTTAGCAGGGTCAACCTCGATGCCTCTCCGAGAGACTATGAAGCCCAACAATTTCCCTGACGTGACACCAAACACACACTTTTTCATATTCAGTCTTAGCTTGTACTGCTCCAAGTGCTCAAAGATCTTTTTCAGGATGGTAGGGTATTCTTCTCTAGTTCTAGATTTTCCCAGCAATTCATCAACATAATCCTCTAAGATAATGTGGATGAGGCCATGGAATATAATAGTCATTGATCGTTGATATGTTGCCCCCACATTTTTGAGGCCAAAGGGCATGACATTGTAACAAAAGGTACCCCAAGGTGTTGTAAAAGCAATTTTGTGTTGATCTTCAGGGGAAATTCGGATCTGATTGTAGCCAGAGAAGCCATCCATGAGGGATAACATCTCGTGTCCTATAGTAATGTCAACCAACATGTCGATGTTAGGCAATGGAAAGTCATCTTTTGGACAGGCTTTGTTAAGATCCTGAAAATCTGTGCAAATTTTGATGTCACCATTAGGTTTAGCAATAGGTACTATATTGGAAATCCAATTAGAATAATCAATGGGCCTGATAAAGCCAACATCTAGTAATTTTTCCAATTCTTTTTTGACTAATAGTGCTACTTGCGGGTGCACTTTTCGGAGCTTTTGCTTGACAAGTTTGGCATCTGGACGGACATCCAAATGGTGTACAACAAGATTAGAATCTAGGCCGAGAATATCAGAATAATCCCATGCAAAATTGATAACCCCTTCTCGGAGAATTTAGACAATGGTGAGATAATCTTCTTCTGATAAAGATTTTGCTACATAGGTGATCCTTGGAGTTTCTATTGTTCCCAGATTTACCTCTTGTGTTTCTTCAATGAGAATAGAAGACTGCTCAGATATTTGTGTTACCACAAGGGGAAGATGAACATCCCCATCTTCCATTGTCGTATTAAGGTTTTCACTATCAGATACAGCCTTTGTTTTAACTTTTTTCCAGTCAAAAAGCACCTCAGTGAGGTTTTCACTTGATTACCTATTTTGTTTTTGTTTCTTTTTTCTTTTGTGGTTAGGGCATTCATCTTCCCCCAATCCCATGAGATGTACGTAGGTATCCTCTGAGGGAAATGCGTTAACACGTGTGCTACCTTGTAGGTCATGATCGATAAGTTCAGGATGTTTGAGGGATAAGGTTATGGTGCAAACAGACAAGCATTCAAACATGGTAGGGAGGGCAACATGATTCAAATCATCATATGTGTGTATGACATACTCTTCTTCTAGTATGTCTTCGAGGGAACCGTTTTCAACACTAACATTGTTAGAAGTTCTAGAGGATGTCGCAGGACCCTTATGTTTAGTATCATAACCCAATCCCAAATTTCTTGGTCGGATGGTAGTTGCTTTAATGGGCTGGCGTTTTCCTTGTTCTTTGGTACCAAGGCCTCTGCCTTGGTAATGATACTTTTCAACAAACTTGGAGGCGCGTGGATAGACTTCTTGGAAGTATTCTATAAGGGGACGTGGTGGCTTAGGTTCCTCCCGATAAACCCATTGACTGATATCTTCTTCCATTTGATCTTGAAGGGATCCCAGATCATTGAATGTTGTCGAGCCCATGTTCTTGGAGGTGAGTGTAAGTGTCTTTTCTTCCATTTTTGGTATTGGCAGAGTTGGTTGTCCATATGTGCGAGGTGAGGGTGGCATAGTTGCCACATTTAGTGTGGTATACATTTCATATTCGACGCATCCCTTGTCTATGATCTGGACCTTGGTGATGGTGGAAGCAGGTGCGGATGATGGTGGAGATGAGGTGTTTAGTGTATTGGCGGATGGGTCAGAATCAAATGTTGGGGATGCCCCCATTTCGACTCCTGGGCAGTAATGTGAATGTGGAAAGGAAGCTTCCAAGGCATGACAATATTCAAAAGGTTGGGGATCAGCTTGTATGGTAACCTCCATTCCTTGAAATGGGAACTTTAAACATTGATGATAGGTGGATGGGACAGCTTACATAGAATTAATCCATGGACGACCAAGAAGGATGTTGTATGGAAGTTCAAGGTTTAGAACATGACACATAGTGTATTATACAATGGGGCCCAATTGAATAGGGAGGCAAATAATTCCTTTAGAATCCCGCTTTGTGTTGTCATATGCCTTGATGGTGATAACTTGACTTCTTAAATCAGCCTGGGTGTATCCAACCTGTTGTATGAATTTTAATGTGCACAGATTTAGGGCTGAACCATTATCTACTAGTACCCTTTTTAATTTTTGACAATTTACACCAACCTCGAGATGGAGGGGGTGGTTGTGGCTTGAATCAAGATGCGGCATGTCTTTTTGGCTAAAGGCTAACTGATAGGTGGATGAGAGATTGCCTACCAATGCTTGGAATTGGGTAGGGTCAATATCATCAAGCACTTATGTGCTTTACAAAGCCTTAGTCAAGATGTCTTGATGCACGAGAGATGACTTAATCAGATCTAAGATGGATATTTGGGCTGCAGTCTTGCCTAGATGGTCTGGGATGTTATATTGTGAATTGATGATTGGATGTTGGGTAGATGGAGGAGTTGTGGGGACTGTGATGCGGGTTCGTCGAGTGGTAACAACACATTGTGGATCTTTTCCCTTGACATGTATCATGGATACACGTGGTTCCACTTGTTCTACATATGAGACCACACCTTGATAATTGTATGGCACATTTTTATAGTTGATGTTATTGGTGTTGTTACCTTGCTTGTTGTTGTTGCTAGATCCAGGATTAGAGTTGGAAGTACTAGGACCCTGATTGTGGTTAGGAAAAGCGTTTTGATATATCTGGAGTTGAGCATTGGACGAAGATGTTGTGTTAGCATCTACATGGATTTCACCTCGATCAATGAGGCCTTGAATGTAGATTTTTAGGCCTTGACATTTATCTAAGGTATGTCCCTTAATCTTGTGAAATTCACAATATTCGTTGTCTTCAAACCAAGCAGGCTTGGGTTTAGACATATCAAGAGGTTTGGTGATAGGATACATGATGGGATAATTATCTTGAAGAAGCCTGTTAAACACCACACTAAGGGGTTCTCCCAACCGAGTGAACTGTCATTTGTTTCCCTCTTGGTTATTTTGGTTGGATTGTTGTCCTGGTGCCCCTTGGGGGATGAATATGGCGTTTTAGACTAACGGTTGTTGCTGAGGAGGGTATCTTTGCATGGTGGTGGCCACTTGAACATGTTTGGTGTCAGTGAAACCATCATTGACAACATTTTTATTTCTATTCCAATAACAAGGTTTATCCCCAAAGGATTTCTCTCTATCAGATTTAAAATGTTTGACTTGCCCTTTTGCAACAAGGGCTCGTTCCAAGATGGGGCCCTTCTCCACAAGTGTCGCAAAGGTGGTGATACAATGGAGTTGGAAGTTATGAGCCATATCTGGGTAGGAATTTTCGATAAATAATGTGACCATGTCTTTTTCTGATGGTGGGAATTTCATCCCGCTGGTCAAGGCACACCATCTTTGCAAGTAGCTTGCAAAGGTCTCTCCATCATGTTTTTTTTCTTTTAGGAGATCAAGTGTGTCAATATCCTTCTCTAGGTTAAAAGAGAAGTGGGAGACAAATTGTTCAGATAGTTGTGCAAAGGTTTTGATAGATCCTTTTTCAAGGCCTATAAACCAGTTAAGGGCAACTCCTTGTAGACTTTTAGGGAAAATTCGGATAAGATAATTGTCGTTATGCATGACCTCTTGGCAATGGGCATACAATTCTTGAAGGTGGGCTCTAGGATCCCTGGTTCCTTTGTATTTATCGAATTTTGGTATCTCAAAATGTTTGGTAAAAGGAATCAAGGAGATGGAGGGATCAAAAGGATAAGGACATATGTCCTCAAACTTGAATGTTTGTTTACCCGCTCCAGCTTGTAGATCCTTTAATGTTGCTTTTACTTCTTCCAAGTCCTTATTGACGGGAGTCGTGGGAGTCAAAGTGGATTGATTGTATGGATAGTATTGTGGATATGATGAGGATGGCCCTACCATTTTCGGATCATAGATGGGTTGAGTCGGATAGGAGTGTGTTTGTTGATTATAAGTTGATTGATAGTTGGATGATTGATTGTGATGAGTGGGAGCCACTTGTTGGTAAGGCGATTGTTGTTGATAGTAGGAAGCGAGAGACGGGTCTTGTTGTTGTGTAGCATTTTGGTAATGCGTGGAGGTAGGGCCTCTTTTTTGATGTGATGATGGTTGTTGGTAATAGGAAGTGTAAGGTGCCCCCTGCTGATAAGTTGGTTGTTGTTGAAAGTAGGGCAGATAGGATTGGTATTGTTGCGCAATGGTGGGTTGTTGCATGGCATATGGGTATGGATTCAATGTTTTTTGGTGGGGATGATGTTGAGGTTGTGAAGGATTGGTGTAAGGTGGTGGTTGGGTATGTGCTTTATTTTGAGCATTCTGATGAGGAGTCATATTGAGATGGGATGGGACAGTGTATGTGCTAGAGGGATGATAGAGGTACTTAGTAAGTGGATTATGGTGTGTTTGTGTAGGGATATGCACATGTTGTTGTGGGGGTTGTTGTTGTGGTTGTTGTTGATGAGATGGGTGAGATGAGATATGTTGTTGTTGGGGGCCGACCATGAAAGGGTTATGCGGTGGTTGTTGTGGTTGTGAAGTAGGTTGCACTACTTGATGTGATGGTTGTGCAAGAATGGTAGAGTGTTGTGGATGTTGTGGGTGCAAGGGTTGAGATGAAGCAGTATGTTGTGGTGGTGCTGGTAGTGTGGTGGGTTGGTGTGGATTATTTGGAGGTTGTCGAAATGCAGGAGGTAGCAAATTGGTAAATGTAGGTGTGCCCCCAATATTAGAATATGGAGGAGGAAGCGGTGGAGTAGATGGGATGTATGATGGCATGCCATAGGTATGGGGATCATTAGGATTGGGTGGTGGAATAGTAGATGTCATGGTCGGAAGATGAGGATATTCTTGGACTTGATGGATGATACTAGTTTTCAGTGGGTGCACCTACATATTTCACCCATCCAAATTTGGGGTGGTACCAGTTTTTAGTGGGTGCACCTTCAGGAACGTAGGAACCCTCTGGAACATTTTGTGAGGTTTGTGGATCAACAAATGTGGGAAGGGCATATTGTGATGTATCAAAACCAGACAGTGGTTTGAATCCCTTCATCAGTAAGGTGGCAAGGATCTTATCCCCACGTTCGTTTAGGAGACGATCTGTCATTTGGACATTGGCAGGATTACTGAGATATTCATCAACACTGACTTCGGGTTGATTGACCATGTTTTCGTCACTGGGTGGTGTGATGTTTTGGATATCGATGTTCGATTGGGATGAGACGTCATTATGGGGATCATGTGGATTTTTTGGAATGTTATTGGGATCTTGAGGGACATTTGGTTCAGAACCTTGGGTTTGTTGGTCTACCATTTGCTTTTTTGTTTGTGAATGGGTCTGAACGGGCATGAACGTGCAAAACAACAACGTGATTTCAAGACGTGACTTCTAAAGGATGATCTAGGTGATGATTTGGATTGATTGATTCAAATTGGATTAGGATTGTAGGATCGGGTTGGATGTTGGACCGATTGATAAGATGATGGATCAATTGATGATGTATCAATTTGATGATTTGGATAAGGATTGGATTGTTTGGATCAATTGATGATGTATCAATTTGATGATTTGGATAAGAATTGGATTGTTTGGATCAATTGATGATGTATCAATTTGATGATTTTGATAAGGATTGGATTGTTTGGTTCAATTGGTGATGTATCAATTTGCTGATTTGGATAAGGATCAGATTTTTTTGGATCAATTGATGATGTATCAATTTGATGATTTGGATAAGGATTGGATTTTTTTTGATGATTTTGATTGGAAGAGGGGATTTTGATTGGATTGGGATAGATTAGATTGGATTGTTTTGATGATTTTGATTGGATGAGGGGATTTTGATTGGATTGGGATAGATTGGATTGACTGGATAAGATTGCTTTGGATTGGATGATGGAGGGGATCCTAAAGCCCAATTCAGAAATCACCCTAAGTGACTTATAACGTTGGTTGATCAGATTGGACTAGTTAAATCAATGATCACAGCGTCAAATCCACCTTGAGATAAAAGGGGATTGATTTGGGCCAATGATGCTAGCTTACAACACAAATCGACCTCAACATAGAAGCGGATTGATTAGCTTGAAGACAATGATTATTATGTAGGATGACGATCAAACTTAATGCCTTGGTCAATTTGGGAGATAACTCCTAAAACAAGGTTTAAGGGATTTTGTATTGAGAGATGATGACGAATACAAACGAAAGATGTGTTGTTGAAGTGATCTTTTTGGAAAGTGCAAATGTTTAGGTCACACAGTAAGATGGTAGGATGGGTTCCCAAATTGTGAAATGATCAATGTGAATGTGATAAATGGTCATTTAGAAAGGTTAAATAGAGGCTGGGAATGGTCAAATGGATGAAAATGTCCATTTAGGATGGTGTATCCGCCCTTCTGCAGTCAAATAGTGGATTAGGAGGGCGTATCTGCCCTTCTGCAGTGAAAAATGCTGAAACAGGGGGGCAAATTTGCCCCTCTGCAGTGGAAAATGTCTGAACAAGGGGGCAAGTTCACCCCTCTACAGTGGAAAATGTCGGAACAGGGGGGAAAGTTTTCCCCTCTTCAAAAAAATAGTGACTTGGTTTGAATGAGAGATTATGGCAAGGACTTGAAAGGACTCAATGAGGTTGACTTATCAAGATTTACTGGTTTTTCACAAAAAGACACTTTGAACAAGCACAATCCTATGATTAGTGTTAAGGGGTATGGCCAACAAAGGTCTTACTCTAGGATGCACAAGGTTTCTAGGGAGTCCTCGATATACGCTCGGTACGTGAGGCACAACCGTGAACACCATTCCATCACAAGCATGAGTTGAGAACTCCAACAAGATACTGAAAGGATTAGACCAACTCTTCAGGTCTATCTAGGTATCACCCTAGCTGTGGCGTTCCGCCAATTACGACGCAACTAAATTGGGGTACAACTTTGTCTCTCCCCCCTTTCTATACCCCGTCGGTATGCATGGTTGGGATCGTCCCTTGGGGTGATGAAAGCCCCAAGTAGGTCCCATTAAGAAGAAGACACTAATCGTTTCCAACTACCCCTCGGTCCACACAAAGTGCAAGGGTACGTTGAAAACAAACTAATGCCCCCTTAGGGTAACACAAAGAAAAACAGAAACAACAAACAATAAGTATTACTTCCCCCTAATTATACTAAGTGCATAGATAAAATAGCAAGAAAAAAACTTTAAAATTCGAGTAAATAGATGGTCCTGCAAATAAATGTTAGTTGTTTTATTTTCTTGTCCTTTGTGAATTTCAAAAAAATACAGCAAATTATCAGCAAGAAATCTGACTTCATCCACCAACAAATAGGGTTAGAGGGTTAGAACTCCAAACAACAAAAAACAGAGGTAAAAACGAAGCCAAAAATCAACTGTTTTACCTTCCTGAACGTGTTGTTTAGGGTAAATCTGCCCCTCTGCAGTGAAAAATGCTGGAACAGGAGGGAAAATCCACCCCTCTGCAGGAAACAATTAGAAAATGCTGAATCAGGTGGGAAAATCCGCCCCTTTGCAAAAAAGTCAGAAAACGTTGAACCGGGTGGGCAAATCCGTCGCTCTGCAGAAAAAGTCATAAAATGTTAAACCGGGTGGGCAAATCTGCCCCTCTGCAGAAAAAGTTGGAAAATGCTGAACCAGGTGGGAAAATCCGCCCTTCTCCAGAAAAAGTCAAAAAACGTTGAACCGGGTGGGCAAATCCACCCCTCTGCAGAAAAAGTCAGAAAACGTTGAACCAGGTGGGCAAATCCACCCTTCTACAGAAAACAGTTAGAAAACATCATAATAAGAGGGAAAATCTGCCTCTCTACAGAAAACTGTTAAAAAAATAATGTTGAAACCAGAGGGAAAATCCGCCCCTCTGTAGAAAATTGTCAGAAACGTCAAAACAGGAGGGAAAATCCGCCCCTCTGCAACGCCCAAGAGGGCAAGTCCGTCCCTCGATAGGGAAAAATTTCCCCTCAATGACCTGAATCTGCAAACAGCTTAAACAATAGCAAACATAAAGTAAAGAGACCCATTTGTGGGTCCCACCGGGCGTGCCATAAATGTGATCCCTTAAAATGTTATGATTCTAATGTAAGATGCTAAACAAACTAATGATGCAATAAAAAGAACTAACACAAAGAGGACACCTCAATGATTAGCCTAAGAAATGATAAACATGAAAGCAAAATGAAACAAATTAAAGTTGATTATACCTTCATGTTGCTCCTTCCTTGGTTGGCCCTTTGATCTTTGAACATTTGTATGCTCTTTGGATGACAAGCTAAAAATATGCAAAGTGATATGCAAGATGGGTGAAAATGCTAAAAGCTATGGTGGATGAGAGCTCAAATGGCAATTTTACAAGAGTTTTGATAGCAAAAGATTGATCTTCAAAATGAGAGAAATGAGGGGGTATTTATAGAACAATTTGGATTCTCTAGAGAATTCAACAATTGAGATTGAGCCAACAAAATCAAGATGGAGGGCTATGGTGAGTTGAGGACTCAAAAGCCCTCACATCTTGACATGTGGAATGTGAGATGGCCTAGGGTGGAATGATGTGGAAATGAGGTGGAAGAGAGTTACATGATGTGGATGAAGGACAAGTACCTTGTAGGTACCTTGGGGGATGAGAAGATTTCCTCAAAAAGGAACTTCTTGTCCCCAAATGAGAATGAAAGAGACATTTGAGAAATTTTAGAATTCCTCAAAAATCTCCATGAGAAAAGGGGAAGTGGTTGAAGAAATAAATGTGAATTAAAAATTCACATGCTTAGGAGAGTCTATTGGATAAGTGAGGGTTTCCAAAAAGCTGGAGATTTGTCACATGTGGGTGATGTGACAAGTCAAAGGTTCTAGAAGTCCTTGGCACATGTAAAGTGACAAATCAAGCCTTCTATAAATTTGCATGGGGATGGGGTAGACCTTGGAAAGATAAAAGTGAATTAAAAATTCACATGGGGAAGAGAGGAGCCTTGGGTGAATAAATGTGAATTAAAAATTCACATGGGGAAGAGAGTCAAAGCCAAGAAAGGCAAGTGGAAAGGTTGACCAGAAAAGGTATGCTAAATGTGGCTAATGACTTTGATTAAGGTTGTGCAAACAGAGGATTATGATAATTAATGAGAGATTAGAGGCAAGTGGGAGATTATGGAGGACGTGACACTAATTTTGATTAAGTGGTGCACATTCTAATCATAGATTAATTAATTTAATCCGGATTAAAAGAGGATTATGGAGAATGTGACAAGGAGAGAAAAGAAGAGGAATAAAAAAATAGATTTAATCCAAATAAGTCAAATGACTAAATTAAATATATTGTCCTATTTATTTAATTTAGAGAAGAAAAGGTGTAAGGTAAAGTATTTAATTTATTCAATTACATACTTTAGGAACCTTAGGCAGAAAATGAAATAATGATTAAATAAATTATTTAATCACTATTAATGACATAGATGAGTAGAGTTGATGATTTTGATCATGTGGAAGTGATCAAATTTAGATGTCTACACTGGCAATCAACAAAATATTCCAGAATGGTCATATCGATCTATTTTTTATCTTCTCTAATGTTTAATTTGTGTTGCAGGTACGTGATAATTATATTTTGAAGTGATTGGATCCATATCAAGGGCTCGAGAAACCAAGAAACACGAGCCAACATTTATGAAGAGTGAAATTATAATGCTTAGCCCTTTGCACTCTTTCTCATCATGGCAGACTATGATGCCATTCTTGGATGTTGGCTTTAAAAGGAAGTCACACAACGGGTCTTGCACATTTGCATTCCAAAGTGAAGGATTTTGATAGGATTCTTTGTGCACAGTAATTTGAAGCTTGTCAATTTTAAATAGATTTAGTTGTGAAATGGATTTCTGCCCGTGGAATCTTCAAGTGCTCTTACCAGTCAAGTCATGGGAGTGACCTTTTGAAGAATCTTTATCTCACGACTCTCTCTAGCTCATGTTAAAGGTTGACGGAGGCAAAGTAGAAGAATGCATTCACATGATCCCGGGAGTTGAAGTTACCAGTCTGAGGGCTAGGCATCTGCTTTTTCCATCCCAGGTGATATCAATTTTCCTCTCTAATGCAATGGATTTGGTTCAATCCCTGGGTGAAATTAAGGAATTGGCTAGGAAATTTGTCAATTTTCAATTTCTTCTGGATAATGTTGTTCTTAAAGTAGTCCAAGCATACAATATCTTTAGCGGAGATGGATACATTGGTGGTATATTCCTTAGGGTTTTTGTGCAACATTGCCAGGGATTTGAAGAATTTTTTTGAAGCCATCAAGTTGGCTTTGTAGTACAACAATGACAACATCCTTCTTTAGGCATTATGGAAGAACCATCGCTACTTGTGCATAGTAATGGAGGAAAATATTAAAGATAAATACTATGCCCTAGCTTTGTTGAGAGCATATTTTCCTCGAGCTTCAACCTCTGGCCTGCAACTTGACCTGCAACTTAGGGTTCCTTCATCAGTTTGTGGTGAACAACAAGTACCGCCAACTAGCTACATTCAACCTCCAAGCAATTTGTAGGTCAATGTTAATCCTGCTCATGCAAGGCTGGTGCTTCCAATGCAGATTTCCACTGTTCATGTTGGTGGTCAAAGAATCTTTGAGAGGGGCTTTCACCTGGCAGAGGGTTTGGAAATCCAGGATGAAAATTCTTATGCCTAGGGTGACTTCATGGAAGAATAGGTTATGTGTTGTTTGGGGAATTTTGGTCAGAATGGAGTTTTTTTGTTTTGATTAAGGGATGATGTTATAGCTAGTTGAATTATTCTCTTTTTAGTAGTAGTTGGCATATGGGTGATAATCAAACTAGTACTCTGGATATGGATAGCTGAATTTTGAACTATCAACATATTGTTCATATGGTTTTCTGAAGTGGGACTTTTCAAGAATATGTAAAAACGTATTTTAAATCATATATATATATAGGCTTCCATGCCTTTTGCTTAAAAAAAAAAATATCATTCCTTAGATTGCAAAGGTATATTTTATAGAAATACATTTAGAATAACATAATGCAAATGTTGTGATAATTTTAGGGGAAATTGGTATCTTGGTAAAGAACTTTGTATAAATAATCAATCAAATAAGCTGAAAGGATAGCTATACACACATGGAGAAATGCAATGGGAAGAGTAGAGTATGTTTCTGGAAGCCAACTGTATGGAAGGATTTGTGTACATATCTATCTATCTAGAAAGAAATATTTGATGTAAAAGGAAAAAGCACAAAACTGACACTCATTCTCCTGCCTACAATATTGGCATTATGAAGCCTTGTGGGCTTTAGCCAAACCCCCAAGCAAGAAAAGTATGAAACACCCATGAGTAATTTGATGGAGTCTCATCATATATCACATAATAAAAAAGTTGGGCAAAATTTGGTGTTTTCATATATGATATTTCATAAATTGTAGTGTTTATTTTGCTCAAAGTTGGGGAAATATGGTGTTTTCATATATGATGTCCCATATTATGAAGAGTGTATTCTTCTAATTTTCATATACAAAAAGTATGAAACATCGAAATGTTGAAAGGAGAAGTAGGCAAATTAATATTTATGGGTGCATACTTGCATAGTGAATTTAACAGAAATTCTATTGTTGAACATACAAAAGACATTAAACAACAATAAAATGATCTTTAATGTGCAAGGCTGAAGAGGATGGAAACCATTGGATAAATAGGGGCAATTTAATGAGGCAGGAAAACTTAGAGTATATAGGCAGAAAAATGGAAAATAGAGCATAAGTGCATAATTTAAAACTAATTAATCAAATACAACACAATATTCTTGAAAATGTTTCTAAAATAGTTGAACATATATTTTAATAGAATGGAATGATCAAAACATGTCACTAAATTGTACAATTTTTTCCCTCTACTTATTGTTCCTTGGTATCTATGTGCATCTTTGGCATTATACCCATTTTGCACAGGTTATTACTTGGTATGTTTTTGTAAAATTTAACTTAAAATCCTTCAAAAGAGGATGGTATACGGTGTGGAGCCAAAGTGAAAAGAAATACTTCAAAACCTTTTTCATAATTCAAAACATGAGGCGAGGACAAAAGCATTTGGCGGGGGCTGGAGCTGTTCCAACCAGGGCTCTTCATTGCGACATCAAGCAGTGTATTTATTATTGCTTCTAAGTCTAGACTATCTCTCAAAATGATAATGTTGGATCAATGCAAATTCTTTAAATTGATTTAACACAAGAGATAGTTGTAAAGTTAGCCCCTGCCTTTCTTTGTTGCCTATGTTTATTGTTTCTCTATCTAATGTTAAGCCTTGTGCTTTATGTATTGTGATTGCCCATGCCATGGTGAGTGGAATTTGTGTCTGACTTCCTCAGGTTATAGCTGGGATGGGGATGTCTCTTGGGTTTTTTGGGTCCCATGGTGGGCCAATGTAATATTTTGGAAACAAACAACAACATAGTCAGGCGGATTTGGCGGTTTGTAACGTGCACTATACACAATAGTTGTAACAAGAGCAAGGGATCCATTGACTAGGCTAGCTTGAATCCAAAAATTTGTTGCTAGCATCACCTGCTCACCAACACAAAGTAGCAGTTCTGAGAGAAGTTGGTCATCATCTCCATAATCAGATGTCTTTTGTTGTGCTACTCGAGCAATGCTAATGGCTATGGGAAGGTTTAATTGTTTGATCATTTTTTATTGTGGAATGCGACTAAGTCATTTGTGGAAAACAAATGTGTTGCAACATCAATTTTTTCTCTTTCTATGGGTGAGAGAATTTTATTTTATTTTTTCATAAGCTCTTCTCAGTCATCGTGGAGAGCCTCACTATTTCTTAAATGGAGAAGGATTGCTCGAATTTTTTTTGGGCAAGGCTATCTCTTTGTTGGCGAAAATTAGTGTCCAATGTTACTGAGACTGTGAAAGTATGCCATAAGGCTACAACTGATGAGCATGAAGCATAAATAGAAGTATCCATGATTGACGACAATAGGGAAAGATCACCAAAAAGGATGATAGAAACACCATCGAATGGTTGCCTTTGGTTATTGGGGAATGCTTGGCACAACTGGCTATCTATTTTGAGTAGAAACTTCGGGCCTAGAAACCTCATTTCATCTATCAAAATGTATTGAATATATTTAAATTGTTCTTGGAATATTGTCAATGATTGGCCTTGCAAAGGATTCATATCCTTTATGGGAATGTGGAGAGTTGTATGGATTATGGAGGCACATATGTTGTAGGCAGCAACACATGTAGGGGCCAATGTGAGGAGAGGGCTATTGCATCTAGTAATAGAGGCGTTTATTTGTTGTCTTATACAATTTATCAAAAAGGATTTACCAATGCTAGTTGCTCCTTGAATGATCATGCAGAGAGGGCCTTTGGGGGAAGGTTGCATGTGATGGGATTGGATGATTTGAAGAGCTAGTTGTTGTTTTGGTGAAAGCTGATGGGATGATGTATTTATAGGTAAGGATTGTATCGTAGCTTTCTCGTGTTGTGCCTTGGATGATGGAATGAACTACAAAGAAATATTATGAAGTTGTATAGGCACATGGTTTGTATTCCATGAATGGTTCATATCAAAGTCTTGCCTACCCAATAGCTGCAGCTGATTTATACTAGAGTTAGTAGTAGCACCAAGCCGAGAGAAAACTTCCCATTCATATTCATCCATAGAAGGTTGATGGTTCAAATCATCACGATCACTGCCATGTTTTTCTTCAATCGTGGATTGAAATTGAATTGTATTAACATGCCAAGGATGATAACTAGTTCTTTTAAAAACTTTCCAATTTTGTATTATGTCTTGTTTGGAAAGACCTATATTTGTGTGTATATTTTAGAAAGGCTTGTATAACATAAGGCCAGTCCAAAAAAATGTTTCAAATATTTCTATATCTTCAAGGGGAACAATCTTGAACAAGGGGCACACAAGAACAATTGCAGGCTAGTGTCTCAATTTCCATTTGTCCTTTTTGTAGTAGTTTGAATGTGTATATAAGTGGACTGAGTCAATTAGGGATATAACACCTAGCTCTAGAGGCCTTTGCATAGAGCAATGAATATAATTTGTTGGCAGGCCTTCATCAACATCATATTTATTTATATGGAACCATGCCTTTTTTCCAACATTCAAGCGAACATATTGTCGACTTGAAGTGAGAAGGGGAAATTTTTGTAACATATGGCACGTCTCTTGTGAAGAGATGTCATACTCCACAAGAATGTTCATCATGAATTTTTGATATTGAAGCAGTGTTCTATCCTCAACTATATTTGTATTTGCAAGTCTTTTCAACATATCAAGGTAATTTTTTTATTTCTTCTAAGATTTAGCTGCAAATTTGGAGATATAATTTAATACAATTTTTCTAGAAACAACTGGCTAGTAGTCAACAAATTGGCATGCCAAATTGCAAGCATGGGCAGGCTATGAATATTTAGGCGATCATCATTTCTTGTTGGCTTGTAGGATTTTTTAGACCAGGGTGAAGCCAAAATAGTGGTTTACAATTCCAGTGAGCAAGGAAAACTCACAAAAATCGACCCCATGCCAAAAAATGTGATTTTGGGGGTTCGTACGAACCTACTGGTTCGAGCGAACCCATTCCTTAGTTTCTCGCCAAAAAACAAAATAAAAATGCATTATGTGAGGTGGTTCGCTCGAACCCCTATGGGTTCATACGAACCCCCCTTATCCCTCATTCTCCCCCTCAGACACAAAAAAAAACCTATTTTTTTCACTTTGAATCTCGGTTTGAACATGAAAATGGCGGAGACTTCACAAACTCAACTGGAATCAGGTAGTCCTCAGAATGATCTATCTAATGAATATAATTTTGATATGTTTTGGTTTTATTATGTATTTGTTATTTTAGTTTTATTAAATATAGGTTTTTCACTGAAAATGAAGGTCTTTGTTTTGCACATGTGAAAAAATAGCATATTATCAAAAAAAAAAATTGAGAAATATGAGTGCAACAGATATTGAAGTCCTTGATTTTTTGAATTTCAATATATACAAAAAAAGTTAGGCGTTATACGATCGTGCTATGTCTGAATTGTAATTGGTTTGACTTCAAAACTTGATAAAGAAAAAATATTCAATAAAAAACTATCTAACCAAGTGGAAGCACTAGATATCGGAGTTACAAATCTAAATTCTAAAGAATTAGAATTTTATCCTTCATGGAAAAAAATTTATGCGTTATACGATGTGCATCACTTTTTAAAAATACTATTTTTTGAAAAAAACTAGTTTCCGTGGGAGATGGAAAAATAAGTGCAATATGATTCCAAAAGTTTTGAAAAATATATTTTTAGAATCTACAGACAAAATGTGACAAGACTCTAGTTTGCATCATCTTCAAATTCCTCATAGTTTAGCTGCTATAGGTGCCCAAATGTGAAGATTTAGTTAAAAATAATAGTTTCAGTGTCTAGTTTGGCCAAAAATTGTAAACCACTATTGTGGGATTACCCCTCAACATTAGATGTCAATGTAGAGGTAAGTTGTTGCTGCCAAGGTGCTTTATAGTGGCATTGTAATTTCTCTCCTTTTTTCCTTAAACAAGTATATTCAGAGCATTTTGTGTGCCTTTGAACTGTATTTAGCAACTCTTCATAATCTATGACTGGATCACAAGAAAGAATTTGGGTCGTGGAAATTAAGCACAAATTTTTCTACAAAACAATGATACATTCTGAGCAATCTTTGTGTAGAGCAACATGGATTCCAAGCTGAAACATATCTATCAAAAAAGTTCCTTGACATGGTAACATCATGGTGATTGGACCAATCAAGAGTGTCCATGTTCAGGGCTTCTAAAAGCCATAAAAAACCATGCACATGTGTAGAGCCACGATGTTTCCATTCATATCTATACTAATAATCTTTTGTGTGCAAAATCTTTTCAATCACCTCTTCATGAAAAATTGTGAATCTATGATGCAGATATAAAGATGTTATATGTGGATTTTGAATAACACTATATTTTTAGGGTCTTTGTTGAAGGCTCCATCGCCAAATGATCCATATAAGAGAAAGTATTTTGTAGATCAGACCATTTTGTGTCTACACAACTCATAGTGAAAAAAGGGTAGGTATCTCAAGTTGTTCAATCATTGCAAATAGTTGGGCTCAGAAAGAGTTCCAAAAAGAGTGAGTCCCACGCAATGATGCACCAAAATGGATCAGTTGCTCTACTATTTGGTCATCAGGAGCAACTTGAAGTCGTTCATGCAATGTAGACAAATGCTTCAGGATTTTGTCTTCCAAATCCGCTTGGATGAAGACATAAACAATTTGTTGATTGTGACATGTCTCATTATCAAATTGTACAGGAAATACCTAAACTTGACATGTTTTCCAAATCTATGGTCAAAATATCTCATTAAATGGAGGTCATATTCATGCAACTTAATTTTAATATTCCTTGGTTGGAGGGGAAGTGATGCTCCAATGGGGAACAATGTTGGAAAATCCATTGTAAATAAATCATCAATTTTGTATTCATCAATCTAGGAGAAGAGCTAATTTCAGGTTAGGACAAGATATTCTGCTCCTTTTTTTCAATTTGTAATACCTGTTTGATTGCATTGAGCTCTCATGTAGCATTTGGCAAGAAATGGATAAATGATGAAAAGGTTGAATATATTTTCATGTTCAGCAACATTTGTTGAGTTGGTTGATGGTATCAACTCTTCATTGGAAACTTGCTCTATTGTATGCAAGAAATTGGAGACATCAACAACAATATCATGCAACATATTAAGAGCCTCACTATCAATCTCAACATCATTGTAGTATATTTGATATTAAATTTTATATTTCAATGCATCCATGACATGATGTTTATCAACATAGCAGTCATAGTTTCCACCTTCAATGGTGGTCCATTGTATGATCACAACCTCAAGGTCTTCTAATCGGCATGGAAAAAGTTTTGCAATGTTGAAGATATCTTGAGGAAAGCTTATCGTATGACCATTGTATTTAAACTACCCTCCTATAGCGTGGGACACTTGTAATATTAGAGCCACCCTAGCAATAAGCATTTCTTCAATCTGTGTCAGTTTTTTTAGCAAGAATGGTTGTGGTCCTAGGTCCATACCATTTATAGAGCTGAAACGATGGAGCCTTTTTCAGAATAACATCTAGCACACATGGTTGTTGAACCAGATACACGAGTGTGCATGCCAATGTAGCTTTCTTTGCATATCTAACAAACAACAAGGTTCGACGATGCATCTATATGGTGTTGGAACCGTTTCTCTGAAGGAAGGTAGCAATCATTGAAAATTTCTTTGAGGTGTTGTTGGTGCGTTGGTGCAGTGGGGGGATTGAGCTGAGATTGTATATTGAACATATCTTTTGATGTTGAAATCGGTATGTTTTTGGCCAAACTACCATGCACACTTTGGCAGCCTAGGCACAGAAGACAATCTGGGGAAAAAGGAGTGGGATTTACCATTGCCAATGTGGGCTACAAGGGAAGATTGACAACATGTAATTATCCTTTGTTGCAAGTATTTTGTATGGTGCTTTGCACAAATTTTCTCTTTATGTTGACTATAGTACAAATGGTTTTGTTGCTATTGTTTAGCCTTTTTTAATTCAACAATTGATTGGACTATTGAACTTGAATGTATTCGGACGGCCTAGGAATATACATACAAGCTCAACCATATTAGCAAATATGAATATACATGTATAACCATAGATACATTTAAAGTAGTAATTACACATAAACACATAACAAAATATATGTGTATCCATGTGTATATAAATGTATATCTATGGATGATCACAAGAGGAATAACATGGTTTGAACATTGGAATATATAAAAAATATATATACAAGTATTCTACAAATTCCTGTGTTAACCATTTTCACTATTTCACTATTGTTATATGTCACGTTTAAAAGAATACAATATTGGATACACACAACCAGTCCAAAGTTGTGCAACTATGTTGCACTTTTCATTTTTTTTTGTGCCTATATACCCTAAGTTTTCCTTACCCATCAAATTATCTCTGGCCTATCTATTCAAAGTTTCCCACCAGGATTTTTGTTAGCCCAGGCATGCAAAACATTCCTCATCATTGGCAATGAATATTTCTAGAAGGCCGATAGTGAGTTTACCAGGGTTGTTCACCACGACAGTCCATGGAGGTGGAGTTTGTTGAGCACATGGGATGGCAGTGCTGGAGGGTTGGGTTGCCTGGATAGGCAGAAATAGAGTGGAAAATTCTTGCTTACGTTGTTGCATGATAGCAATGAACACAACAAGAGGAAACCTTTTATACAATTTCACTATTTGTTTATAATATCTAGTAGGAAAGAATGTAGCTTGAATTTTGGATTAACAAGGCAACTGTTATGTACATTGCTTGTCTTGTATCAATACTTGTCAATAGGAGGGCAATATGAAAGAATAAAGATATTCAAAATAAAATTACTTTAGTATTTGTAAAGGTATGTTAAGTTTTGTGTTTTGTGTGGATGGGACATGTTATATGATTTTTGTGAACACTGTATTTTTTTGAATGTTATACTACATAAATATACACATACAATTGCCCCTACATAAGTACATTTTTTAACATTAACATAGTGATTAATTGCATATATATATATATATATATCCAGAGGGTTAGTATGAAAACATAAAGGTATTGAAGATAAAATTAGTGTTGTAGCTGTGAAGGTATGTTCAATTTTGCATTTTGTGTGAATAGAAAATTTTATATACAATCTTTGTGAACAATGCATTTACAGATTATCATAGTTCACCTCTTCTATTCTCCATATTTTAAAGTTCTATTTAATGTGGATTTTCGATCATCTGTCATTTTCTTGTGATTCTTAAGTGTTTTTCTAATAGCTCTTTTACAATTTCCCAAATTTTCTATAATATGTAGTAACAAATAATGTAGCTCGAATCAAGTGAAAATTTGAAGTTATCCATTTGCTTTGCATCCTTCTCAACTTTAGACATGGAAGAAAATTTTGTTATTGTTTGTTGGGTTCTCTATTCTTAGCAATACAATTTGTTTTAAATTCACCATGCAAATATGACACAACAATGTTAATCTACAGGACTCTCTTTTGAACTTTTGGTTGGTTTGTTGTTTGTATATATGGAATCCAAACACATGCAGTATTCTAAATATACAGTTGTAGCTGCTAGAAATTGATTCATGTGCAGATGAAATCAAAGGTGGCATGTTGAAGACATCTTGTTTGTGTATATATATACATACATATATATACATATATATATACATACATACACACACACACACACACACACAAACACTAGATCTAACCGTTGCATACATAAACTAATACATTCACTATTTCATTGTAATTACCAACATAATAGGAAGGATACTATTGAATGGTTTCCTTAAATTATGATCATGTGCTTCGAAGCTCTTACCATAGTTTTGTGCACTACATATATATACATATATACATATACATACATATATATACATATATATACACATATGCATATATATATACATGCATGCATATAAACTAATACATTCATCGTTTCATTGTAATTACTGACATAATAGGAAGGATACTATTGAATGGTTTCCTTAAATTATGATCATGTGCTTTGAAGCTCTTACCATAGTTTTGTGCACTATTTTGGGTGTTTTTCAATGCATTGATTTTCAATGGACACATTGTACTGGCACAATCCAAACAATTTTTCAACTTTTCTATGAACATGTTGCACATAATGCATTATAAAATTCTTTGTTATTAAAATCTAAATGCTATACCATTGAATGCTATAGTTCAATTCTATTGGGTTGTTTTTGAGTATTTTTGGGTCTAATCAACATAATGCCAAAGATGTGCAGATATAACAACTGATTGTTTGAAATAGTGCTATGCATTGTTTTTGGTAGTTTTCAATGTTTTCAGTTATGATAAATAGATTGTAGTGACATAGTATAGATAGTTTTACAACTTTTCTATGAACATGTTCTACATACAGCACTGTTAAATGCTTTCTTATTAACAACATTTGATTGCTATGTTGTAGAATGCTATGAAGTCAAAGTTGGTCGTTTCTTTGTATCCTACAAAGACAAGTTCAATCAAGGAAAATGTACTTGATCACACCAAATGGATAAAAGGATTAAGGAAAACAAAGGTTGTAAAGGGATGTTTTTATGTGCTAGAAAAGATCAATGCGTATCTACTTCCAAATCTATATGCTTTACCAGGGTCAGCCATGTGTATATACACATAAAAGCCAAGAAAACTAGAAACATAAACAAGAAAGGGTATGTGGTGTGTGTTTTTGTATTTGAGAATCATAAAATTAAAGGAACTAAAAGGCAATGTTCAGGTTGAATACAAAAGAGGAAGGAAACAATAACAAAAAATTTGTAACAGGTATAACAAAAAGGAAATATAAACTTACAAAATCAGGATTTGAAGGCTGGTGGTTGACACCCTTAGAGCCAATCTCTATAGCAGAACCTATTGTGGATGTTAACAAAACAATCTTGGGGGGATTTGGAGACCCATCCACAAAGCCCGACTCCGTAGAGATAGTTGTGGGAACTTTTATAGGGAGAAAATGTTGCAATTTGAGTTGACTGATTGAGAGCTCTATTTCACAATAAAAATAAGAGATTAATATATTACGTCCAATGGAAACTAGTAGACAACTTAGAAATATCGATAATATTTGAACCATTTTACTAATTTGATTAAATGAAAATGGGTATAGCCATTCCACTTTTAATACTGTCGAAACAACAAGAGATACAACAACAAGAATAAAAATGATAAATGCAAATGTATATATCCCTATATGTATCTATTTACCTTTGAGGTTGGTTATATATGTATGCATGTAGTTTTTACTATATTTATACATATACCTATATGCAGATATTTGTATATGTTGCTAGTTGGTCCCTTCATCCTTTCTTATCCAAACAATAGGATATACAACAATAAGAATAAAAATGATTAAGTACACATATGCATTGAATTTCTCCTTTATTGGCACATTTAAAAAATACACATATAACTAGATATATATATCCATATGTACACATGTATATATCTATTTATATATACATTGTTATATCTAAATAGATGTGTGTACTATATTTATTCTTGACTATGTAGTCATTGATATGCCTATATATGCAACAAGGGGCTCTTGGCCACCTTCGAACACAAAAGAAAAATGGTAAATGGTTGCTTGTGGTACTAGAAAATGGCAATGAAGATGGCGGGAGCAAGCAAATGCAATATTCAATGTTTGCAACCTGAAAAAATTACATTGTTGGTGGCTTGAACTATAGTTTTGTGCACTATTTTTGGTGTTCTTCAATGTATTCAATTTTGATCCTAGGCACATTGCACTAACAAAGTGCAAATAATTTTACAACTTTGTTATGAATATGTTATACATACTACACCATTAAATGCTTTGTTATTAACATCTCAATGCTATATCATTGAATTCTATGGTTGTATTGTAGCGATTTTCGTAGAAGCTACATAATAGCTATATATGTTATTTTTAATTCTTTTTAAATCAAAGTCTACATAAATACAAATAAAGATAGCATATACATTTGTTTAGATATACATGTGTATATATAAATTGTTGTTGCATTGTCAAACAAGCCACAATGGTCTTGGTCTGTATATATGGATATATATATTTCTGCCTATATGTATATTTTAAAATATGATATAGGGAATTCAATACATATATATGTGTATATGTTTATGTCTATGTTTTAGGGAATTCAATACAATTTCCCTTTTTGTCAATAATATTTAGTAGCAAATAAGTGTTATTCTAACACCTCTTATACAATTTCTCTATTTGTCTTCAATATTTATTACCAAAGAACATAGCTCGAATCTTGTATCAATATGTTTCATGATATTCATTTTTTTCTCATTTACTTGAAGCTCCTTGCAAGAAATTGCCTGGGGCTGTTTATGAAAGCAGTGGAGCTTGCAAGTTATGTGGGTTGGTGGCAGTGAAGTTGGTTGCCTCGATACACAAAAGTAGAATGGTTCCACAAAGCAAACTGTTCACTATGTAATAGTTGGCAGTCTATGTAATAGCTGGCTTGTCAATTCGATGACCATTTTTACTAAAATATGGAGAATAGAAGAGGGAAACTATTCAATAATGAACAACTTCCTTTGCAAAACTGGAAAAAAGAATATCATAAAATATATTGATACAACAAAAGCAATCTATGTAATAGTTGGCTTGTCAATTCAAAATTCAAGCTACATTATTTGGCACTAAATATTGTAGACAAAATAGAGAAATTGTAAAATAACTATTAGAAAAACACTTAAGAATCATAGGTAAATGACAGATAATCGAAAACCCATATTAAACATTGATACAAGACAAGTAGTATATGTAAGAGTTCGCTTGTCAATTCAAAATTCAAGCTACGTTCTTTGGCAACAAACCCACATTAAATAGAATTCGTAAAGCCAATGGGTAGCAATAACTTGTGCAAAATGGGTATAATGCCACAGACTTAATTGAAAATTCAAGCTACATTACTTGGCACTAAATATTATAGACAAATAGAGAAATTGTAAAAGAGCTATTAGAATAACACTTAACAGCCACTAAAATAATTTTATCTTGAATATATTTATGCTTTTGTACTAACCCTCTGCATATATATATGCAACTACTCCTATGTTAGTCTATAATTGCTCCTATGTTAATGGGTATAACGCTAAAGATGCACAGAGATAACTACAAGTAATAAACAAAGGGAAAATAAATTACTAACCCTAACCATATTTATTGACAAAAGAAAGAATATTTAACTGCAATTGCTCCTATGGTAATGAGTATAATGCCAAAGAAGCACATAGATAACTACAAACAATAAACAAAGGTCGAAAAAATTACTAACCCTAACCATATTTTTTGACGAAAGAAAGAACATTTAACTGCAATTTCTCCATCCATACAAAGCCATAATCTCTTTGAAGTCTCCAAAATGGGTATAACGCCAAAGATACAAACATATAACAAGAAGACATGAACAATAAATTAATCATTTATGTAAAATACCCATGTAAAATGACTTATAGATTCTGGAGAACAACAGTTTTAAAACCCTCCAATCTGGTATAAAACAACTTCTGCCAAAGGCAACAATTTTTAGAATAGTCTGCTATCAAACCAACACCACAATGGCTCTTTCGACAATGCAACTTAATCAATATATTTTCTCACACATTTCATAGTATACTTTCCCACACTGCAACATTGAATATTGCATTTACTTCCTCTCGTGTCATCATACAAGAATGCCATGATGCATTAACCCTCACATGAGAAAACACTTACCATTTTGCTTCTATGTATTGAGGCAACCAACTCCACCACCGCCAACCCACGTAATTAGCAAACTCCACGTCGTCATAAACAACCCCGAGGAACTCGTTGCCGAATGAGAATTTTCTAGTGCCCAAAAATTCTATTCACGGTTGGGCTAACGAAAATCTTGGTGGAAACTTTAAACATATAGCCTATTGGCTAATCAATTATAGTATGTTATATTGAATCTAGGTATAAATACAGGTTCCAAACGTTGAACATGATCTTAAACATGGATATGCACATAGATATATGATCTAATATTTTTTGATAATGTTAATAAAGAAACCAATATAAATATATGAATACACTTTATAAGTTATGGTGAAAGTATAATACTAGATATACACATGGATTTTAGTAAATGCTACTTAATATTAAATTTTAAGACATAACAAAATTTTCAAAGATAGGAAGGCTTGATTGTTAGGCTCTTATACCAAATATACCCTAACTAATTTCCAACAATAAAATGAAATAATTTTAATCTATTTAATGAATAAAGATATACATATATTAATTAAAACAATAATAAATCAAAGAGAAGAAATGATTTTAAATGAATATATGATGACATTTAAACATTGACAAAATATAACAAATTAATGTAGTGAACATTTAAATTATAGATGCAATTGAATAATACATATCTGTAATATTTTTTGGAAAGCTGCTATCCGAAATGCAGAGTGAGGGTTGAAAGTCTAGGATTTTTCTTAGCACAAACACTCTTATAGGAACCAAGTTCTTACACATAATCAACCTTGGTCAGGACACTCTTGAGTGTATGTTGTACCCCGAGTTAGACATACCCCTATGTGCCCCTTCTCCAAATATTTCAATACCAACTAAAACCCAAACCTCCACTCTTATGTGTCTTCTCAAGTTCTCTTTTCATTTATCTCTTCTCTTCTTGGATGTTCTCCATGTTTTCCCCAAGTCTCACATGAATGATTTGTATATCTTTTTTAAGGGGTAATTTCCAAACCATCACACCCTTTCACAAAAGGTTGTATTTAATAATTTTTTAAATAACTAATTATTCTCCCATCTTTTTAAGAGAGTTCTTATACATATTCTTTATTAATATCTATTTCAGCTAAAGGATCACAATATATCCTTTATTTTTTATCTCCCTTTTAATTCTAAAGGGTTATTTCATAACTTTATCTTTGGAAAAAGTCACATAACATTAAATATGTAAGGTTTACGGGTTTATTTTGATGAAGTATATATATATATATATATATATATATATATTTTATTGTAGTTGAAATGGATCCTAATGTGTATAAATTTATGATGGATTCAACGAAAAAATCAAAAACCTACAAATGAACCCATAAATCAACCTAAAAACGTGCCTACAAACCTACCTCCCTCTCAAATTTATGAACAAATATTGAGAGGGGGGATTGCAAATAATTAAAATATTTTACAATCTAAAGAAATGTATTTTATCCTCATCATTCTCTCCTCATTTGCACATGATTTCCATTTCTATATAAGTGGTTATAAATTCTATTCATATCATTTATTTAGATCACAATAGTTTTTAATGAATGGAGAGTGATGAGGAGGTAATTTTACTCAGCTAAATTGTCATACAAAGAAATAAATGACCTATAGATAACAAAACAAACTTTGGCACCCTATTTTATTGAGCCTGTTATGTCTTGTTTTCAAATAATTTATACGTGTGGAAAAAAATTTCATTTCCTATTTCTAGTGAGCAAAGTTGTTGGAGTCTAGTTTAACAAGCCTCAAAAATTTTGAGGGGAAAGAAGTTTAAGTGTTGGAAATTTCTACTTTTTTATAATTTTGTGAGTTTTGTGTGATCACCAAAAGTGCAACAAGGCTAAGGTAAAATGTCTAATCTATTGGCAAGTTCTGATTTTCTCTAAGTTTGTGAGATTAAGATCTCCTTGAAATTGTGACAAGTTTGTAGGTTTGCTAATTTTCTAAAAGTGTAAAAGTGTGAAACATTTACAACGTCATTAGTAAAACAAAAGTGCAAAAGTGCAACAATTTTGCAGACTCACTAGTTCATCAAAAGTGCAAAAGTTTAACAAAACTCATAGGTTCACTAGTTCATTGGAAGTAAAAAAGTGACAATATTTTCACATTCACCAATTCCCCAAAAGTGTGAACATGCAACAAGGTTCATAGGTTTACCATTTCACCATTTTTTTTAAAGTGTGACAAGGTTTGTGGCTTTGCTATTTTTCCAAAAGATTGTTAAAGTTTAAAAAGGGTTGAATGTTCCAAAGGAGAAGATGTTGGAGAATTTGTAAGATTGTAAACTTGTTAAAGTGTGAGACATTTAGAAAAAAGGGGGAAAATGGTTGACTAGTGTAGTAAAGGATAATTCAAACTCAAGAAGAAAAATTAAAAAATAAATTTAAAGAAAGAAAAGGGATATGACCAGGGGTGATCCCACAATAGTGGTCTACAATTTTTGGTCAAATTGGACACTGAAATTATTATTTTTAACTAAATCTTCACATTCAGGCACCTATACTGACTAAACTGTGAGGAATTTGAAGATGATGCAAACTAGAGTCTCATCACATTTTGTCTATAGATTCTAAAAATATTTTTTTCAATTTTTTTGGAATCATATTGCACTTTTTTTTCCATCTCCCACAAAAATTGGTTTTTTTTTCAAAAAACAACATTTTTAAAAAGTGACGCACACCGTATAATGCATAACTTTTTTTCCATGAAGGATAAAATTCTAATTCTTTAGAATTTAGATTTGTAACTCTGATATCTAGTGCTTCCATTTGGTTAGATAGTTTTTATTGAATATTTTTTCTTTAATCAAGTTTCGAAGTCAAACCAATTACAATTCAGACATAGGGCGACTGTATAACGTGCAACTTTTTTTGTATATATCGAAATTCATTTTTTTTTTGTTGGATCAAGGACTTCAATATTTGGTGTACTCATATTTTTCAATATTTATTTTTGATAATCTGCTATTTTTCCACATGTGCAGAACAAAGACCTTCACTTTCGATGAAAAACCTATGTTTAATAAAACTAAAAAAATAGATACATAATAAAACCAAAAAATATTAAAATTATATTCGTTGGATAGCTTTTTCTGAGGTCTACCTGATTCTAGTTGGGTTTGTGAAGATTCCTCCATTTTTATCCTCAACCCAATTTCTGAAGTGCCAAAATTTAGGTTTGTTTTGTGTCTCAGATGGGGGATGAGGGATAAGGGGGGTTCGTACGAACCCCTAGGGGTTCGAGTGAACCTCTAGGGGTTCGAGTGAGCCCCTTATTGGTTCGGTCGAACCAATAGGTTTGTACGAATCCCCAAAATCACTTTTTTTCATTGGGGTCATTTTTTGTGAGTTTTCCTTCCTCACTTGAATTGTAAACCACTATTGTGGCTTCACCCCTAGTAGAAAAGTTACATCTACTCCAATATACATCACCTATTCCATTGGATATTAATTAGAATGGTTGGATATTTACATGATCTAAGCCACTCTTTTGGGAAATATTTATGATTAGTTATAGATTTTAGTTATTTAAACGGTTGAATGCATTCATTCGAGGATCTAACCTTTATTTGGCACCAAAAAAACCCTTAAAAATATTATTCTAGGGATTTATGTTCAAGTAGTTAAATTCGAGAATGAAAAACCTTAGGTTTGTTGGAGATCAGAGGATGAAAACCCTTTGGTTTAAGTATCAAATGATGAAATCCCTTTGGTTCTATATGATATTCTCTCTTAGAGCTCGTGATTAAAATTTTAGAGTTGTAATTTTTAGTTGATTCAAGTTTATGTAATTTATAGATTTTATTTGTATTATTAATTTAAGTGTTATCATTTCTATTTATTTTTGTTGTTCTTTCTATTGTTGCAGCATATTTTTTTGTATTTTATATTTCATTAAAAATTAAGAAAGGTTATAGGATTTTTTATTTATTTGTTTGCTTCATTTGTTAATTTGGGTTATCAATTTTAATTCAAAAATGTGAAGCCCTCTAGGATTTTATATAATATCTAGTTAAAATTCATAAACCTAAAATTTATTAGTAAAAACACCTTTTATGGAGCTATTATAGTGATATCAAAGATAAATATATTTCCATCTTGCAATTTATCTGATTATTGGTGTTTCCTGGTGATAGAGAAAGTAGATATCTAAGATGAGAGCAAGGAAAATTATAAATAAAATGATGAAGCATACAAGGCTTAATCATAGAAGAAGTTATGGTGGAAGATATCATTCCCTATTATGCTAAGTATTAAATATTTATAAGATATATCCAAGATGCAATTCCTTTCTTAGATTTCATGTATATGAAGAAAGCTAGAAACATAACTAAATAAAAGAACTAGGATGAAATAATAGAGCGATAATAGGAAGAAGAGTTTGATCAAATTTTCAAGGAATATTAAAAGAAGACATGATTACAAAAAAAATTTCTTTTAAAAGGATATTAAAGTTGTAGGTAAAATAGGGTCTATGCAAATACATAATAAGTTTGAGGAAGGAAGAAGAGAGGTCAAAATTGAAAGAAGTTACTAAGGAGTGAGAATACAAAATAACATTCATAATTGAGAAATTCCCCTTAACATAAGAAAATTGGGTGATACCAAAAATGAGCTCAAAATAATAAAAATGCTCCTCATGAAAAGAACCTTGGAAATTAATCCAAAAATACCAATATAAAGATGAAAAAATTGAAGAAGAAAATCCAAAAAAAATGGAACCAAAAAAAGTGATGAGTACCCTAAGGGTAAATGCAAAAAGATGGGGAACCAAGAATTGGCCTGTTGTCACGAGGCTAACACCCTTAGCTAAGTGTGAAACTCAACTATCCTATGGGACATGGGATCATCTTCAAGCTATGGGTTTCCAATGGTGGAGATGAACCTCTAGAGAGGGTTGGTTCCCTTGATGAACCTCCTAAAACTACTACCTTGATTGTGGAAAGGGATAAAAGAACTAAAATGAAAAGAACTGCCTATCCTAGGAGGTGATGCACTAAATATCCAAGACTTATACCTGTTGTTTCAACTTGTACAACTTCTCTAAAAAAATCAGCTTTACCCTATGCACAACTCAGATTTCACAAGCTCACACATAAATCTTTCATAAGAAAAGGTTGTTTTCATGTTCTTGAAGGAAAATTGCAAATATTTCACAACTATATTATCGAAAGAGATAGCAAAATCTATGAATTTTATGAGTTTTTCTTATTGTAGTATGAAATGCTTTGTAATGAGACATAATTTAAGGATCTTGCATTCATAATCACAAAAACTTAGATCAAATCATAGATACAAAGGCACTTAATAGACAAAATTAGAGAAGGATAATATGCTAATTTTATTGTAATAATGGAAGTTTTTTCTTGTAAAAATCTGAAGTACTATTTGAGAATACATAAAATTCTACTCTATATCTCTCAAAAGAAAGTACAATCTCATCTCTTTTGCATAAGGAAAAAAGAGGAATGGAATAAATACTCTAAAAAGAGCCAAATGTTTGATCTTATAGAGAACTCCTCAAGATAACTAAAGTTGAACCTTTTGGAAGATGCCAAACTTACACGATTTGACAAACTAAATGTGAATCTAAAAGTAAAACATGCAAAATTTGGTGAAGAAAAGATAACTTGAACTACTGACTTATTGGCCTTTGCATGATCCTTGGTGATCCCACAATGCTGGTTTACAATTTCTGGGAGATTCTGATTTTTGTTGAAATCACATAGTTTTAGAAAATATAATGATTTAATCCTTAAAAAGTTCCATTTGAAGAATTCTAGTTGAAGAAGGTTTGATCAAACCACCTTAGATCAAACCCCCTTGGATAGAACCCACTAGTTTTAAACCATACTTATAACAGAGTCTCCTTTACACCTATCAAAATGCTGATAAAAAACCACTTTTGATTTACCGTTTGGGGGATCAAATGAATTCATTTAAATTTTTTTTTCTGTAAGTACGTAGTCCTTATTATAAGCTTCCCAAAAAGTATAATTTTAAATAAATTTAATTTAATTATTATATTTATTTTTTATTTCTTGTGAATGTAGGTTTTTCACCAAAAAACAAGCTCTTTGTTTTGCACATGTGGAAAAATAGTGCAGATTATCAAAAATAATTTTAAAAAAATATATATGCACTAGATATTGAAATCCTTGATCCAACAAAAAAAATTTGAATTTTGATACATACAAAATAAGATATGTTGTATACAGTCCGCCTATGTCTGAGTTATAATTGGTTTGACTTTGAAACTTGATTAAGGAAAAAAAAATCAATAAAACACTATGAAACCAAATGAAAGCTCTAGATATCATAGTTACAAATCTAAATTCAAAAAAAATAGAATTTTATCCTTCATAGAAAAAAAGTTATGTTGTATGTACGGTGAGAATCACTCCTTAAAAATGGTGTTTACTGAAAAAAACTAATTTTCGAAGGAGATGGAAAAAAAAGTGCAATTTAATTCCATTTTTTTTGAAAAATATATATTTAGAATCTACAAAAAAATGTCACAAATCACTAGTTTGCATCATCTTCAAATTCCTCACAGTTTAACTGCTATAGGTGCCCGAAAGTGAAAATTTAGTTAGAAAAAATCAGTTCATTGTCCAGTTTGGCCAAAAATTGTAAACCAGTATTGTGGGATCACCCTCCTTGAAGTGTGTCCCAACTCAACTTGAAATGATATTCTAAAGAAATTAAAATTGATTGGAATTGATGTCATCAATCAATTTGCATGAAACTTTCAATTGTTGGGCATACAAGGTAAAAAAGCCTCTATTTTAGGACTCCAAACTGCCTCAAATTGCATGATTTTGGTCTCAAATTCCACTCAACTCTAGATTATTTCATGACTTATGAATGTAGCTAATATGATTTCCTATAGTTAATTTCTAGCATGAAAGTTTTCTTGAAATTAATTAAATATTGTAAAACAATAATTTAATTATTGATATTAGAATTTAATTGGGTGTGATTTGGCAAATTGTTCATTAAAATTTATTCCTTATAAAACAATTAAATTATGATTTATAAGACATTGATAAAATAGTTTAAATTTTGTTGCCTAAAATCTAGAAATTTGACTATATTTCTTGTCCTATATAACTTAAAGTGTCGATTTTATATTAAAACTTAATTTTATATGTTTTAAAACCTTAAATATAATAAAATATCTTTAGAAATAAAAAAAATTATGTGAATTTTGATTAATTTTACCTTAATTTTGTTTGTTTTCAATATAATATAATTTTAATTTTTGTAATAGAAAGAAAATATATTGAAATTTATAAAAAATTCAATATCAAAAGTTAAAAACAAATTGATTTTTTTCCCTACATGACTAAATTTTTTCATAAATAAAATTAAACACTAATTAATCTTAGGTGTAAAAATATGTAAAAGAGAAGAGGGGAAGAGAAGATGAAGGAAACATAAAATAAATCTAAAAATGCATTCACTCCTCTCTACATGCCACTCAATGAATGAATGAGCTTGTCGATAACCAATCTTTGTTGGATCTGGCGTCATAATCCCAACATGAGATAGTGCATTCTTCTATTAATTTCATGTGTGTGGGTGTTGATGAGTTATAATGTGCATAAACATGTCCAATCAACCACACAAAATTCTTCACAATCAACCTAGTGTAAGTGGTATAAACACATGGTCAAGGTTTCATCAACATCCATTGAATAAGTGCATAAGTTTAAATTGAGAGAAGGTAGATTTAGGGATTGAAAAGCCACATTAAATGGAGTACAAATAAAGAAAAAATGAATAAAATAATAAATTTCATTCAAATCTTAAAGTTTCCAAGCTTCAATTGATATTCCAATGAATTAAACTAAACTACAAGCAATTATAAATAGGAAATTTGGATGGGAAGTAAAATTGTCATTCCCTAACAATGTCATAAAATGACTGATATTTTTGAAAATAAAAGGACATCATGATCTAGCCTTTCAAGTTTACCTCCTTTTCCCTCCATTTTCTTTGAAGTATTTTATCCTCTCCCCTTGATTTGAAATAATTTCTATCCTCATTCCTTGTATTCAAAATAAGTGTCATATTTGTACAATCTACAATTTTGTAACTTCAAGTAGCCTTACAATTTCAATTTACCTCTCCAATAGCCGAGTCACTTGAAAGAAGTTTCTCAACCACTACATCACCTACATTATTTACAATTGATGTATCTAGAACCAAAAGTGTCTTCTATATAATATTAGCACCAAGTCTTTCCTTAGTGACTGGACATTGGCATTTACCTGATTGACAACTATACCATTGAGAGTAGGGTTTAGAGTTATCAACTACATTTCCATACTTCAAAATAGGTTTCCTTGTCATAAATATGTTTGATCCTTTTTTATTTTTCAAGCCTTGCTTCTTTTGTTTGATTGTAGTTGGCATTTTTCACATTAGACAATACCCATGGTTCTTACAATTAAAAATAAATTATGTTTACCTTTGATTTAAATAATATAAAATCATTAATAAATTTATTAAATTATCTATTTTTAGATATTTGTTGTTCAAATGCATAATGTAATTTCATCCCTTATACCTTCTCATAGATTGACAAGTATGTTCAAACATATCTTGTTCAACCTCTTCATATTTTCCTTCAATGTACCCTATTTGATGACAAAGTTTGTGAGCCTTGCACATTTTATCTTTTAGCAATATGCTTGTGGTCTCAAAGAGGTAAATGATCATTGCAATTTATCTCTTAATACTCCCTTGTGAGTTGAAATGTTTTGTGTATGTTTTTAAAGATTATCTATGTGGTCCTTAATGTTTTTTCCTTCTCATACTTCTCCTTATCACTCTAACCTTTTAATAACTACTATGTACATAGTAGTTAATTCATCGGGATTGATTGGTTTCTTCCAATAAACCGACCATGTGATAGTATTATCATGCTCGATCTCCTTCCAACTGTGGCCTATAATTAAATATTTTAAAATTGAATCATTCTTCCCAATGTTAATAGTAATATTTTCATATGCACTTCAATTTACCCATTTTTGGATGCTCTCCTTGGCCACAAAACAATCTTGGGGAGAAGTTTTCAACCTTCTCTTTCACTCCATCCACAACAATCCACATGTATTTTTCCTCTTGTTTTATCTTTTCCTCTTTGGTCATCTATTTTTTTTTAGTTTTTTTTTCAGTGAGATGCCATTCATAAATTGAAATAAAGTCAAAAAGTTCAAGCTCTTGGATGATATGTTTCTTCTCCGAAACTTGTTCCCAATCACTCGAAAAGGTGTCTATGAATTTTGTCTTCGATGCACAATCTGTCTTTCACGACAACAAATATAGTGGCAACGTTATCTAAATTAGAAGAAAGATCAGCTGGATTTCCATTTTAAATAGTTTTTATCTTACGTGGATTATAAAAAACTTTTTTGAACTGGGTGAGATGGGCTAGGCTTAAATCACACACTAAGCTTTGAATGCTTAGGTGGTGGATGTGTGCCCGCTTAACCTGTTCCGTTCCTCTGCCAATATCCGTTCGCCTAAACAGTCGTCGTGACAGTCAGCTGTTAGCAGTTCTTGCACGCATAAGGAAAACCATGTTCAAACTCAAACTCACTATTCCCGCGCAGCTGCGAAAGTTTGGTGGATGTCCTAAAATATTTAATCACATAAAAGAATGAGATAGTCTTTGATGGAAAATGGTTAATACAACGCAGATAAGACATGGTTGTCCTCAGAAAGCAGTCGCACTGTTTCACCGTATGCAACAAATAGGTCTCCAACCCTATCAATTTACCTTTGCCAACGTATTCCCAGCTTGTGCCAAAATGGGATCTTAGGACCAGGGTTTAATGGAATGCCATGATTGAAGGATATGCACTTTGTGAAAAAGCCTTAGAAACTTTCAAGCAAATGCAATTGGCAGGTGTGAAGCCAGTCTCCGCAACCTTCGCCGGCATCATCCCTGTCTGCACTAAAATTGGAGCTTTGGAACAGGGTATGGGCATCCATCAGAGGATAATGCATAGAGGAATTTTGTTTGTAGAACTGCAACTGCCTTTGTAGACATGTATGCAAAATGTAGAAGTATAGACAAAGGCACGTGAACTGTTTGACAAAATGCCTCAAAGAGATGTCACCTCATGAATGCTATGACTGCAGGATATTCACAAAAGCTGTTGAAAATGGAGGGTCTCCCAAAGCAAATGTACAGGCGTTTGCAAGTGAAATGCACAAGCTGCTGAAGATGAGACAGGTACGATAAACTTTGTGTTATTTAAATTGATACAGAAGATCATTCGTGTGATTCAGCTTAAGAATAAGTTTTGCACACAGATTGTTTCTGTAAGTTTAATTTAAGAGTAAATTATCTTAGAAGATTGTTTATGTGAGTTTCAGAAAAACTCTCGTTGTTTGGTTATTCATTCAGAACTTAATGGTCAATAATTGTTCGTTCAAAGACATTTTGATTAGTTTGTTCAGTCTGGAGCATTATTGCTCTACAATATATCATGCCTGGCAACCAATATTTATGAAAGTTTGCCAAATAGTTGTATTAACTTAAATTAAGTTTCATATAAAAAGATTTTTAAATTTGGTTAATATAAGCATGAAAATTATTTATCATTTATTAGGGGATGAGGTGTAAAATTGTTATTGATCATTTGATTGTTGAAAAGTGTAATGTTTAAGTAGTGTATATGGACCATCAAAGAATCTCAAACCAAATTTAGATATACCTTAGAAAATTTGTTCCACTATTAAACTCAAAATGGTTTTTCTTAAAGAATTGAATAGAAAACTTGTAGTAACATGAAGTACACTCATAGTTATAAAAATGAAAACAAGTATAAGGAATCATTATCTTATAGTCACAAAAAAAGATTGAAACATTAAAATTAATAAAAATACACTTGATTGCATATTCATGCCATTTCTTATTTAGATTTGTGCTTGCATTTATGAAATGTCTTAATGTACAATAACATATCAATAAATGGTATACTTTTGTACTAGGCTTAGGTCATACCCCAATTGTCTATCAACCTTTATTTTCCACCATTCACACTTAAGTTGATACATCTTGCAATTTACTCATTATTATTGCATCCTCAATCACACTTCCCTACATTGCCCCTACATGTCACAAGTATCATGTTTTACCCCAAGGTGCACTTTAAGTGGCTCAAGATTGACCTAGTTCAATCTTGTGATGTGTTTAAATTTAAATTATAAGCTTCATACCCCTTTCTACTAGTTGTTGTGAACCAATTGCACATTTTTGTGTGACATGTTGCTATCCCACGGTTTTAAAAGACATTCAATGTGCACTTAATTTCATATAGGGAATTAAAAGGAATTTCATTAGAATACACTTCAAATGAACTAAATGGACAAATTTGCAACTCCATAAAGACCAACTACATGTTGATGAATGTTGTCTTAATATCTCTCCTTATTTTTAATCCCACCCGCCAAAGGGGTTTGACTTAGGAGAATCCATTCATAGATTGAGTCAACAAACTCCTAATGTTGTCCTTAGAGACCATCATGATTGACTCAATTATAAATATGATGTAAGTGAAGAGGTTCTTATGTGCACATTTTGATCTAGACATCTTCTGCATCATATCGATATTGAGATTTTCCTTTTCATGCATCCCTATATTAACATGAGAAATTTTATAAATGTGGGATTTGATTTATAAAATAATCTCTTGAAGATGGTTTTTTGTATGATCATAAATAAATTTGACATGATGGGATGTAGAAAAGAAGAAGGAAAATAAAAAATAAAACCTATTATAATTTATGAAAAAATAAAAATAAGATTAATTTCTACTAGTAAATGAGCACAAAATTTATACTATTTTTTAATAAGTATCCTTAACAAAAGTGATAAAGGGCACAATTAGCATGATTATATTTTTTCTTGAGCCTACAAATGTTCACATATATGGATTAAGGCATAATACAGTTTGAAAGAAAATAAAAAAATATAATAGACAAGAATCATAGATAGGCATAAAGGTAGAGAGATTTATAAATATCTAATTACAAATTGGAGAGGTCAAGAATACATAGTCACATATCAAAAAAGTTTAAAGAATAGTATAATGAAAATTATAATCTTCCTTGAAGGCCCAAATAACAAAGAGTACAATTCCTTCTCTAAAATTTTATGTCTACTCAAAAGAGTACTAATCTATTGTAACTGAAATAAACACATGCTTAAAATTAGAACAGTTGAATAAAATGATATTCAAAATGTAGTTTAAAATGAAGAAATCAACACACAGTTTCTTCTTCAACACTCAATTAATGTTGGCCATTGATATGTATCTTTGTGAATTATATCCAACAAATCTGAAGACTTTTCTTTATTGTATCTAATCTATTTCTAGCCAATGGTGTAACGACAAACATGTGTCAATTTTATCATTTCTATGAAGAGCACCATGGTGCCAACTATTTCTTTTGTGTACCTTTATATGCTTTAATTGTCCCTTTTTATTGGTGACCATAATGCTCAAGCATTAAAAACTAAGAAATAGGACAATTGCTTAGAATTGGTAGATTGACAATCTTTTGAAAGATGTATATACTATTGATCTTACAAATTGATCACCAATGTCATGACTAGGAAACATACTCACAATGCTCCACATCTATATGAACATGAAGTACAATGGAAAAACCTTTGGCTCCACAATTAATGTGTTCTTCATCTACTCTTTATATAAGAAATTATCAAAACTTAATATTTAAGATACATACCACATAATGAAGAATCCAATAAACTATATGAAAACTCCTATGGTTGTAAACTACATGTCTCCTAACATTAAAAACATTAGGATCTAGTCCATCACTAAATTCTTTGATAATCTTTGCAATTACCAAACTCTTCCGTGAAACCTCCATTTGTACCATTGACTCATAATTGCCTATCCCAAACTCATCAATTGGGAACAATACATTTTAGAATGACGAGGATATGATCTACAAAAATATCCCTATATAAAATCACAAGAAATGATTTTAAATTGATGAAAACTTATGTGAGGCATAAATCATTGAGGAAATTGACCTACTACAAACATTTCTATAGTGGTAGGATTAGTGAATAATTCTATTTGAAGAGACAGATGAGCTTAATATTTGGACTCTAGATAATCCAGAGAAATGTGATCTCATGGAATGCAGTAATGGGGAACACGCTGGCAAAGGTAAATTGATCGGGTTGGAGACCTGTATGTTGCATACGATGAAACAGTGCGACTGCTTTCTGAGGACACCCATGTCTTTATGTACGCTGTATTAACCATTTTCCATAGAGACTATCTCATTTTTGTATGTCATTAAATAGTTTAGGACATCTATCAAATTTCTGCGTGAGAATAGGGGAGAGGATTCAGTAGTTGAACATTCTAACTTCGCATTTTTAATTATTCTATTGTGGAAATTTCAAATCACTTCCAATTTTTTACAGCAGCTTATTTGACAAGTCCACTACTTGTAACTAAGGTTTCGGGCCACATCATCAAATATGATGCCACATCAGCATGCTTTTTGTCAAGGTGTCAAAAAAGCCCAAAAAAAAGTGAAACCAATATTTGTACATTCACAGCATGTTTTATTGAGCGTTGATGTGGCATCACATGATTGATTGCTTTTTAGATCAAAGGAATACATTTTGTTAATTATGATAGTCATCATCAACACTACCAACTTTAAAGTCGCAACTATTAATCTAATGTTGATAAAAATATTGAACATTATATAAATAAATACTATCACAATTATTGAATCATATTCAAATACTGAATCTTCTCACCTAATGAATTTGAGTTTGAACATGGTTTTCCTTATGCGCTGGAATTGCTAACCGCTGACTGTCATGACAACTGTTTAGACGAACGGATATTGGCAGAGGAACGAACAGGTTCAGTGGGCCCACATCCACCACGTAAGCATTCAAAGCTTAGTGTGTGTGATTTAAGCCCAACCGGTCACGGCTAGATGACACTACTTGAAAATAATATTTTGTAACTAGGGAGGTGAATGGGACGTGCCTTTGAGACATAACCGAAGATGTGTTATTCTGGGAGCATTACTCGTGCCATCAATGTTATACCATACTTTACATGTAGGAGGCTCCTGAGTTCCCATGGAATGCGGCTTGGGCCAAAGGATATCTCCTTGAGCATTATTCTTAAGCTATGTTATCAAGGATCTTTGAAATATTTTGTTAAACAGTTTGTAGAGCTTGTCTGTAGGTAACTGCATATTTATTCCTGTCTTTCGCACATCTAAACTTGCCCAAAGAGTTCCCAATCCTTAACTATGCTTCCATGTTTTGCATGCATGTCTGGCAGGGCATTCATAACGAGAATATATGACCATAATCTACTTTAATGGATGTCTGTAACCAGATTCTAAGTTTTCACTTGGGTGTAGGCTCAGAGGACACTGGCAAAGGTCGAGGAATCTGGCCTGGAGCCTACGTGGCCTCTCAATCCAAGAGACATTCTGTCAAACATTTCACATCTGGTTAATGTATCACTGTGGACTTTTCTTCTCTATTTCCCTTTTTGATAACTTCTTTGCATCTATCAAATATATATTCTTTTACCTACAATGACAGATGAGTGAAAATCTATCCTCTGGCTTGTTCAATAACCATAATTTTGATATAAGACTGCCTGGCAGCTAGTGCTTATTTTTGCAGAAGAATTGATTGCTTGGAAAATACCATATATACCCTTTATAGTTACTCTTGTCGCAGGTACTATACTAGATTTCAATCAACTGCGAGCAACATGTTTCTAAGAAATTCTCTGGTGGTACATCCTCTGGATCCTCCTATAGATTGAAGGTCTATTGATTGACATATTACTTTTATTGGGAATTCCAATACAAGAATCTATAGGACAAAGCCCTTCTCTAGCCTGAGGAACATGATCATAGGAATGAAGCACAATGGCACCTCAATCTAGGCCGGCATGGAACATATTTCAAATTTTACAATTCTTACTGAGCAAAGAGATATATGTACGCTTGGCTTTTATTATAGATGTGCCAAGAGCTTTTCCAGAGATCTTCACTAGTTTTAAGATAAAACTGACACTCAGGAGACCTTATAGGTATTCCTGCTTCCCTTCAACACACCATTCAAAACACATTGTGTTGAATTCTCTCTGACATTGGACTGGGATAGTTTCATCAGAACATGTGAATCTTGCAATGCTAAATTCTCCTTATCAGTCAATTCATTTACTCTCCTGAATTTCCCTTGTGGCATTTTGTCAAACTGTTTAGTGCGTATAACCTTTTCAGATTTTGAGGCATTTTAACTTCCTTGCATTCTGGGGTTTGGCCCTGAAATGCTATTTGCATTTTACTTTGAATGTCACACACAAATTTAACACAAAGTCTGTTAGAAATAATTTAAAAATTAAAATTTTAACAAATAAATTTAATACATGAACAAAAATTTTCTGATTAATAAAATTGAAATTTTAAATATTGGATTTATAATTATAGTTTTGAAAATATATTTGAACTTTCACATACAAACTTTAAATATATATTTCAGTGTTTGTAGTGTTTTTACATTTAAAATTTAAATTCTAAATTAAAAAATATATATTTCAATATATGTATTTAAATCATAAATTTGAATATATATTTTAAATTTTGAGGTTTTTACAAAATATTTTTAAAACTCTTGTTACAACAATTCACATAGTTCTTGAAACCAACACATATGTCACAGCATGAGAGTGTCAAAAAGACAAAAATGTGACAAAACTAAATGACATAAAAATGATGTGATGATAGAGTGATGAGACAAGAAGTTGCACTGCATCAAAGTGTGACAAAATGTAACCAATGTGACATGCCATGACCATATATGACAAGCTAACAAAATAAACAAAACGCATAAATGTGACACGTTGTGATGCTAGATGTAATGCTTAAAAATATTGTGACGAAGCATCAAAGACAAAGATGTGACATGACAATAGTGCATGACAAGTAGATGAAACCAAATACAACTTGGGATGATATGTGACCAAAGTTTAAATAATCAAAACAATTGACTGCACACAACCAAGGTGGAGAGAGATACTATCAATGTGACTCAACAAGACTTGAAAAAGAAAGGGTCCCCAATTTGGCAAGGATTAGGATCATGTTGTGAAGGGTCACAACAAATGCCTTGCCCTACCTAAACATAAAAATATGATTATTTTCAAAGCATACTCAAAAATATGAAAAAACCTTATCAACATACATGATCTTATTGAATTGTAAAATTAATCATTAGCTCACTTTCAAATGTCATCAAAACCATCCAATCCTAAATGAATTCAGAATAGAAAGATTACTTGAAATATCATTTTCAAATCCAATTCACCTAGGCATGTAGAAAGACATTCATCATTAAGATGCCCCTAATTATGATTATGAAAAAATAATGGATAGAGATTGTGTATACGTTTAGTATGACATAAATCATGCTTTTATTTTTATGATTTTTTAATTTTTTTTACCTTTTTTGATGTTTTTTTAAAAGTGATAAATTTCATTGTTAAGAAAGGGCAGATTGAGCATTCAAAATAATAAAGTTGAACTATCATAATATCTAGTTGTTCATCCTCTTAGCACCATTTTTGTTTATATGGATTTTGACACACCAACATACCTACAAGTTATGAAGCCTATACAGTAGAACAACAAAGGTTCCCCTACTTGGAAGTGTTGGAGTGAAAATACACTGAGAGGGGGAGGGGGTGGCTGGGTGAATCGGTGTTTATAACTTCTTAAATATTTTAAACTGAAACTGAAAAGAGCCATACATATGTTCTCATTTTTCAATGATAGTGTCATTCATGTATTTGAATGCAATCATATAAACTGAAATGAGTAATGTAACATTGCATTTTAAAGCAGTAAAGAGTTGAAGCAAAAAGTCACAGAGACACAATAGACACAAGATATGTCGAGTGGAAAACCCTCCTGGGGTAGAAAAACCACTCCTGAATTTGTTGCCTTTTTCAGGCTTTCATTTCAATAATTTATTTTCACAAAGCCTCAATGGCTGATTTCTGAGCACCGACTCAAGGAGCACCAACCCCTCTGTTTAGAGACACCAATCTCAAGGAGCACCAACTCCTTTCCTGATTTTTAATAGAACATACAATAGTACAGAGGATCTCTTTCTTTCACTTGATTTCTGTCAAGTGCCTCTTGACGGACAATGTGTACAACACTCAAAAGTCAAGAGTGACTTATCAGTGTTCCACCCATTATCAAGCCTTAAGACAGCTTGAAGAAAATCTTAACACAATTACAAAACAGTCTCATCAAACTGTTTTACAATCATACATGCTTTCTTTCTTTTTCACTGTTTGATTTTCAATGTTTTCCCATATAGAAAACTACAAATCTGAATACACACTATGTCTTTCAACTTTCAACATCAAAAAGAACAGAATAGACTTTCAGAACTCTCTATGGTAATACCCTTGTTTTTCATTTTTAATTTTTTTGCCATCATTGAACCCTAAACTCACTAGTTTTGCCTTTTTCAGAAAAACATCATTACACTTTGGAAGTATTAAAACTGTTACTCGAATTTCACATACCAAAAGGTTATTGCAAGGTTGTATTTGAGGTTACATAATAACTGTCAGGTCAGATCTGATGTTACAGTGTTCACAAAGGAGGGATTCTTTCTTTTTGTTGAGGATAGGACAGCAATGACCAAGAATAGAAGAGTGAATGAGCATGTCTTCACCAGAAGCCTGCACATGCAGTGCTTAAACAAAAATAGTGAGATCACATCATTTAAAACTGAAATGATAACCATTTTCCTTGACTGAACCAACAATGCATCATAAGTATTTTTAGCCACATGAAGTAATGAAGAATGCATATACCCAAGGAGATCTAACAAATAAGCTTCACAGGCAACGTTATCCATGAACCCAGATAACCATATGCAAAGATTCGATGGAATTATCATTACCCATAACCAGACAACCCAGATCCTTAAAATAACTGACATGATAGCCCTCAAAAATGAGTGTTGTTCCAAAATTTTCATGAGAAGAACAAAAATGTTTTTCATTTTGCTTGACCAAAAACGGATCTGCAAACCAATCAAAAGAAGAGTACCTGGCAAACTAATGTTGCTGTCAATGAATGATTACCAATCTTGTAGAGGAGCAAAAACGGCCTCCCAAACTCCCAAAAAATGTGCATGCACATTGTGGCTGAAAGAAGACAAGTGGAGCGACTTTTGTGTCGGGCTCCTGACTGCTCCCGATCTGCTGTACAACAACAAAAATGGTAGGGATAGCAAAGAAAACGGCCGAGTCCAATAATCCATGGTGGCGGCCAGTAGGGTTTCAAACCCTTCAAGCAACGGTAATAATGTTTTTCCCTAAACTTCCAAAACAAACGAAGCAAATTCCTTTGCAAAAAATGAATCCCATTTGAAGTCCGAGAGGACAACCATTAAACAATCGAAATTGCATAATACACTTTGGAATCCGTGTGTAGATCAATGACATTTGTTCCCTTACCGCACAACCGCGGCGACCCTTCAGACTACTCGCGGTACAACGGTAGCTTCAAGCTAACCGCTAGACATTTCCACCGCGTTACCGCGGTGAGCTACTTAACAGCTCGAGGTACAGCGGTAGCGGTCATTCCTGTCACTGGTGGTTTCCACCGCGTTACTGTGGCTACCTTCCTGACTGCCCGCGGTGTAGCGGTAATAGTCGTCTTGCCACTGGCGGTTTACACTGCGTTACCGCGGCTACCTTCCTGATTGCCCGCGGTGTAGTGGTAACAAACTTGCTTGCCGCTAGCTGCTTCCACCGCGTTACCGCGGTTACCATCCTAACTCCTTGCGGTATGGCGGCAGCAGACCTGTATGCCACTAACGGCATTCACCGCACTACCGCGGTCACTGGCATAACTGCCAGCGGTAGCGCGGTAAGCTTTATATTGACAGTCAACATTTAAGCCATGTTAAATAACCATGATGAGACCCGATAGAAATATAAGGTGCACTTCAAAATAAAGTGCCAACCAATATTCAATAATAAACATCAAGGTCAAATTTTCCACTTTAGAAAGTCATGAAAAACTTAAGGACTTGTGATGAGTAAAATAGACTTTTGTAAATATCAAGAGCATGTAACAAGAATTGTATCACTTGTAACCAGAATTGTATCACCTGAGAAAATGACCAATAATCAGAATACCTCAACAACCATTTGTAATCTGCACATGAGGTTAAATGATCAGTGCCACCAAGATAATAAAAAATAAAACCAATGAAGTGAATGTGCCAACCAAAATATGAACCAGCTGAGAAGATAACCATCAAGCCATCAAGATGCCAGATAACCATAAGATGACATCAAGGACAAAACAACATAAGAGGGATTCAACAGGAAGGTGGTTAGCCTCAAGAGTCTTCATCAGATAATTCTGAGATTTACTAGAATCCTTAGCTAGAGAGCACTTTAATTAGTCAATTCAATGGGCTTTGAGGAGTTATTATGAAATGATCATTTAAAATGGAGGTTCCCTTAGTGAATTCCATCACTAATAGTCTTGCAATATTTAATTTTGAAGTGAGTTAATGATTATTTCATGACTTAGGACTATAGCTGATCCAATTTTCTATAATCAGTTTCTAACATGAAATTTGTCTTGAAATTGATTAGATATGTAAGATAACAATTTACTTATTGAAATCAAAATTTAATTAGGTAAAATTTGACAAGCCATTCATTAAAATTTATTTACTTTAAAATAATTAAATTTTGACTTATAGGACAACAATAAAATGCTTTGAAATTTGTTGCCTAAAATTTGAAAATCTGAATACATTTCTTGTCCCATATAATGAAAAGTATCAATTTTACAATAAAATATCTTTAGAAATAATAATTTGTATATATGAATTTTGATTAATTTTATAATTTAATAAACTTGCTATCAAAGGTTTTTGTATATTAAAAACTTAATTTTCTACCCTACATGATTGGAATTCTACCATCAAAATAAACTTGAAAATTAATTAATTGTATATGTGAAAAAATGTAAAAGAGAGTGTAGGAAGAGAAGGGATAATTGAGTAAAAAATAAAATCCAAACCTACATCTAATCCTTCGTACGTTCCATTCAATGAATGGATGAGGTCAATGATAATCAATCTCTACTAAACCCATTGCCACAATTCTAATGCAAGACGGTGCAATCTTCTAGATAAGCCACATGCATGAGTGTTAGTGAGTTGCAATATGAACACACATGTTCATTCAACCACACAAAATGCTTCACAATCAGCCAAATATTAGTGGTATAAACTGTAGTATTGGAGATTAATAAGAAGTTATTCCTTGCTTGAGAGTGGATGTAGGCAATTGCCGAACCACTATAAATTCATGTCTCTTATTCTATTCTTTATTTTCTGTTTTTATTTCGTTTCTTTGCTTGTTTTATAATTAACAATTGGTATCAGAGCTTGGTGAGGTTGAGCAGAGATGGAAGAAGATGATGAAGCTGATTTTGTCATTAAAGAATTTCTTGGTAGTTTGGATTCGACTGAAGAAGAGGGTTTGAAGCAACCACTGGTTGAAGGAGAGACGAAATTTGTTATGGAAGATTTCATAGACATGTTGGAATCTGGTAGTGATCGCAGCAGAGGAGTTGTTGGGGCTCCCGAATACTTGTTTGAGGATAGAGCGCCTCAGGTAGATCTTTGGGTGACACGGAAGAAGAAAGTGTCGTTTGCAGAGATTGTTGATATTTTTTATTATGAGGAGTATGACAATTTGAAGAAGCGCAATAAACTGAGAAGAAGGCAACGATCCAAAAAGAGAAAGAAAGCAAGAAATGAAGAAGGGGTAGAGGAACTGGATGAAGGAAGGTTTGAAAGTGCTCTACAAATTGTTTTGGAGGAGAATGAATCCCCATGTGATGGGGAAGTATCATGGGCTCCAAAAGAAAATCCCATGTCCAAGCCGGTTCCGGATATGGCATCGAAAGCTGGAAATGGTGTTGCAAAGCTTGAGCTGGTCAAGCCTATTGGTGTAGAAGAGGACCTGCCCGAGGGGGAAGATGAACTCGAGGACCTGCTTGCAGGCAACGTCATTGGAAAATTTATTAACATTTTGGAATCTGATCCAAATTCTGCAAAAGCTGAGGCAAAACATTTCATCTGGTTGAGGGATGGTGACGATTCATCTAGCAGCAGTGGCATGGAGGAACAATGGAGGCAGGGGAACGGTCAAGAATCCGGGCCATATTATGCCACAGTCATTGGGTCTCTGCTTGCTGTAGGGGATGCAGTGAATGATTCGTTGCTCTAGGAGAGCACTGAGACAGACATTTGGAGGAGCTAGATTCGACAGAGAGTGATATTGTGCAAGTGGAAATGTCTAAAAGGGAAGTGGAATTTTCTGAAGTGTTGGATGATAAAGCTCCGAGGAAAATAGAAGATGTTTCTTCGATTTGGTTTGCCCTTGATGCCATCCTCGGGATTAGTAGATGGGATTCCACACCGGCAATTAATAGGCGTAATAGATGGAATATTTTGAAGTCGTTCGGTCTAGAGGAGGAAGTGCAACTTTCCATTGAGGCGGCGGAGGAGGAAGGAGATACCGTGGATGATAGTGGAGACATTGAGGTTAGCACGGGAGAGGCAGGAGTAGTTTGGGGAAACAAATCCTACCTCTGCAATGTCATGGATTCGCCTGAAGGTATCACGTAGCCTTCTCTATGTTATTCCCGTTCAAATGCCGCCTCCCAAAGTCAAATGCTCCCACTCAATATTGCTACGGAGGTTTTCGAACATGTTATGCGGCCTCCTCATGTTGTATTTGGCACCGGGAAAACCGCTATCGCCATGGGAATGGCTAAAGCCTTAGGCGAGGAAACCTCCTTTGCAATGATGTCTGGTAGCGAGATATTTTTGCTAGAGATGAACAAAACAGAGGCCTTGACACAGGCTTTAAGGAAAGCAATAGGTGTCAGAATTAAGGAAGAAACAAAGATCTCCCTTGTTACTGTGGTGCCCACCGCTGCTGTGGAAACTGAAGAGCCAAAGTCGACTGAAGCGAGTGAAGAAGTGAAGCCTCCCAAATTTGATTCCAGGAAGCGTCCAAAATCTGATCTCGAGAAAACGGTATTTGCTCATGGTTTCCCACCAAGTGCAACAGAGCAAATGATGGCGCTGGTGGTGCTGGGAAAGTCGTTGGAAAGCATTCCCCCAGATGTGGCGAACATGACTATGAAGGGAGAAGCGTCGGGGAATCTGGACAAGGAAATAAGGGAGTCGTTTGAAAAGGGGATCAATGCATCGACTTTTCCCCCCGACGGCAAAGAAGGGAGCATTGCAGACATGTCTGATTGCATTCTTGAAAAGGTTAAATTATTGTGTCCAAAGATGGACGCTGAGGGTGTTTGGAAATACATTGTGGAGTCTCTATGTGTGTTTGTGATAGGGACATACGGGTGGACTGCGAACATGGAGCCTGTTGGTCTCATAGCTAACGTTGAGGAGGAAGAAAAGAAGGATGCGCCAGAGGACAAAACAGTAAGGAGGAATTTGGTAGTAAAGGAGATAGCCAGTTTGAGTCCTCAGGCTGACTTCGGTTGTATGGAGCTCGATCTGGCCGAAGTGAAAGAGATAGACGGGATTGGCACTGCAGGGTCATCAAAGTGTAAGCAAATAGGAGGAAAGAGATTAGAAAGAGTCATTGATACAGATGGGAACACTCGAATAAAACGAAAGTGTATTGGAGCAAGCATTGGTGAAGAGTATGTTGAGCGCTTGCCAGATGAGCCACTGTTCATGGTAATTGCACAGCATGTTCAGGATTATGTTGCACAGATGCAAGATATGAAGGCAGCTGCAAAGGATGCCTTAACATGTGTGGAACTTATATACTATAAAGCCTATGAGGCCATGAGAAAACTGGCTGAGATGCGAACTAGGACAGATGTTACTGAATTCGAAGCTGATTTATATGGAGTAGAAAATGGAGACATGGAGGATGATTATGATAGCAAAGCTGCTAATGTAGAACCTAAGTCAAGTGGAGCCTTTAGAGGACCTCCAACATTCATTGTTACTCTAGAGTTTGTTCTTGAGAAATTAGTAAGAGGAGACGTTGTCAACTCCGATTTGGCATGGAGAAAACTGATTCGCTTTGTTCGTGAGCAGTCATTGGCAAAACTCAAATCTTCGATGGGCTTGGTTGTAGTGTGAGTTCAAAGGAAAAATGCAAGGGATGACGTGCAATGCATGGCTGTACCGGTTGGACTTCACGGGGGAGATTGTTGGGATGTGAAGCCCAACGGTCATTCGACCCTTCGTGTCCTCCCAACTCTTCAGTTCACAGCTGAATATGAATGTATTAATATATGTGCAGTTCATGCATGATGTATTGTAGTATTGGAGATTAATAAGAAGTTATTACCTGCTTGAGAGTGGATGTAGGCAATTGCCGAACCACTATAAATTCATGTCTCTTATTCTATTCTTTATTTTCTGTTTTTATTTCGTTTCTCTGTTTGTTTTATAATTAACATAAACACATGATTAAGGTTTCATCAACATTTATTGAATTAAGTGTGTAAGTTTAAACAAAGAGAAGGTAGACTAGGATCTTGAAAAACCACATTGAAAAGAACAAAACTAAAATAAAATTGGAACAAAATGATAAATTTCATTCAAATTTGAAAATTTTCAAACCTCAAAAGATTTTTGAATGAAATACAATAAATCACAGGCAAATATAAATGAAAATTTTGGATGAGAAGACAAACATTCATTCCCTCCAAAATGTCACAAAATCATTTATAAAAGATAATCAAAATGGCCTTTCACATTCACCTCCTTTTCCCTCCGTTTACCTTGTAAAACACTCTATCCTCATTCCTTGTGTTTTGAAAGAAATGTCATATTTGCAAAATCTACAATTTCAAAGTATCCATGTATTTTCAATTTACATCTCCAATAACCAAGTCACTTGATAGAAGTTTCTCAGCCACATCACCTGCATTATTTATAATTAGTGCAGCTGGAACCAATATTGCCTTCTATATAGTATCAGCACCAAGTCTTTTTTTCAATTACTCTCATGGCAATTACCTGACTGACAACTGTACCATTGAGAGCAGGGTTTGAATTATCAACTATATTTCTAGATTTCAACATAGGTTTCCTTGACACTGAATATGTTCTATCCTTTCTGGCTTTCCAATCCTCGCTACTTTTGTTTGATTGCAATTAGCATTTTACACATTAGGAAATACTCTTGGTTCTTACAATTGTAAAAACATTTAGGCTTGCCTTTGATTTAAATAGTAGATAATCATTAATAACTTTACTAAATTGCCCACTGCTGCTCATTTGTTATTCGGATGCATAAGGTAATTTCATCCCTTATACCTTCTGCGGTAGCTTGACAAACCTGTTCAAACATATCTTGTTCAACCCTTTTACATTCTGCCTTCAATGTGCCCTGTTTGATGACGAGGTTTGTGAGCCTTGCACCATTTTACCTCCTAGCAATCTTCCTGTGGCCTGAGAGGAGGGCTATCAATAAGGTAAATGGTGATTGCAATTTTTCTCTTAGTACTATCTTCTGATTTGAAATATTTTGTGTAATTGTCTTGAATATTATCTATGTAGTCCTTCAGAATTTTTGCCTTCCCATACTTCTCCCTATCACTTTGATCTTTTAGAGAACTACTAGCAGCTAAAAATACATATTTAAATTCCTTGGGATTGAATGGATCATTCCAATAAACCAGTCATGAGATATTATCATGCCTGATCTCCTTCCAGTTGTGGTATAGAATTGGGCATTTTCGAATGGAAGCATTCTTCCGATTCTTTAATTTACTCATATTTGAATGCTCTCCTTGGCCACAGAACAACCCTGGTGGTTCAATTCTGAAGTTGCCAACCTTCTCTTTCACTCTACCCAGTAACACTCACATGTATTTTTACTCTTGTTTTAGCTTTCCTTGTTTTAAATGTTCCTTTTTCTCTATAGTCATTCGTTCTTGTTTCTTTCTCACTGAGATGTCGTTCATAAATTGGGGTAAGTCAAAATGTTTAAACTTTTGAATGATATGTTTTTTCACCATAACTTGTTTTCAATCACTCCCAAAGTTCTCTATGAATTTTTGCTTTGATGCATAATTTGTTTCTTTCATGACAACAAACATAGTGGCAACTTCCTCTTCATCAGAAGGAAGATCAACTGGCTTTCCATTGTAAAGCATATTAACCTGATGTATCTTGTAAGGCATGGGGAGAATTAATCCATTGTGCTCTAGATTGTGCTTATTTGTAATATCTCCTCTTGAAGATACATGAATCCTTCTGTTTTGATCTCTGATCTTGAAATGGAAGCTTTGTTGGAATATACGCTAGTCTTTTGAACTGAGTGAGATGACACTGCAGAAAAGAATCTTTTGGAACTGGGGAAGGGATGTGCCTTTAAGATGTTAAAGAAGATGTTTTTTTTTGGGAGCATTATCCATACCATCAATGTCATACCATACTTTACATGTAGGAGGATAACCAGTTCCCATGAAATGCGGCTTTCGCAAAAGGACATCTCGTTGAGCATTCTTCTTATGCTATGATATCAAGGATCTTTGAGACATTTTGTCAAACAGTTTGTAGAGCTTCTCTGTAGGTAGCTGCATATTTCTTCCTGTCTTTCGCACATCTAAATTTTCCCAAAGAGTTTCCAATCCTTCTCCATGCTTCCATCTTTTGGATGCATGTCTGCCAGGGCATTTACAACGAGAATAGATGACCATAATCTACTTTAATGGATGTCTATAACCAGATTCTAAGTTTTCACTTGGGTGTAGGATCAGAGGACACTGGCAAAACTCGAGGAGTCTGGCCTGGAACCCACGTGGCCTCTCAATCCAAGAGACATTCTGTCAAACATTTCGCATCTGGTTGATGTATCAGTGTGGACTTTTCTTCTTTATTTCCCTTTTTGATAACCTCTTTGCATCTATCAAATATATATTATTTTACCTACAATGACAGATGAGTATGGAAATCTATCCTCTGGCTTGTTCAACCATAATTTTGATATAAGACTGCCTGACAGCTAGTGCTTATTTTTGCAGAAGAATTGATTGTTTGGAAAATACTATATATACCCTTTATAGTTACTTTTGTCCCAGGTACTCTACTAGATCTCAATCAATTGCAAGCAACATGTTTCTAAGAAATTCTCTGGTGGTACATCCTCTGGATTCTCCTATAGATTGAATGTCTATTGATTAACACATTACTTTTATTGGGAATTTCCTAAGTTACCGATTCGTCAAAAATCGGCCCTAGATACGATTCGATACGTATTGGGTATGAAATTCGGGTATGGTACATCTTGGATTCAGCCAGGATACGCATTCCCACCTATGGATTTGACCTGGATTCGTCGGGTGCCTTCGGATTCATCCAAGATATGGCAAAATGAATCCAAGGCGAATCCGCGACGAATCCAGGCATGAAAACGCCTAGTCCGCAAAAAAAAAAAGTTTTTTTTTTTGCATTTTTTATTCATTATTTTGACCGAATGTTGACTTCTAAATATTTTAATATTCATAGCAACCCTAATTTGTCCATCCAAACACGCTAAATAGGTAAAAACAATCTCATTTAACAATTTGTGAATAAAAAACAAGTTTTTTTGCCTCCATTATTGAACTTTCTCTTTTGCTTGCACAAGCTTGAATAGACTTGAAGGCTGACCATTGGTTGTTCAAAGTTGATTGTTGTGCTATTCCTAAGCACTTGCAAGTGTCCGTTCGTTGCCAAGAAGATTGTAGAGCAAGATTTGTTCAAAAGAGGTAGGTTTCTTTGAAGTTTTTTTTTCTTTTTTGAAATTTTTTCTTACATTTTTTTAACAAATGAACTATTTTGTTTTGTTTTTATTGTTCTCATTCTTGTAAGTTTTATACTTTTTTAGTTTCAAATTTCAATACCAAAATTATTTCAATTTGTTGTGCCTTAGGTATTACAATGGCATCCACTTCTTCCTCAGGCCAATCTCGTTTCAAAATAAATGCAACCTCTCCCCTTTGGAAATATGTAGAAATGGTTCAACAATGTCCAGGTGGTGGAGTATTTATTTGGATTTGTAGTCATTGCAAAGTTCAATATACGAGCTCATACAATCGAGTGAGAGCCCACTTGTGTAAGATCCCTGATAATGGCATCAAACCTTGTCCAGGACCTCTAGAAGGTGATGGCAAAGGCCTTGCAGATGAGGTAGTGTTGAAATATATTGATGAGCAAGAAAAATCAGAGCAAAAAACTAGTAGTCTTAAAACAAGCCATCCTTTGAGGAAAGGATCTCGATCCATGAAACCCCCTACACCACCACCTACTTATCTTCCACCTACACAAAGCCACCCATTTATGAACATCCCTCAAGAGAAAACCGTGCCCTCATCAAATAAAATATCTAAGGGACCATTGGAAGCTTCATTTCAGAATGAGGCAAGAGATATTGTTGATCAAGACATAGCAAGATGTGTCTATGCCAATGGATTGGCATTCAACGCTTTTCGTTCACCATATTGGCAAAAAATGGTGAAATCTATTAATGAGGCTCCAAAGGGGTATCAGGTCCCAAGTTTTGAGAAGGTGCATTGCACCTTATTGGAGAAAGAGGTGAAACATGTAGCAGACTCGTTGAAGCCCATAAGGGATTCATGGATCGAAACAGGGGTGACCATTGTTTCTGATGGATGGAAAGATGTGAAAAATCGCCCATTGATCAATGTTATTGCCGTGTCCCCTAAAGGGGCAATGTTTTTGAGAGCAGTGGATTGTGAAGGACAGGCGAAGGATGGTCCATTTATTGCTAACATCCTTTCCCAAGCTATTGAAGAAGTGGGCCATCAAAATGTTGTGCAAGTTGTAACCGATAATGCCAAAAATTGTAGGGCTGCAGGGTTATTGATTGAGGAGAAGTATCCCCACATTTTTTGGACACCTTGTGCTGTCCACTCCCTCAATCTAATGCTACAAAAAATTGGATCCAAGATTGAGTGGATCAAACAACTGTATGCTGAGGATGAAGACATCCAAATATTTGCTACCAACCACCATATGACACAAGGAATATTCAGACAATTCTCAAAATTGGAATTGTTGAAGGTAAGTTAATTCTCAATATTTTTAAATTTTAAATTTTCTTTTGATTTTGTAAAGTATTTATAAATTTAAATTATATTTTAATTTTAATTTTGATTTCCAAACAGGTTGCTGAGACCTGTTTTGCCTCCAACACAATTGTGTTGAGGCGACTTATAAAAGTTCGTGAGGCACTTTGTACCATGGTAATCAACCCTAATTGGTCCATATGGAGGCAATCTAGCAGTGAAAGGGCAAATAGGGTCAAGTAAAGGATCCTAGATGATAGTTGGTGGGAACGTGTTGAGTACCTGGTTAGTTTTAGTGAGCCTATATTGAGCATGATCCGTTACACAGACATGGATAGACCTTGTTTGGGAGAAGTATATGATGGTATTGACTCAATGATTGAGAATATGAAAACCATCATCAATGCAAAAGAGGAAGATCCTGAAGAAAAATTCGTCAAAGAGCTACAGGAAATCATGGTTGATAGATGGAACAAAATGACCACTCCATTGCATCTTCTCGCTTTTGCATTGAGTCCCAAATATTATAGTCCTGAGATACTTTCTAAATCTACTTCATCAAGAGTTGCTCCATATAGGGATGTTGAAGTGACTCAAGGGTACAAGGCAACACTTCGTAGAATCTTCAGTGATCGTGACCAACGTGATCGAGTGAGGGTTGAGTTCATGGATTTTGCATGCTTCGGTATTGTTGATCAAAATATGAATGCCCTTCGAGACAAGGTCAGGGTGGATGCTCATAGTTGGTGGTACTTCCATGGGCAAGAATACATGCACCTCCAACCTATTGCAATTAAAATTTTATCCCAAGTAAGTTTTATATTTTGTAATTTTAATTTTAATTTATAATTTTATTAATTTTGGAACTCTTAACTATTTAATTTGGTCTTAATAGGTTGCTAGTTCATTGTCTTCTGAGAGGAAGTGGAGCACATACTCCTTCATCCACTCAATAAAACACAATAGGCTACATTCAAAAAAGGCAGAGGACTTGGTGTATGTGCTTTCAAACTTGCGCCTCCTTACACATAAGCAAAGTTCCTACAAAGAAGGAGACACAAGGAGGTGGGATATTGAGCAAGAGCAACTTGACTTGGATGCTTCTACAAGTCACTTAGCTGCATTGATATTGATGATGACTATGAGCCTGAAGTAGCTATTGAGTATGAGAGTAGTAGTGTTAGGGCTAGTGGCAGTGCTTGTGCGAGTGCCACTAATGCTATTTGTGGTTCCACACAAAATGTATCATCTAATGATGTTGATGATGCTGCTTTTTTTAAAGACCCATATGATTTAGATTGATCATTGATCAATAATAGCTGATTGTAAACACTTGACATTTTGATTTTATGTTTGAACTTTAATTTATAAATTTATATCATGATATTCGAGTAATATTTGACTTGGTGACTATGAAAGTGGTGATGTATTTTTGCTATGTTATTAGACTATTAAATTATTAATATGGTGATGTATTTTTGCTATGTTATTAGACTATTAAATTATTAATATGGTGGTGTATTCTAAACTCAATTACTGGTGCAAATATGTATATATTTTTTATTTTTATATGTTTTTTGTATTGCCGTATCCAAGTCGTACCCAACCCCAATTTTTTTTTTGATCGAATCCCATACCGGATTTGCATACCCATACCCGAATCCAAAAACGAATCGGTAAGTTAGGGAATTTCAATACAAGAATGTATAGGACAAAGCCCTTCTCTAGCCTGAGGAACATGATCATAGGAATGAAGCATAATGACACCTCAATCTGGGCCGACATGGAACATATTTCAAATTTTACAATTCTTACTAAGCAAAGAGTTACATGTACGCTTGTCTTTTATTATAGATGTGCCAAGAGCATTTCTAGAGATCTTCACTAGTTTTAAGATAAAATTGACACCAGGAGACCTTATAGGTATTCCTGCTTCCCTTCAACACACCATTCAAAACACATCGTGTTAAACTCTCTCTGACATTGGATTGGGATAGTTTCATCAGAACATGTGAATCTTGCAATACTAAATTCTCGTTTTTACTCAATTTATTTACTCTCCTCAATTTCCTTTGTGGAATTTTGTTAAACAGTTTAGTGCTTATAACCTTTTCAGATTTTTAGGCATTTTAACTTCCTTGCATTTTGGGGTTTGGCCCTGAAATGCAATTTGCATTTTACTTTGAAAGTCACACACAAATTTAACACAAAATTTGTTAGAAATAAATTTAAAAATTAAAATTTTAACAAATAAATTTAATACATGAATAAAAATATTTTGATTAATAAAATAGATAATTTAAATATTGGATTTAAAACTATAATTTTGAAAATATATTTGAGCTTCCACATTCAAATTTTAGATATGTATTTTATTTATGTTGTGTTTTTACATTTAAAATTTAAATCACAAATTTTAAAATATATATTTAAATCACAAATTTGAATATATATTCTAAATTTTCATAATTGAAACTTTGAGGTTTTTACTAAATATTTTAAAAATTCTTGTTACAACAATTCACGTAATTCTTGAAAGCAACACATATGTCACGGCATGAGAAAGTGTCAAGGAGACAAAAATGTGGCAAAAGTAAATGACATAAAAATGATGTGATGATAGTGTGATGAGACAACAAGGTGCACTCCATCAAAGTGTGACAAAATGTAACCTATGTGGCATGCCATGATCAAATATGACAGGTTGACAAACCAAAAAAAACACATAAATGTGAGAAGCTATGATGCTAGGTGTAATGCTTAAAAAGATTGTGACAAAGCATCAAAGGCAAAGCTATGACATGGCAATAGTGCATGACTAGTAGATGAAATTGAATACAACTTGGGATGATATGTGACCAAATCATAAATAATCAAAACAATTAGTTGCACACAACCAAGGGGGGTGATACTATCAATGCGACTCAAGAAGACTTGAAAAAGGAAGAGTCCCCAATTTGGCAAGAATGAGGATCATGTTGTGGAGGGTCACAACAAATGCCCTACCCTATCCTACCTAAACATAAAAAGATAGTTCTTTTCAAAGCATACTCAAAAATGAAAATTACAAATATGAGAACTACTTATCAACATGCATGATCTTGTTGAGTTGTAAAATTAATTATTAGCCCAGTTTCAAAAATATCATCAAAACCATTCAAACCTAAAAAAATTCATAATAGAAAGATTACTTGGAATATAATTTTCAAATCCAATTCACCTAAGATTTCTTTTTACCCTTTTTTTGTAAAAATGATAAATTCAATATTAAGAAAGGTCATATTGAGCATTCAAAATAATAAATTTGAAATATAGTTGTTCATCCTCTTAGCACCATTTTGTTTATAGGAATTTTGACACACCAACATACCTACAAGCTATGAAGCATATATAGTAGAACAACAAAGGTTTCCTATTTGGAAGGTGTCTAGCCTCAAGAGTCTTCATCAAATAATTGTGAGGTTTATTAGAATCCTTAGCTAGAGAGCACTTTGATTAGTCAATTTAATGGGCTCTAAAGAGTTATTAGGAAATGCTCATTTAAAATAGAGGTTCCCTTAGTGAATTTCATCACTAATTAGTATTGCAAACTTCTATTTAATTTTGGATTGAGTCAATGATTATTTCATGATTTATGATTATAGCTGATCCAATTTCTTATAATTGGTTTCTACCATAAAATTTGACTAGTCATTCATTAAAATTTATTCACTTTAAAATAATTAAATTTTGGCTTATAGGACAACAATAAAATACTTTGAAATTTGTTGCATCCCGTATAATGAAAACTATCAATTTTACAATAAAATAATTACATATATTTAAAATCTTACAACAATAAAATATCTTTAGAAATAAGAATTTATATATGAATTTTGATTAATTTTGTATTAAATTTGTTTGTTTTTAATACAATTTAATTCTAATTTTTATAATAGCATGAAAATATATTAAAGCTTATAAAAAACTTGCTATAAAAAAAACTTAATTTTCTACCCTACATGATTGGAATTCACCATTAAAATAAACATGAAAACTATAAGGCCCCACCTTGAATGTGATTAGAAAATCTATAATATGTTTTATGTGATCCTAAATAGATAGTAAGATATATTATGAATGACAAATAGTGTGATTATTTGATAATATTCTTTCTTTTCATTTTGACATTTTATTTATGCTATCGTGAATGTAAGACCCTGTTTCGTAACCCTCATTTTTATTTCAATCAAACAAGTAGTTAGATGATAATTATGATGAAATGAATGATATTTAACTCTTCTTAGGATTCATGGGCATTAACCTTGATTTATGATAGATGCACATGTGAATTTTAGGATATAACTTGAAAGAGCTAGGTTATTTGGCATATTAAATTTTGGTAAATGGTTCATCGTTAATGTTATAGGAGTTTAATATGAATTAATAAGGTGGTAAACAAAATGATGGAGTGACTATTTCATTGACTATATTCTTGTATTGGAGTAAGTGTGTATTCCTTTGATTATAATGAAAATTGAATCGTTAGGTTCATTTGATGTATTAATGAGTAAATAATTCATGAGTGAAAATTATGTGAATTGGATTAGCAAATAATATGAGGAGATATATGATCTAATCATGGTAATGTGCAGGAATCAAATATACAAATAGGAGGATGGATGAATATTGGAATCAAATCAAATACATCTTTGGGAGGTTCTAAGTGTAGCCCTATTTGACTTAAAAGGGTTTGAGGTTTTATTATTGATTGGGTAATTTTGTTTGAGTAGAACCCAATTGTAGGACATGTGATGTGAGTTTGGTTGGGGTTAGAACCCTTGGTTAGGATCAAAATTCGTATGGATTCTCGTGTGGGTTTTAAAAGGGGATTATTGAGTCAATTTCCTTGGTTTTTGAACAAGAATAGACCCCTAGGACCTATACCTATGGGTTTGGAACTTTTTTTTTACATGTGAACTTGTCTTTGGGGTGTGAAAAGACCCTTCAATAGTCCACATTCATGAATGTGACAAATGCAAAAAGTGTTGGGGCATGGGAAGAGTGACATCACTCTCAACCTCCCACTCTCCAAAAGTTCTTGGAATTGGCACAAGACTCACACATGTGTGAGCACTTGTGGGAAAGAGGGTAGGTTTGGAGGATTCCTATATACCTAAAGAAGATGGAAGATTTGGGCATTGCCCACTTCTCCTTTTGGAGAAATTGTGAAATGAAGAAAAGAAGGAGGGAGTTGGATGAAAGAATAAGAGACAAGGAAAGCAACTTGTAGAGAGATAAGTCATTGTTTTTCCATTTCTTACTCTTAGTATTGGTAGAGATAGCTTGATCTATGCATTGAATGACAAGTAAGATTGTTTAAGGGATATATTTGAGTGATGTATAATGAGCAAGCTTGTCATAGCACTAAGCTCTCACCATTGATTTTCATGGTGTATAATGTATTTCTTGCTCGGGGGTATGGCTAGAGCCCATGAGGCTCCATGATGCCATTACGGTAGAGTGGAGAGCAAGCCCTTATGAATTGGTTTGTTATTTATATCACTCTATGTATTGTTGTAATGAGCTGAGTTTAAGTAAGGAAATGGTTTTCATTGAAATGAAACAAAACAAAAAAAAAAGTTACTTGAACTTGTTTTAGAAAAGGAAAAGAAAATGCTGTTTGAGAGGAATATTGTGCAGATCTAATGATACTTTATTGCAATGTACAAATAATTTCTTATGGTAAAAGTAAATTTATTTATTTATTTATTTATTTTTGGAGCCACTGTGGTAAACCAGAAGTATTGTAGTTTCTTAGGGTTGTGATAAAAAGACAAATTATTATGTAAGTGTATAAATATGTTATTTGAAAAGTTGTGCATTATATAAAGGGAGTATCTATTTATGTGGCATAAATCAAATGGTGGTTTGAATATATGAGTAATTTTTACGTTTAAAGAAGTATTAGTTTTGCTAAAGAAAATACAAAATGTAATTATGCTCGTTTGAATACAACATATGAATGTTAGTCATACTCTACATTAGTAGCTTTCTTCCTCCCAAAATGTAAACTGAGTAGTATCTTAAGTTCTTTGGTGAGGATAGGAGTTACTTTCCTTTCGTTGTAGCCATAGTTGAGACAAATTTAGTAAAATCATTTACTATTATTTATATATGCAATTATACGAGGAGAAACAGAAGAAATTTACTGTTCTTTTAGAAACTAGAGCACCTTATTATTCAATATCCTTAGCATGTCCATAATAGTGACTAACAAGTAAGCATCGACATCTGTACCAGCATATAGACAAGGATGGCACTCACTATCGCTTAATCTTCAAAGCTGCATGAAATTAGTACTTTTGAAGCTCTAGAAAAAAGATTGTGCATTGTGTCAAACACCATTCAATGACAATAATCTGTAGGTCAAGAAAGTATATTTGGGGAATTTGAGCATGGATTCAGAGTTACCACTCACTTGCTGTACTATTTATTGATATAAAAAAAACAAGTTGTGTTACTATTACATTGGAACTCTTCTTGTGAATTGTCGACGAACGAGACAACATCTAAGGTGGGTTTGTTTCTTACCATAATCATGGGGTGATAGTGTCTCCCAGAGAGAAGAGTGAGAGAAACTGCTTGCAACGTCCTCTGTATTATTTTTCTCCACGCCTCAGCCTAACCTCCAAAAGGTAGACAGGAGATAGATAGAAATTATCAAATTTAAATGCATCAAAGGGGGGCATTGGAGTAGGTGAATGAAAACTCGACGATGGTACTGGACTTGTTGTAGCCATAGCCATTGCTAGTCATGTCAGAATTAGTGTTAAAGAAATATACATATATATACTACTGTCAATCAAAATCTTGCTACATTTAATAGGCGCAGGCTCAGAGTGACTCCTACGCAAAAGTAAGTTGAAAATAAATAAATAATAATAGTAATATTGTGTCAGTATGTAGCAGGGCAACAGATGAACTATCCATCAACCCAATAGGACCGACTTACAGGCTGTGTCACAATTATTTCATGTGTAGTACCACCCGGGAGAGTGGTTGAAAGAGGCGGAGAAGCTTTCCGTCAAAGTTATTGCACCTCACCTGCCCATGCCAGAAATTCGTGAGTTGTCAAAGTCCGTTTTACTCATCCTTCATTGTTGCTGGAATAAATAAAAGAACAAAAATAAATAAGAAGAGAGTAAAATAATAATAATAATAAAAAACAGAATGTGGTTTCAAATCTGCAAGAATGGAATAAATAAATGGTCAACAAAAAAATAAAATTAAACAAAAAGAAATCTGCAACAAAAAAAACTCTCTCAATATTCTTCAACCTGGAACAAAAAATGGGGAAATGAGAAAAAGAAAGAGATGCAATTTAATAAGTTTCTTAACGAGAAAGAGAGAGAGAGTTTTCAAAAGTGATTGCCCTAAAATATAAGGTTGAGATTTATTCTTATTCAATGGGTGAGATTGTATGTTCAACATGTTATTTTTATTTTGATTTTTTATTTTTTTTCAATTTATAATCTTAAATAAATTGAATTAATGGAGGTCTTTTTTTAAAAGGGGAAACAACAGCTTTAATTTAATATTTAAGGAAACTTTTACAACCTGAATTTAATATTTAAGGAAACTTTTACAACTTGATTGGTAATTTAATATTTAAGGAAAATTTTACAACTTGATTTGTAATTTAATATTTAAGAAAACTTTTACAACTTAAGTAGTAATTTATAGTCTTACTAAATAGGAAAAAAGAAACAGAGGGAGAAAGTTATTTTAAATTTGTTTTATTGTGATTTAAATAGCTATTCATGGGTTAATTTTTAGAAAAATCATAAGATGTGGAATAAATTATTTTATGATGATTTTATTCAATTGAGAAAACATAAATACATAGAATTATGATGAGTGGTTTAATTATGAGGCAAAAATATTGTTAAAAGAATAATGATTATTTAAAATGGGTTTGGACAAATTATTTCACCTTCTAGAAATATGTCTTGTCTAGAAAAATGGGATTATCTATTTAAATAAGTGATTTTATTTTCAATAAAATTAAAAATATTAATAATAAATCAAGTGTTATTAAAATTATTTATATTAATAAATTGATATAAATGATAAATAATAACTAAGGACATAAATGAAGTTATTATTAAACATGCATATTTTGAATAAAACAATGATAATATTAACCACTTCTATGACCCCTCAAGTAGGGCAAGAAGGGATGCCTTACTAGTTTTAATATTACCGGATAAAGGATAGAGAAGCCCGAATGAAGCCAAGAAGTAACTAAGTTTACCCAAATCATCATAACATCTTATTGTTACTAATACAATAAAGTGATTAATAGAAAATAATAATAATATAAATTATAACGTTGATATTATTATGGCATAGACCACCGTTAAGAAGATTAGATAGGTTTGTAAGTATTGTGGGATGAGAGAAAGTATATATCAATATTATATATATTAGAGGTAATGGAGGTAAGAGACAACATTAATAGTTTCATAAGTAAAAGAAAAATATATGCAACCTTTGAATTATTGTTTTCTCTCTTTGGGGCGACACATTAATATTTATATTAACAAGTACCGTATTAGTATCTAAATGAAAAGCAACAAAAGCATCAGTATTAACATTATTAAGAGTGATTTCAATATCAATATTAATATTGGTTTTAATACTCTAATAATCTTAATAAACAATAATGATAGCATTGATAGAAATGTTAATATTTATATCATCGATGGTATGGTTAGTACAAGGTTACCCTCTTTTGCAAGGAGAAGAATATTGACATTTGTATCATTAATTGTAGATAGAGATAGTAATATTAATACTAAGGATGAGATTTATATTTATGATTGTATTAACATTAACATTGAATGATTGAAATATTGAAAATGAATAAATAGCAACGCTAAGCATAAACTTGGGTCGACAACTTTCTTGGGCTTAAGAAAAATAGTGATGCCTTGTAGATAGCCATTCTTCCTCGTTTTAACCTACAGAGATAGTATCATTAAGGTTGTGTGGATTTCTAGTGTCGTCATTCAGATTAATCTTTCAAGTCATGTTCCGTCCACTCTTAGTCTTGTGAAACTAAGGGAAACCCAAGGAGAGCATAGCTAACTAGTTGTATAGATAACTAAAATTTAATTTACTAAGTATCTTCTCGATAGTGTACAACTCTTATCTTGCTTAATGTTACATCTCAAAAACCTGAGTATTAACTATCTTAATTAAAAATTACTTTAAATAAAAATAAATAAAAAAATTATGGCTATTTTCTAGCGAAAATTATGGGCATGACAAAAGCTAATTAATCGTATATGTGACAAAATATGAAAAAGAGAAAGTAGGAAGAGAAGGGGTAATTGAGTAAAGAATAAAATCCAAACCTACTTCTAATCCTCCCTATGTGTCATTCAATGAATGGATGAGGTCAATGATAATCAATCTCCACTAAACCCATTGCCACAATCCTAATGTGAGATGGTGCAATCTTTTAGAGAAGTCACATGCATAAGCATTGGCGAGTTGTAATGTGAACACACATGTTCATTCAACCACACAAAATGCTTCATAATCAACCAAACATTAGTAGTATAAACATAACACATGATCAAGGTTTCATCAACATTTATTGAATTAAGTGCATAAATTTAAACGGGAGAGAAGGTATATTAGAATCTTGGAAATTCACATTGAATAGAACAAAAATAAAATAAAATTGAAACGAAATGATAAATTTCATTCAAATTTGAAAGTTTCTAAACCTCAATAGATTTTTCAATGAAATACAATGAACCACAATGAACCACAAGCAAATATTCATTCCCTGCAACATGTCACGGAATAAAATAAAAAATTGTATTTAAAAGAAAAGGCCATCTTGATGGCCTTTTAGGTTCACCTCCTTTGTCCCTCCATTTACCTTGGAGCACTCTATCCTCATTCCTTGTGTTTTGAAAGAAATGCAAAATCTACAATTTTACAATTTCAAGTATCCATGTATTTTCAATCTACCTCTCCAATAACCAAGTCACTTGATAGAAGTTTCTCGACCACTATCACCTGCATTATTTATAATTAGTGCAGATGGAACCAATAGTGCCTTCTATATAGTATCAGCACCTATGTCTTTTTTCAATGACTCCCGTGGCAATTACCTGACTGACAACTGTACTATTGAGAGTAGGGTCTGAATTATCAACTATATTTCTAGATTTCAACATAGGTTTCCTTGTGACTGAATATGTTCCATCCTTTCTGGCTTTCCCATCCTTGCTACTTTTGTTTGATTGCAATTAGCATTTTACACATTAGGAAATACTCTTGGTTCTTACAGTTGTAAAAACATTTAGGCTTGCCTTTGATTTAGATAATAGATAATCATTAATAACTTTACTAAATTGCCCACTGCTGCTCATTTGTTATTCAGATGCATAAGGTAATCTCATCCCTTATACCTTCTGTGGTAGCTTGACAAACCTGTTCAAACATATCTTGTTCAACCCTTTTATATTCTGCCTTCAATGTGCCCTGTTTGATGACAAGGTTTGCGAGCCTTGTACCATTCTACCTCCTTACAATCTTCCTGTGGCCTCAGAGCAGGCCTATCAATAATGTAAATGGTGATTGAAAATTTTCTCTTCGTACTATCTTGTGATTTGAAATGTCTTGTGTATGTGTCTTGAATATTATCTATGTAATCATTGAGAATTTTTACCTTCTCATACTTCTCCCTATCATTTTGACCTTTTAGGGAACTACTAGCAGCTAAAAATACATACTTAAATTACTTCGGATTGAATGGGTTATTCCAATAAACCAGTCATTTGATATTATCATGCCTTATCTCCTTCCAATTGTGGTCTGGAATTGGGCATTTTCGAATGGAAGCATTCTTCCCAATGTTAGTAATAATATCCTCTGGTTAATGCGATTCTTTAATTTACCCATCTCTGGATGCTCTCCTTGGCCACAGAACAACCCTGGTGGTTCAATTCTGAAGTTGCCAACCTTCTCTTTCACTCTACCTTCAAACACTCATGTGTTTTCCTCTTCTTTTAAATGTTTATTTTCCTCTATAGTCATCTGTTCTTTCTTTCTCACTGAGATGCCACTCGTAAATTGGGGTAAAGTCAAAAACCTTAAACTTTTGGATGATATGTTTTTTCACCAGAACTTGTTTCCAATCACTCCCAAAGCTCTCTATGAATTTTTGCTTTGATGCATAATTTATTTCTTTCATGACAACAAACATAGTGGCAACTTCCTCTTCATCAGAAGAAAGATCAACTGGCTTTCCATTTTAAAGCATATTAACCTCATGTGTCTCATAAGGCATGGGGTAAATTACTCCACTGTGCTCCAGATTGTGCTTACTTGTAATATCTTCTCTTCAAGATACAAGAATCCTTCTGTTTTGATCTCTGATCTTGAAATGGAAGCTTTGTTGGAATATACAGTAGTCTTTTGAACTGGAAGACACTACTGAAAATGATCTTTTGGAACTGGGGAGGTGAATGCGACATGCCTTTGAGATGTTACAGAAGATTTTTTATTTTGGAAGCATTACTCATGCCATCAATGTCATACCATACTTTACATGTAGTAGGTTCCTCAGTTCCCATGAAATGCGGCTTTGGCAAAAAAACATCTCGTTGAGAATTATTCTTATGCTATGATATCAAGGATCTTTGAAACATTTTGTCAAACAGTTCGTAGACATCGTCTGCAAAGTAGCCATGAATTTCTTCTTAGGTTTCACACATCTAAATTTACCCTAACAGTTCCCAAGCCTCCTCTAAGCTTCCATGTTTTGCATACGTGTCCGCCAAGGCCTTTACAATGATAATATATGACCAGAATCTACTTTAATGGATGACTATAACCAGATCCAAACCTTTGAATTGGGTGCGGGCTGGAAGGGCACTGGCAATTGTAGTCTCTCAATCCAATAGAAATTTTGTCAGACATTCCGTGTCTTGTCGGTGTGTTACCACAGCCTGTTCTTCTCTATTTCCTTTTTTGATGACCTCTTTGCATCCATCGAATATATTGAACAGATTTCACATTTTAAAATGCTTACAGAGCAAAGAGCCATATGTAGCCATAGCCTTTATTTTAGATGTACCAATGACTATTCCAGAGATACATTATTCTACAAATATGAATTTGTTTTTTCATCATGTTCTAGTTTATACATCCTTTCCACAATGTTTGTATATTATTTTATGTTAGTGGATCTTTATTAGATTAAGTTTTTGTTTTTCTTATCTTACTATATCTTTAGTGAAATAAAATTTTCTTTTTCTTATCTTCTTATATCTTTATTGGAATCCTAGCCCCCTCTAGATTGCATCTTAGTTTGCATTTACAATAAAATAAAATAAAATAAAAAAATACTATCCATATCATTCAAACAATCATTTTTCTTGTCTTCATCAATCTTGCATTAGTTTTTCTTAAATGGTTTCCATATTATCTTTACATTTTACTCTTCACCATTGTGAGTCTTTAGAAACCTAGTGTTAATATTTCTTTAATACATTTTCAATGTTTATCATTTTTACACCAAATTAGTCATGTCACCTTCCTACCTTGGTCATCTATCCAGCCATACCATATTTTTTTATTTTTTATTTCCACTTGATCCCTTTCTGTCATCTTCCAAGTATCATATAATTACAATTCTTATATTGTGCAATAGTTCCCAATACTTTCTTATGCTTTGAATTAGTGTGATTTCCTAGCATAGGCATTTCATTTATTGGTCCCGCCTATTTATAGGCGGAGACTTATGTTTTCAGTTTGCTTCTTCCACTATTAATGCATTTGTGGGGAGCCATGTAAACAGTTTAACATATGATCGGAAGAAATTTTCCTATTAAACTGTAATTTCAACAATTTATTTTCAATTTTCTATTGGCGGTTCGTAATTTCCCTCGGAGTTTTTGGCTTTTTAGAATTACAAATTCTTTAAAAATATATCGTGATGAATCAAAGATGAATAGATTGTGCTTGGACCGCTTCTATCCCTAAGTTTTTGTCTGTTTTTACAATAAGGGCACATGGACGAAATGGGCACTTGGCTGCATATTTCTTTCACATTTTGCAAGCAGGCATTCTTCATGGCATCAGGTGGCATTCTTCCTGTTAGGTGTCTTTGCTCATGGCATATACAGTTTCTGGTTCATTCTGCAGATGTTCGGACGAAAGTTGTCTCTAAAGCCTACTCGCCCACAACAGAAACGAGTGTTTAGCGTTCATGTGCTTGGGCTTGGACTTGGAGTTGGGGTTTGGAGGCAAGTTTGAGTCTTCTTCTTTGACACAACGAGCATTTGAGGTAAAATTTTACACTAATTTCTTGCTGTTGAGGGTTGTTTTGCAACTGTATTTTTGTTTTAGATTGATGGAAGGTATCGAACAGCCAAAGCCGTGAGACCAGATTTCTTTGACGCATTTCCCCAAATATTTTATTGCTTTGTCAATGCTATTTGAAGTGTCCATAGATTCTTCGAAAGCATTTATTTTAGGCTTTTGACGATGGGGTCAAGGTGTTGAGATGTTTGATAAAATGCTTTGGTGGAGATGTATGGAAAATGTGGTAGCATAGACAAAATAATGGAGTGTTGGGGAAAATGTTTCAGTGTGAATGTGGTCTCGTGATTGTTCCATGCCTCCACCATCCCGTCCAACGTTTGCTATACGCAACTTGCAATCCTCTGCCACAAATGTCTCTGTTGGAACCTAAATAATAGCATTTCAAGTTTCTTTTTTTTGTGTTTCATCTAGGAATTAGAATTGAAGGAATTAAGGCATTCTAGAAGTAATAAGCAAATTCCAAGGATGGGCATCGTCTCTCTAATCTTGACAAATTATATTCTAACAAGATTAATGGTGGAAATGGGCAGTTTACGAGCTCATTTTCTGACATGGTTGAGAAAAAAGTAAATCGATTTAGCACTTTTCTTAAAGTTTCTAGCTTTAGGTATGATCATGCATTTTTCTGTTTCAGAGTCCTTTCAAGGTTAGTAGATTACAGTGAACTATGTCTTCATTCAAGAGTTGAAAATTCTGAAATAGGGCTTTTAGAAAAATGTCACTACCATGTTGAAATTAAATAATTAGAATGCAAGGAAAATGCACATTTTCCACCAACATTGAATATCTGAAAAAAAAAATGATAAGAAACAATATTTTCAAAGATATGAAGATGTGATACAAGTAGCACCATAAACTTTTAAACCCCAAACATATCTTCTCCTGTATTATCATACAAAGAAAATCTCTAGAGATAAAGCAATCACTATTGTGGATCATCAAAATACTCACTAAGGACACCCTACGTAATGTTGATCTCACTATCACTTGCAAGTTTCTAGTCTTTACTAGAATAATCAATTCTAGTTTGGCTTAAAACACAACACGATCACCAAGATGACCTTCAATTGGAAAGATTACTTTTACAAATTCATTTTTCTGTTAAGAGGGCATGGATGCAAGGTTGTTAACTAATTGGTACAGCAGAATCTGCATGGCCATGACTACTGATACAAAAGAATTTTCCCTTGCTCTAAAGATTTTTGTAAGTGATGCCCTGAACCTGGTCCAATCATTGTAGTTCTATGTAAAAAAATGCTAAATGCTTTTAATAAAGCTAAGGGAATAATTGATGGCACTTCTATTTTCAACAAATTGATCTATTCACTTGTTGATTCACTTTCATTATCAAGAGGTAAAGAAGTCTCTAAAGCATTGCCATCAATTACAATATTTTAAATTTGAGATATTGCCAATGATACGTCCATTATCACCGGCTGAAACAATTGTATAAGTGTCTTCACTAGCTTGTTTTGTGAAACTCCAAAGTATAATACTTGCAGTCAGAGTAAGTATCATTTTTGGATTAACAATTTAACCTGTATGCTCATAAAAGCAACCAAAATAATGATTTAGTAATAATTGATAGAACAGTGATACCTATGGGAGTGTTTACATTTGTTAAAATTTTAATACCATTTCTACAAAAATGGTAAACAACTCCAACAATATACCTCAACAATGTAGAAGGGATATTGAGCACCCAAGCTTCCTTGCCACACTAATTATGTAGGTTGCATTTAACTTCTTCTCATCATCTGAAAAAATGGCATAGCATTTAGCACTTAGAATTATAAGAATCTGTCCTAATTTTGGACCTTTAAAATTTGTTTCATATAAGGCTAAGATCTTTAGAAATCACATCACTGTAATTTTCCATTGCCCTTTTACTTTTTTGGAAAACACATCATTTATTTAAGTAAAAACAAATGATCCCAATCTTTGTGTTTCATTACCTCATAGATGATTTGGAGGTGATTTAATTTGTAGCTAGGAAGAGCAAAATGTCTAATTTCCTAAAATTATTTGTCATATGGAAGCCAACAACGTTGTTTTTTCTTTGTGTTCTTTACCCGAGCTTGCTTTGATTGTTGCAACCATGGTTGCCGGGAAACTTCATATACAAACAAGGATTGGGCCTTGGTAACTACATTTATATATAATATATCTGCAACCTTATTCATTAACTCACCAATCCTAATTTCAGTGGCATCTCTATCCCTGTTGCAGTGCCCATACCCCATGTCTCTAGGTAACTATTGTTGTAACTGGCATAATATCCAAAATTCTCCAACTTTTTAGAACTTGTTGGGACTATTCTATTTTGTCTCAGCATTATAAATTTGAAATTTCATAAACAGTTTCATGGCTTGTTTGTGCTGTGCATATCTACCAAAGAAGAAAGCTCAGGATCTTACATAAACTTTTGACATCCAGTAAGCTAACTAGCTAATTGTTTCACCTCAAATGATGCACCCAATAGATAACCTATAAAACATCTACTGAATGTTCATCTCATATCAGGTATAAAATCAGTTTAAATTACTAATTCTTTACAGTTTCCAAATAAACATTTTCTTATGAAAACTCCTAAAATATTGTTTATAACATTAGCTTTGCAATGCTCTTGCACATGATTGCCTTGCTTAAGGAAAATATCACTGGCACTCAAGGACTGGTGAGTGAGAGAGGGAGAGTGGTGAGTGGAGGGGAGAGTGGTGACTTGGGGAGGGGAGTGGGAGGTGGGCCCTCCTTGCTTTTCCCCGGCTTGATCGGTTGTTCTACAATCATGTTGGCATGTTGCGTATATATTCTCTCACTCCAAAGCAATGCCATCTTTTGCAGTTGTGAGTGGGAGAGGGAGAGTGGTGGGTGGAGGGGAGAGTGGTGACTTCGGAGGGGGAGTGGGAGGTGGGCCTCCTCTGCTTTTTATTGTCTACTATGGCCTTTCTCTAGTCGGCCAAAATTGGTTTCAACAATTTATCTATTTGTTTTGAGGTCCACCTATATTTCCTATTTGATTTTGGTATTCAAATTTGCTGCTTTACAAAAACATATTTGTTTTGGAGTCTATGATAACTTCAAATGTTTTCCAAGCGATTTTCTTGATCTCGTTCGTGTCTCCAACATAGCCTATTTGGATACACTAACCAAATTTATAATTTGTCAAGTCTTCTTTTCACTGCACTACTTGTTACATTCATATCAAAGCCTCTAGGTCAGCACTAGAACGTAGATGCTCTTTCTTTTGTTATACTAATTTGAATGTTTGGTGTTGACAGTCATGGGTCATGGGAAAAATGAAAAAGGGAAGGGAGTGTAAAAAAAAAAACCCTTTGAACAAAAGGAACATGAAGGATGCAAAGCCACTGTTACAATGGTCCCAGGCATGTCAACTGGCAAAACATCTGATACCAAAATATTGGCTAAAGAAATCAAGCGAATGAAAATTCAAAAGCGAAAGAAATTTGCTCAATGTTGCAAAGATCCTGAACCAATAAAGGAATGCCCTCTACCACTTGCCAAACCAAGACCCTCCGTTATTCGATATTTCCCATTTGGTTGTGGATGAAATGCTCTGACTCTTAGTAAAGAAACAATTATGGAGTACAATAGTGTCCATGTTACTATGATTGTAAACACAGGAATCTTGGATGGCGAAGAACCAGAAGAGGGGTAGACTCCTCCTTGTAACCGGAGCTATGTATTGAGCACTAAACTAGTCCTTTATAAATATCATCCCAATTTTGTAAAATATCTACTATAAATCAGATTTGCAAAACAAATGTATTTTCACATTTGATTTTATCCATAAAATCTTCATTTGTCACTTGGTTTATCTAAATTTCTTATAACTGCTCGTTCTTCAAAGAAACATGTTTCTCAATTCTTGTTTTCCCATATGCATATCAAACAGTCCTCCATCTTTTCAAATAGGTAACCTGCATTGTGTATGCTTCAAAATTTTGCATATAAAGAATAGAATCGTGGGTGATTTGAACCTCGAGATTTTATTGTAACATTTATTTACAAGAACACATTGCTACCATGGATCTCTCTCTCTAGGTTATAAATTCCAAACCATCTGCTATTATAGTTGAACCACATAGCAGGTATTCGAGTATTCAACTAGAGTGCTTTCATTCAATTTTATTCTTCATTAAAGATGATTTCATCATGCTCCATCCCAATGACATCTTCTGCTTCCCATTGCTGCCATCTATGCCAAACAAGATTTTTGGCCCAAGATGCCAATGATTTCTTGTAGAATGCTACCATCTTTCTGATTGAAATACAATCCTTTTGGGAGCAAAATAATCTTTGTATCAATACCACCAATTGCCCTAACTTATGTGGTTGCAAGGACCTCTTTTGCGAATTCATCAAAGAAAAAATAATTTGTGGCAACTGGAAGTGAAGCAGTGTATGTGATTTATGAATATGTTTTTCAGTTTTCTATTTCTTTTTCATTTGATATTTATGTTTGTGGTATTTTTTGTTGATTAAATAAATTGGCACAAGTGCAATAGCAGGTGTAGCAATAATTAGTAGAAATGTTAACAAGGATTTTATCACCACTTAATTTTACCCCAAGGATGGATTCATCACAACCATATCATGTGTGGCACTGACTATCATAAAGAGATTTTGAGAGAAATAATTCCAAGATTTGTGTTTAAGATTTCATTCAACTTCTCACAACAACTGGATGATACTAATACATATTTGATCCCAAAGATTCTTTGCACTTCTCTCAAGATATTTTTGAAATGGACTATCATGAGAAAATTTCAGAGGGAAGACTAGAAGGCCTCCTAGGCACTCGACTCCAAATGCATGCTAGCTTGATTTTTGGCTATTAGTTCAAGCAGCTAGAATGGATCTTAGGAAAAATTCTTCTTTTATGCACTGATCATAGATTCCTTCACACAAAAATAAAAAAAGTAAGGGAAGAGGAAAACTCTCTTATATAATTTTTAGGGATTAACTTGGAAGAGCATCGAGCATTTGAGCCATTCCCTCAATGACCATCTCCAGTCAGTAATAACTGATAAGAACCTAGCTCTCAGAGCTACCCTGCAATCTAAGCACAATTAAGTGAACAAGGCGAGCATCATGAATCTTAGCAGGACCTTTCGTTTCCTATTAGCTTAGCTTGGCAGTTGGCACTCATAGAGTCGGTGGTTGATTTAATCACAAACCATGTTGAGTAAAAAAAATGATCAAACAAAACCCATTTTGAAAAAAATTGCATTGATTTGTTTATGGTTGGTCATAGGCTCTAACCTCTGCAAGGAGAGTGTCCTTTTCCTTTTGCAATCCCTCAAAATCAGATTTTAAAGTATCATAATTGACTTTAAGGAAATTGTAATCTTTTTCAAGCTACTTGGTTTTCCAACGAACTCTTTGGTTCTGAAACCACACAACCACCTGGTGAGGTTGAAGTCCAAGCTCTTGAGCCAACTGTATTTTCTTCTCTAGCTCTAGCTTGGTTTCCATTTCAAAACTCTTCTCCAAAGATCTTACTTGATCTACTGTGAGTCTTCTCGTTTTAGACTTTAGTTGGTAATTCATAAATTCATCCACTGCATCCTCATCCATCTACTCTTCAAGATTTCTTGCAAACAAATTATAGAGGGCCAAATTAAATAGGGGATGAAACACACTTCCTTCTAACCTACCTGCATAAATGTTTTAGGCTGTGCATAAAATCTTAAGCCAAGATGGTCAAATGAAACTTTTGGAGAAAATAATTTTGAAAATCTTAAAAGAAACACACTCTTTGATCTCTTGTAAACTAAATACCCAACTGTAATATTAGTATGCAACTCCATAGAAACCAACCAATTACCATTATCATTATTAAAAAAGAAAACACCGCAGTTAAAAATTCACAAAAAAGAAAATACTAAAGTTGTTAAAAGTTCACAAAATGCTAGGATGTACCTGAATTTTCCAAAGGTGACAAAGAGCAACTATGGTAATTCATATTCATCCCCAAATTGGTTAGGAACTTACAAATACCAGTATGAGCACAATGCACTCAATTCAAAATCAGAATCATATGCAATACCCACTGTCAGGAAGCTACTCGACTCAAATCCACAACTTATTATTGTTTGGCTATGCTCATTATCTTGCCATCCAAGCTCAAATCCATAACTATGACTGTTTACCATCACATAACTAATTCCACAACAACTGCTCTGTAGTAAGTCTCAAATGTTTATCTCCACAACTAAGGCCAACAACTCAAAGGAATATACACAACCTCAAAACATTGTCATGAATATCAATTTCCATCATCAATCAAATCCATAGCAGTAGCTCTAAACGAATTTCATATACTTTGTTCAGTCCCACAACCAGATATTTTTTATCAAAAATATGCTCATCATATTTCCATTCCAACTGAAATATGACTTTCTATGCACTGTCCATAAACTGTATTTGATGTTGTATATTCAAAACACCCCCACAGTCACACAATCAAAGCTATTCACTCATCATGTGGACATTCCAACAAATCCATGGCAAAAGCGTAATACCCATTATCATATACCTATCCCCACTGTCATGCAATCACTAGATTTCAAACCTAAATATATAAATTGTCTCCTGCACATGGCGACCCCGATTGTATCAATGCTAAATCCACACTTTGAGGATTTTTTCTTCCCAACCATTACAACTACGTATTCACCATCATGAAGGGCTTATTAGTATTGAATTTTTAGTGTATATTAGGATTATTTGTTCTAGATTGTAGAAGAGAATGAAAGACCAGATAGATGTCATGGACAACACATTTTTGCATAAATGCGCTTGATTCTTTTTGCATGCATGCATTTCAACTAATGTTAGATTTTGTCAGAAACTCACTTCTACTGTCTATGTTTACACTATTTGCATATAAATGATGCAATGGTTCACAATTTGGACTTGCTCAAGAGAATGATGTTGTGCCATGGGTTTGCAAAATAATCAATTTATAGCCCTATTTATACAATGGCAGGAACTCATTCTCTTGAGGGGATTCAATTTGCTCATCATTGCAAAAGAAAAAAACATAGACATATTCCATGGACAGATAAGTACCTATTATGGCTATGGAGCAAGAAGAGGACAACTTTGCTACTTGGAAGTTTGCAGACACAATTGACCATGGTATGCAAATTTTCAGCTCTTACTTTGTAGGTTTTTGGTGAATTACGATGTTAAAATATTTTTGAAATTTTCAGCTTTCCTATTTTGATAGTATTCAATACATTTGTTTTAGATTGTAGAAGAGAATGAAAGACAGGATGGATGTCATCAACAAATCTATTTTTTTTTATATGCGTAGACCAAGAAGCAAACAAATTCTTTTGCAAAAGTCCATAGAGACATCTCACAATGGTACAAAAAATTTCCTCTCACTTTGCAGGGTTCTCCTATGCTAGCATATGAAAGTACTTTTGAAAATTCCAAGTTATCTCTTTTGTTTCCCAGATTGATGCTTTTCTTGGGATTGTACATTACATGCATAATGAACAAAAATTGTTTGCAAATTAGTCACTAATTTTTAACTTGCTACCATGTCGCAGGTTACATTCCAACAAGCATTAATAGAGAAACTACACAACCCATTCTATTTACAATTTATGGCTATAATTACTATATACCAAGGTGATCCCACAAAGTTGGTTTACAATTTTTGAGAGGAACTGAGTTTTGTTTAAATCACATATTTTTAGAAAATATAATGATTTAAACCTTTAAAAGTTCTATTTTAAGGATTCCAATTGAAGAGGGTTTGATCAAACCACCTTAGATCAAACCCCCTTAGATAGAACCTTGCTAGTTTTAAACCATACCTATAAATAAGTCTCTTTTACACCTATCAAAATGTTGATAAAAAATAAATTTTGATTTACCTTTTGGGGGATCAAATGAATTCATTTAAAATTTATTTCAAATGATTATGGTAGTCCTTGAAATGAGCTATCCCATGAATATAATTTTAATATGTTTTGGTTTTATTATGTATGTGTTTTTTTAGTTTTATTAAACATAGGTCTTTCACTGAAAATCAAGCTCTTTGTTTTGCACATGTGGAAAAATAGAAAATTATCAAAACAATTTTTAAAGAAATATGTTCATGTTGGGTATTGATTTTCTTGATCCATTAAAAAAAATAAAATTGAATTTCCATACATATAGAAAAATTTATGTTGTATACAATTCACCTATGTTTGAATTGCAATTGGTTTGACTTCGAAACTCTATTAAATAAAAATTATTTAATAAAAAACTATTAGACCAAATGAAAGTGCTAGATATCATAGTTACAAATCTAAATTCAAAAAAATTAGAATTTTATCCTTCATACAAAAAAAGTTATGTTGTATACAGTGAACATCACTTTTTAAAAATGTTGTTTTTAGAAAAAAACCAGTTTTTATGGGAGATGGAAAAAGAAGTGCAATATTATTCCAAAAAATTTGAAAAAAATATTTTTAGAATCTACAAACAAAATGTGATGAGACTCTAGTTTGCATCATCTTCAAATTCCTCATGGTTTAGCCACTATAGGTGCCCGAATGTGAAGATTTAGTTAAAAATAATAATTTTAGTGTCTAGTTTGGCCAAAAATTGTAAACCACTATTGTGGGATCACCCACCATTTCTTGACAACTCTTGAGTATTGGGCATATGGATCATCCATTTGAAACTATATTCGTTGTATATTAGGTCATATAGAATTAATGATTGCCTTGCTACTATTATGGGTATTGCATGTTCCAATGCATGATGCTCTTGGGAGAAGATTTTAATTGCTAGTTGGAAATTTATAGAACATATTTCCGTTGGATATTACAAAGTTAGTGCCAGTTGCATGTTCATGAAGCAAAATTATCTCTGTATGTGTATATATATATATATGCATATATATACACACAAATATGCTAAATGTTTTTTTATTGGATCTTGTTTAACATAAATGCTGCAGTTGTTGTCAGCAGAGTTTTGAATAATTTGGAAATGGTTATCTGCATCCAAGAATCATATAAACTCTCAGCATGTAGAGCAAAAACTGCTTGCTACATCAATGCCAGAAAAAAAAAAAAAAACGAAGGGAATTACAAATGCTCTTTGAAAGCCATACTTTGATTGTTATACATTTGCTAACTAAAAGCCCTTCCCCTCCATTTATTCATCACTTTCAAGTTATTCTATATCTTTTGCCAGATATATAGTCATATGCATTAGTAATGAAATTTTTCTTTTGTTATATAGGAATTGGTGTGCATAATTTTTTTGGATAAAGTGATAATCTAACAACTTCAAGGTTATTGTTTTCATCAAGGTGAGTAATGAATGATCATGATTGCCTGTGTTGCTGCTCTTCACAAATATACATTGTATTGCTATACAACCTTTATACAGTTTGCATTTTACCCACATGCATTGACAGTAGAATGTTGTTTCTATTTGTAGCGTCTACATTGCATCTATTATCACATGAGAGGATACTATTAGAGCTTATGCAGGCTTGTTGATCAAGGTGTGTAGTAGAATACTAAACAATAAACTTATTTCTCTTTTCACTTGCTTGTAAAGAAGACGGATTCGATTTCGTTGTATTCAACATTTTGAGTTTCACATAATGCTAAATAGTCATTGTACTACTGGATAGTCTTAATACAACATTCCTTTTAGTCAAGAGACCCTTGATTTAGCAATATGCTCTCAAACAATTTGCAAAAAAAACAAAAACTCTCGTTGGAACCAATTGTAGTTGAGAGCTACAGACCGGATATTGAACCACAATTTACATCGATTGATGAAGCTCGCCATCATGCACATTGCTACCAAATTGATTCGTTCAACTACAAAGTAGGTGATTTCCTATTTGACACAATACATGTTTTGCTTCATTGTCGCTATTCACCAAATCAGCTGCGCAATGGTCTTGTCAACCATTTTCTGCATCATCCTCATAGCTATTGTACTTTAGCTTTAAGCTCCTATGAAACTGACTTGTATCCAACAATCCTTAAGCAATTGCATGGTATAGATGACAAAAACACACACCTTCGTAGAATGAGGCTTTCAGCCATAGAGCATAATAACAATGGCGAAACTGGACTTTGGGGAGACACATTTTGTTTAAAATGGCTAGTGCATTGGTTGGACATACCAATATGCATTTGGTCGGTAAGGTTCAAAACAAGGTACTTGCATTTCAACAAGGACACATGCAATCCTACAATATCAATTCTTTTCCATGACACAAATCCTACTGCTGGACACTTTGAGCTTGTGTTTTCATGACTAAACACATATAATTGCATCCAAAACATTTAGCTTCACTTGGCGAACACATATTGCAGTTTCGAGAACACTTGGACCACAATTGTAAATGCATTTGATACACTTGGACTTTGTAGGCCTGCTGCATTTTTCACTGCATGTGACGAGAGCATGTTTGCTGCGACAACTTTTCTGATCAATGAACACTTTGATCCAATTGCTTTGCGATTGTTCGTAACCCAATCATTAGCTAATGCATTGACAATAGGAAAAAAGTATGCGTTTGCATGCTTCAACTCATCTGGACAACCTGCCATAGCAAACAACAATCGTCTATTGAAATTGCAATCATTGGTTTCCAACATTGGAATACTGTACATAAAGAGTGGCCTTGAGGGAATTGAATTTTGCATACTATGGCTCTCACACATATTCCATGCAATAATACACATATGGAAAGCAACTCAATTGCCTAGATAAAAAACATACACTAATTACAAACAACCAAAAAAGAGCTTTAATTTGATTTTCTTTCAAACCAACTCAAATCATCATCATTAGGAACCGCTTTAGCAAAAACATCAATTGACTCGTGACATGCATATTCATGATTTTGTTGACATAGGTGAACAACAAATGAGCATGCCAAATCAACAACTAGCTACTAAAAATGCTCCAAACCAAACATGCAGATCTTTAGAACCTGATAATTTTACAAAACATACAAGCAAAACATTATCACATAATCAAACAATGCACTGTCTAAAAGCAAACATCTCTTCGCCAGAGGCCTCCGCACCAAACAGAAAGACAAAATTAGCATCACATGAGACTTTGCATTCTCTAAAAGCTAAAATGTGTACTGCAAAAAAGACACATGCGGATATTGCACGAACAACAACTTCCACTTCCGTTCTAGCTACTGACAACATCATAGGCCAAAAACAATCCTCCAACACCAGTGCAAATGCAATCTAGTAGCAATCATTACACTATTTGAAAAAGGAAATCCGAAGTCCACATACACAATGTGCTTTGCATATGCCAGATCAAAATCAGCTATATAGTAGCAACTCAAACTTGTTGCACCAACAATCATTGCATTCTCTTAAAAAACAGATACAAGCGGCAGGAAAGCAACATGCCCCGCACATGTCAAATTTGAAATCTAGATTGTTTGCATCTTCTGTACTCTGGAACGCAATCACTAGCAATCGAGCAACAATTAAAAAACACATATCTACAAAAGCCAACATAATACAAAAATCCATTAACACATATTTGCAAAGCATAAATGACACACCTACACAACCATGTTGTCTTTGCAATATGCTTCATTTCCAAGAAAAAATTCGTAGGGTTGATCATGCACTTGCTCAAGCTTTCTCTTTGCTTCCTATTCAGACAAATGAGAAAACATTCACAATCAGACAATGTATTTGTAAACAATGTAGAAAATCTATTTTGGATGCAAAGCTCCCCTGTTTTGCTACACCTTGGAGCATAAGACACAATGCATCGATAGATGTCATTCAGTCCTTAACGTCACTTGAGGAAAGGCTAGTGTCTTTGTGCATTTCTTTTGCACAAATCAGGAAACTAGGATATAGGCAAGCACAATATGGGCTCCTTGGCACAATCATTAACGTTCCAATAGATTTTGACAAAGTGCAATAGGCATTGCCGAGACAACTAGATGAAAATAAAATAGTTGCAGTTAGGTTGAAACAAAAGCTGCAGTATGAGAATGCCTATGTACAAGGAAATATTAGACTTGTTGTTGTCATGAATGCTTTAACAATATTGTCAAGAACATTGTACAAAGAACAAAACATCTCCATAAGTAAAGACTGGGAAGAGCAATTGGCAAAGAGAACAACAAAATTGCATATAGACCCTGAAACAAAACCAAGTATTGACAATGACACGTCCAAAGATGATCAAGAACCCATAATTGAATCAATTATACATTGGTTCAATGATGCACATTCAGTCAAAGACCTTGACACAAACATCATTGAGATTGCACCATCAGAGGGGTTTAAGCCTCTTGACATTTTCCAAGACACATACGTAGAGGAAATGAACTTCCCAACTTTGTTTTACGGTTCAACTCGGCCAACCGATGTTACTAAAAGCTTGATATACCAAAATATAACAAAATGGGAGCTTATGCATAAAGACAATGACTTTGCAAGACACATAACAAATATTTTTTTCAAAGCCATCAAAATAATTATTCGCCAAGTATCTTCACTGGCATGGGTTTGCATAAGAAAAGTTGAATTAAAGGGTAAAAAGTTAGTTGCAAAAGATGTGCGCAATCCGTCTACTTTGGAAAAAATACTAAGATCTCCACTAGGTTATAGAAATTTAAAAAGCATCCGCACCTCACTAGACTACCTAGAAAACACAAAAAAAAACATATTTGCAATGATAAGACAATTGAGACCTCCAAATTTTTTTATAACGTTGACAAGTGCTGAGCACTTGTGGGAGCCAGTGTGCAAAGCTTTACAACAAATATTTGTTCAACAACAAAGCAATTGTAATGAAACTCTAGAGGATAGGAACTTGGACTTTGAAATCAGAAAGAACCTAGTGCTTTGCAGTTGGTACTTCAATCATAGAATAAATGCATTTCGAAAAATGATGCTAAAAAACCATGAGCTCTTTGGCCAAGTCACTGACTATTCTTTTGTCACAAAATTCCAAAACCGAGGCAATGGACATGTCCATTTCTTGCTGTGGATAGAAAATGCACCTGTTTATGGCAATTGCTCAAATATTAAAATAGAAAGCTTTATCGACAAGTACATTGCCTGTGACTCATCGCTATGTGATACAAATCTTGCCAAAATACAAACACACCATCATAAAAAGACCTATAGAAAATACAAAAAATCAGCCTGCAAATTTAGTTTCCCATTGCCTCCCATGGGCAAAACAACAATATTAGAGCCAATGCCCATGCCTCATCCTACAAACAAGGACAAAGCAAGAATTTTTTTCAAGGAATTGGAAAACAAACACTACACAAAAGATGTCTTGTTCCAAAATTTCTTGGATGAATTGCAAGTGAATGAGACTGATTACATTGCAATGCTACAATAAACTTTAACACACAAGATTGTCATGCTAAAAGGACAACCAACTGATATTTGGATAAATTCCTTTGCAAAGAAAGTACCAAGCCTATGGTATGCAAATACAGACACACAATTTAGTTTAAATGCATATGCTGCTGCATCTTACTGCAGTTCATATATGACGAAACAAGATAAAACATTCTCTTGCATTTCGGCGATTGTGGCAACAATGTACACATGCTTATGATGGAAAGATACAGTTCATATGGAAACTTGGCAATGCTTTGCTAAACTACCAACAAATGTCTACTCGTGAAGCTGCTCATATTGTTCTCTCTTTGCCATTACATAGATGCTCAAGGAAAACAATCTTCATCAATACTGCACCACTAGAAAATAAAGTCTTCATTTTAAAAAGCCCTAAACTATTGGCAAAAGAGTAGGATGATTATGAGAATATCATGTGTGCATCTGCAATAGAAAAATGCATACATCGACCAAAAGCTCTTGACGACTTGTCACTGGCTGCATACATCGCTTTCTACTCAGGGAACTCAATAAGGCTCCAAAAAAGAGAAACTCCACAAATCATTCGCTATGTAAGATACAATCCACACGTTGACCCTGAGAATTATTGCAGAGAGAAACTTATGTTGTATGTGCCTTTCAGAACTAGTGAGAAAACCTTGCTTGTTGGATATCGAACATGGAGTGCAGTATTCAATGCTAGAAAATCAGAAATTGCAAGAATCGAAAAATTATTCACTACACAAATTGCTCCTACATGGGGTGACATTGACGAAGCCGCTACAAGAGTTGACAACAATATGTGACCAACAATTGACATTGCAAATGAAATTGATAGAAGCAAACTGCAAAATGACATAGAAAAATATGACATCATGAGCGACCTGTACCATATGAAAAATACAAAGGTCATATATTCGATTACCAAAAAAATGTTCTCAGAAATATCACATCCATTCCTCCTAAGCAACAAGGAATACTTCAATTTGCGTAGACAATTGAACAAAGAACAACAATCAATACTAAAGGATGTGCTGATGATAAAAATACTAGCGCCCAATAAACCTTTGTACTTGTTCTTGACAGGTGGATTCGACACTGGCAAAACCTTCACAACAAAAGCCATTTTTGAAGCGATGACACGATTCTATGATAAGCACTTAGATAGCGATTTGCTCAAACCAAAAGGCATTGTCGTTGCTGCAACAGGTAAAGCAACATTCAACGTAGGTGGCACCACTACACATTCAATCTTCCATCTACCATGCAACTCTTCAAAAATGTTGCCCCTAGATTCAAACACAACTGACATCTTAAGCAAAAAATTTGAGCAATTGCAAATTCTACTTATTGATGAAGTCTCATTGATTGGCTCAAAAATGCTTTACAACATTGACATAAGACTTTGTCAAATCAAACACACACCAACAAGACCATTTGGCGATATAGATATCATATTCTGTGGAGACTTCTACCAAGCACAACCTATATGCGATGCTTGGATATTCGAAGAACCAACAATAGAGAAAGAGAAAATGCCATACACATTCTGGACCGATAATGTGAAATTTTTTGAATTGCGCATCGTAGTTAGACAAACAAATCAACATTTCATTTTCGTACTTAATCATGCTAGAACCACTCAACAAACCAATCAAGACATTAGCTATTTAAATGCAATTGAAATATAGTCTCATTTTTTAAAAATTTTAATCAACAAATACAATGTAACCATGCACCCGTTAAGGTTAGCTTAACCCAAAATGTTGCATGAAAGAACTCCAACCAAGAATGCGCCCTAAAACCACTTAAGGAGGAGGGGCAAGCATATGGTCAGAGAATCCTTAGGATCTATTAAATCAAAGTTACAAAGATTACACTTGAAAGAGAGAGTTTAAACTCAACACCAAGAATGTGCACTCAAGATCCTTTGACAGACGAGGTGCTAACATAAGGTGGAGTGCTAATTGCTGAATTGAAAGGAAATAGACGGATAACCAACCATGAGAAAAATTTCCACGCTACCACCAAACAGTGGGGGAAAAAAAAAACAATTTAAAACACTTCATCTGCTATGGCAGGCATCCACTCAAGAGTGGGGATTCACCACTTGATAGTGGGCAAAAGAAATCTTACAATTCAAATTATCCACACTAGCGGTATACCATCCAGGGGTGCGTAATGTGACATTAGAAAGATAATGCAGCAATAATAAACTAAAACAGTACTACTGTTAACAGTTTTTCCAAATTAAAGAGAGCTGCAAATTATAAGGATTTCTCAATATTTTCAAGCACCAAGATATACAATGTTTCCAAGTTAGATCATAACAAGAATTGATGAAGAAAGATAGAAATAGCAAACTGAAATGATTCTGATTTAGAAATCTACAATTCTGGAAATGAGTTATCAACAACTACAGAAACAATCAAATGCTCATAACTTAAGCAATATACCTCTGAATTGCGTGAAAATGAAAGCAATGCACCTCTAGAAGATAGTTGCCCATGCCATGATGAAGAAACAACAAAGAAGAGCATCTATTATTTGACTAGAACAATTCCCAATGCACTCTAAAAGGTACGACCCTTGAGAGGGGCGATTTTGCAACCTAAAAACACACACTTCAAAATAAAATCTGAAACTCTCTGAGAATGGTCGCCAAGACCTTATAAAAGGAATTATCAATTTCTTAGAACAATATAAAATTCATACAAACAGCTGTGAACAAAATCGACTTTCAGCTGTGTCAAAATCAACAACTGTAAATCTGGTAAAATACACCAAAAATTCATCTTTGAAGCTCTATTTGCTAGTCTGTTTTGAGAAGCAACATTAATTCAATTAGGTGTTATCTTGCAAACACGAAATTGAGAATGGTACTAGGAGGTCAGCATTCCTCGAAGTGCAAAATGAGTAGTCATTTTGACAACATAAGTTTGGCATAAACATGAGATAAAAAATGCTGGAGCAAAGCCACATTTTTAAAGAAGATGGGATGACTCTTCAATCCCCTCAGATTGGATGCCAAAAAACTTCACATATTTTAATTTCAAAAAAGAAATAATCTTCTCCAAAATGGCGTCCAGTTAAAGGCAAGAGAGACTTTAATAAAATTCATTAAATTTCTCCATGAAGGCGTCCCCCTTCAAGTCCCTCTTTTAAACACAACTTAAGTTATCACCTTAGGCCAAGGGGTCAAATTAAAATTAGAACAATTTTACTTTAAATGAAGAATTTCATCAAAATAATGCTTTTAAAAGGCCAAAGCTCAACTCAGAACAACTGCTCCACATGACATGATGTGCTGAAGACTGACAACTGCTAATTGCCAAAAATAGTATTTACTATAAATAGTAAACACCGAGGAAAGACCACAAAACCTTCACACATGGAACCCCTTGATTCACCTCAATGAGCCTACAAGACTTTGGAATAGGATGATGAGCAACTAATAGGTTCATTGATGAAAGGGGGACATTACAGTCTGCCCCCCTCGAGATTGCTTGTCCTCAAGCAACCACAAAGTTGGATGTTGCAAAATATGTTCACCCTCCCATGTAGCATCTTCAATAGGCAAGTTCCTCCATCTCACTAAATACTCCTTGATTGTTTGCCTCCTCAAGGATCGCTCCCTAGTGTCAAAAATCTCTTTTGGAAGCAACACTAACTGCCCTTCTTCATGTAATGGAGGTAACTCTGAAGTAGCCACCACATTGTGCCCAAGTGCCTTTTTGAGGCAAGATACATGAAAAACATTGTGAACTTTGCTATCCGCTGGAAGCTCTAACTCTTAGGCCACTTCACCAATCCTTTGGGTGTCTTTAAATAGACCATAGAAGCGTGGCTTTAACTTTTCCGCACCATTCCTTTTGAGGGAAGGCTGCCAGTAGGGTTGGATTCTCAAATAGACCATGTCTCCCACTTCAAAAGAACGTTCAACATGCTACTGATCAACATATAACTTTTGCTGATTTTGAGCTTGTTGCAGATTTTCTTTTAGTGACTTCAAGATGTCTTGATTTTGCTGAAGCATTTCCTTCGCCTGGGGAGCTCTACTATCATCAAACACCAAGTCTACAAAGTTAGGAGCGTCATACCCATAAAGAGTCATAAAAGGAGACATCTTAATTGACATGTGATAAGAAGAGTTATAACAAAACTCCCCCAAATGAAGCCACTTAACCCAAGCTCTTTGCTGCCCCAAAACATAATTTCTAAGGTAGCCTTCTAACCATTTGTTGAAAATCTCAGATTGCCCATCCATTTGCGGGTGATAACTAGTGCTTGGAGTGAGCATTGTACCACTCAACCTAAATATCTCTTGCCAAAAAACACTTAGGATCTTGCTGTCCCTATCATTGACGATGGTCTTAGGCAACCCATGCAAATGAAAAACCTCTCTAAAGAACAACTCAGCTACTTGAGCTGCTATAAATGAAGTAGTGATAGCATAGAAATGAGAAAATTTAGTTAATCTATCCACCACAACATAAATACAATCATGACCTTGCACCTTAGGTAAACCAGTGATGAAGTCCATAACAATACTTTCTCATTTCTGATTAGGGACTGACAAGGGCTGCAATAAACCAACTGGAAAAGAATGTTCATTTTTATTATTTTGACAAGTAGAACATTCCCTTACGTAATTCGTGACCTCTTTCTTCATCCCTTTCCAAGCAAACCTCTCTCTTATATGCTTATAAGTCTTGAACATGCCTTGATGACCAGGAAGAGGAACATCATGAAAAGACTGAAAAATCTTCTTCTTAAGCTTGGATTCGGGTACCAAAAATATTCTACCCTTGTACATAATCAAACCATCAACCAAACTATACCTTTCATCATTCAAATGACCTTCTATAATGCTGGTTGTGAACTGATTTTTTGCATAATCAACAACAATCAACTCTTTCCAATCTGCTGAAAGCTCACAAAGTGAATGCAAATGAGGTCTTCTGGACAAAGCATCCACAACTACATTGTTCTTTCCCTTGACATACTCAATATCAAAGTCATAGGCCTGAATTTTGCTTTCCCATTTTTGTTGCCTTTCATTCAAATATTTTTGGTGCATGAAATGTTTAAGACTATTATGATCAGTCTTAACCACAAATTTACTTCCCACGAAGTATTGGAAAAATTTGGACAAAGCATGCATAATGGCAAGCATCTCTTTGTCATAAATTGAATATAACTTTTCTGCTCCTCTCAATTTTCCGCTCTCAAAGACAATAGGGTGTTTGTCTTGCATGAGAACAACTCCAAATCCTTCACCAGAAGCGTCACATTGCAATTCAAAGGGCTTTTTGAAATCAGGCAAGGTCAATATTGGACATGAGCTCATAATTTGCTTGAACTTATCAAACACTCCTTGTCCTTTATTTTCCCATAGGAAAACTCCCTTTTTGGTGAGATTTGTAAGAGGGGCTGCCATGTGAGAGTACCCCTTGACAAACCTTCTATAAAAACCACACAAGCCCAAATATCCCTTCAAGTGAGTCACATTCTTTGGAGGTGGCCAATCAATGATGACTTTAATCTTCTCAGGATCAACTTTGACCCACTTAGAACTGATAATATGGCCGAGATAGAGAAGCTTTGTCATCCCGAACTCACATTTTGATTCTTTAGCAAACATACATTCTGCCTCCAAAATGCTAAGCACTTCTTCCAAGTGCTGAAGGTGCTCCTCCCAAGACTTGCTGAAAATGAGAATATCGTCAAAGAAGATAAGCACAAACATCCTCAATTGCTGCCTGAAAGTCTTGTTCATATAAGATTAGAATGTTGCTAGAGCATTTGTCAATTCGAATGGCATGACAAGGAATTCAAAATGCCCATAGTGGCATCTAAAAGCAGTTTTTTCAACATCCCCTTCTCTCATCTTGATTTGGTGGTAACCGGATCGAGGATCAATTTTTGAGAAGTACATAGCCCCATGAAGCTCATCAATAAGCTCATCTATCCTAGGAATAGGATATCTATTCTTGTTGGTCTTCTGATTCAATGCACAATAATCAACACACATACGCATTGTACCATCTTTCTTTTTGACCAACACTACTACTGAAGCAAAAGGGATTTTGCTTGGCTGAATGAACCCTACCTCCAAGAGTTCTTTGATGGTCTTTTCCATCTCATCTTTTAATTTTTTTGGATAGTGGTAAGGAGTAGTGATGACTAGCTTTGCACCCTCTTCTAGCTCAATCACATGCTCACACCCCCTTTCAGGTGGTCTTCCGGGATGCAAATCACCTAAAACCTTGCTCTTCATAGAAAGCAGAGCTTGAATATTAGGCGGATACTGCCTTTTCTCTTCAACTGGATTAGCTGGTAAGATCATACATTCTATTGCCCATTCAACTTGATCATGATGGATCAGCCTCTCCATTCTTTTCAAAGACACTATTCGAGGGCCTCCATTGGACATCCCTCTCAAAACAACCTTCTTTCCATCAACTTGGAAATTTAATTCCATAGTTTGTAAATTCAAGGCAATCTCTCCAAGAGATTGCAACCATTTTATTCCCAAAACAACATCAGTATCACCAATGCCAACAACATAAAAGTCATCTTTTACCTTGTAATTTCCCAATTGCATGGAAAGATTGGGAATTTTCCTTGTGCAAGATATGGTAAAACCATATGCTACCATTACCTTGAATCTTTCGAACTCTTCAGTGTTCAATCCCCTTTTGGTAACTAGGCCTTCGTCAATGAAATTATGAGTTGCTCCTGTGTTAATTAGAGCAACAATCCTTTGAGAACTAACCACTCCACAAACTCGAAAGGTTTCATTCTTTTGGAAACCAGATAGTTGGGAAAAGACACTACCATCTCCAATCTCTGGCTCCTCTTCTAGAGCTTCTTCTCCTTCACTACTTGCTGTTTCGTATTGCTGATCATACGGATCAGATTCTGATCCATAATCAGAATAGCGCTCCATTTGATGTGCTTTACCCTTCCCATAACAACGGTGACCCTTTGACCAAGGTTCACGACAAGTATAGAAAACTCCTTCCTTTCTAAGCTGATCACGAAGTTCATCTGATTTCCTTTGGGAATACTTATTGGGCTGACTTGGAAGGAACTTCTTCTTATCCTTTTTGAAAGTCTTGGACTGAAATTTTGGCCTTGGAGCAGCCAACTCCATGCTCCTTTCCTTCTTGATTGTTTCATCCAAGGTTGGTGGATCAAAGGCTTTGACCCATCCCTTCAAAGGCTCCATTCAATCTTCAAAAAATAATACCACAAGTCTTCTTTCAGTAATGTTGGGCACCATTACTGACAACCTTTGAAAATCAGCTACATAATTTTCTAAAGATCCTTGTTGTTTCAGTTGTGTCGATTCTCAGAAACTCAGCTCAGGATCTTGGGTATCAAATCTTGCAATCGTTTGTTGGTAAACTCCTCATAGGTATGGATAAGGTTATGGCCAAGAGTGACCAAATCGTGAGTCCACCATTCGTGAGCCACTCCATCCAAGTGTAATGTGGCAAACTTTATTGCATCTTCCTCCGACATTGGTCTAAGTGAAAGATAGTTATCCAATTTTTGCACCCACGTCTTGGCTGCACACTTATTATTTCCATCAAAGTGGTCCAAGGTGATCTTTCCCAATGCTTGTTGAAAATCATTTCTATGATTCATTGGAGGACAATGTTCATTCCTTCCACCATTTCTTCTACTCCTTTGATTCATGAATTGATCAAAGGTCCATGCATCTCTCATATTAGGGGGTAAAGAGATGTACTCCATATATGCTTGCCTAACATCATCAACAAAATATAACCCAACTTTTGGTGGTGGTTCTTCTCTCAGAATGAATGTAGGGAGAAGAGGTCTAGATGAAGATCCTCTTGTGATTGTAACATGCTGTCCAATAGTTCTATCCCTTCCATTTACCATTGAACCATTATGACCATCAGGACCATAAGTTCCATTAACACCATTGTTACCACTGTTTTCACCAACTTGATTCTATAGGGGCTAAATATAGTTCTAACTAGCTTGCTAATCCAATTTAGCTAGAAAACGTGCCATCATGTCTAACATGTTGTCAAACTTATTTTTTGCTCAAGCATCTTTTTCTTCCATTGAAAGTCGGGGTTCTTCTGACATTCTTTCAACTGTTCTACCCATTTCTCTCATGGCTTCTGACAATGTATCTGCTTCTGGCATTGGAGGAAACTGTATTTGAGATCTGGCCTGCTTTCTGATGAAGTATCTGGTTTCTCTGTCACTCATCTAACCACAAAATGGCTGAAAGTCACAGGATGGTAGGAACTTCTACTCTGATACCACTGAAATATACTCTCAATTTTTTTTTATTTTAATCAACAAATACAATGTAACCATGCACCCGTTAAGGTTAGCTTAACCCAAAACGTTGCATGAAAGAACTCTAACCGAGAATACGCCCTAAAACCACTTAAGGAGGAGGGGTGGGCATATGGTCAGAGGATCCCTAAGATCTACTGAATCAAAGTTACAAAGATTACACTTGAAAGAGAGTCTAAACTCAACACCAAGAATTGTTAGGTTTTTAAAGGCAGATATCTAAAAGCTAAACGCATATTTTATCAAATAAACCAGAAATAAAATCACACATAAAATTAACACAGATAATTTAACGTGGTGTACCCAATGTGGGCTACATCCACCAAACCGCAACCATCCAATGATATTATTAACCAGTGCAAAACCCTATTACAATATCACGAATAATCGCTTGTTTCTTTTGATACTGTAACTCTATCTTAAACCCTTTATAAATTAGGGTTATACAAAAACGGGGTTTTTTTCCCCTTTTTGTGATTTTTCCCTTTTTTAAGTAATTTTTCTCGAGGGCTACCACCCTCGAACCCCCGTTTTCGGTGGCTGCTGCCCCCGAACCCCTGCCTGGGGCCTAGCCCGGCCTCGGACCCCGGCGAGGATACATGAAGAGTGTACAGTATAGAATGATCAGTCGCCACATACCAACAATCTCCCACTTGGAGACTGATTAGGCTCCACACAAGAGTGTATAGTATAGAATGATCAGTTGCCACATACCAACAATCTCCCACTTGGAGACTGATCAGGATCCACACCTAAACAATCTCTCACTTGGGGACTGAACTTGGACGACACTGCTGCACTTATAGCTCCCACTGGAAATAAGCACCTTGGACCCTGTTGCTTTCTTATACTTTATTTCAACCTTGAAGGCCAACCGAAGCTCAAGAGGAGCTCAGCTTCTCCCTTATCACTGCCTTAGTAAACATATCCGCTGGATTTACATCTGTATGTATCTTTTCCAGCTTTACCTGTCCATCCTCCAACACTGACCGAATGAAATGATACCTCAACTGTATGTGTTTGGCTTTAGAGTGCAAGGCATAATTCTTTGCAAGATGTATAACACTTTGGCTGTCTGTGAACAAGTAATTTTCAGCCTATTGTTTTCCCAACTCTTCCATGAAAAATTGCATCCATATCATCTCCTTTGCTGCCTTTGTGGTGGATAAAGCAACCACCTTTTGCAATCGAGATATCCAACTTACTGCTGTCCCACCAACGGTAAATACATAACTTGTGGTACTTCGCCTGGTATCAATATCCCCTGCCAGATCTGAGTCAACATAGCCTTTTAAATCTGTATTAGTGCCCTCAAAACATAAATGTTTATTTGGGGTAACTCTCAAATACCTGAGAATCCATTTCACTTCATTCCAATGCTCAATTCCTGGATTACTCATATATCTACTAACAACTCCTACAACATGTGCAATATCTGGTCTCGTGCATACCATGGCATACATTAAACTACCTAAAGCTGAAGCATATGGTACCTTGGACATTTTTTCTTCCTCCTTTTGTGTCTTTGGACACATATCCTTAGTCAATTTTATATGACTAGGCAAAGGTATGCTGACAGCTTTTTCATTCTCCATATGAAATCTCTACAACACCTTTTTAACATAATCAACCTGGGATAAAAACAATCTCCTATTTTTCCTATCTCTTGTAATCTTCATACCAAGGATTTTTTTTGCTACCCCTAAATCCTTCATAGCAAATGAATTTACTAACTATTGTTTTAACTCCTTTATGTGATCCATGTTAGACCCCGCTACAAGCATATCATCAACATATAAACATAAAAAATGTAGCTATCTTCACATAGCATCTTAAAATAAACACAATGGTCTAAATTACACCTGTTGTAACCTTGCTCAGCCATAAAACTATCAAATTTAAGATACCATTGTCTAGTGCTTGCTTCAAGCCATATAATCTTTTCTTCAATCTGCACACTAGTTTCTCCTTACCTTTGACGTCAAATCCTTGTGGCTGTTCCATATAAATTTCCTCTTCCAGATCACCATGGAGAAAGGCAGTTATAACATCAAGCTGTTCTAAATGCAAATCTTCAACAACCACAATACTTAACACAGTACGAATAGAGGTCATTTTAACAACTGGAGAAAATATTTCATCAAAATCAATAACCTGTTTCTGTGCAAATCCCTTTACAACTAATCTGGATTTAAATCTTTTCTTACCTCCATCCTTCATCCTATAAATCCATTTGTTTGCTAAAGCCTTTTTACCTGCAGGCAACTTGCATAATTCCCAAGTCTGATTTTTCAACAAGGAGTCCATTTCTTCTTCCATTCCATGCTCCCACTAAACCTTGGTATCCACCTGCATAGCTTCATGATAACATTTTGGTTCACCAGCATCAGTTAATAGAATAGAGTACAAAGAGGGAGAAAATATTTCTGGAGGTCTACTTAACCTTGAAGATCGCCTAAAATTCACTGGAGTTTGTGGTATTTCTTGTTGCTGTTGTTGTGGAGAATGAGGAGCCATTGGAACATTGGTGTTTGTAATATCATCCAACACTGCATAATCCTGTTCTTTCTTCTCATGCTGCTGCAATAGATCTTTGTACAATATTTTCTCATTGAATATGACATCCTTGCTTCTCACAATTTTCTTATTTTCAAAATCCCAAAGCCTATAACCAAATTCATCTATGCCATATCCAACAAATATACATTTCTTTGATTTTGCATCAAGCTTGGTTCTATTTTCAGAATCTATATGTGCAAATGCTTCACAACCAAAGGTTTTCAGAAAAGAATAACTTACCTTCTTACCTTTCCATGCTTCCTCTAGAATACCACAACCCAAAGGATTAGAAGGACCTCTAATAATTAAATAAACAATAGTATTTACAGCCTCTACCCACATGTTTAAAGGCAACCCAACATGCAATCTCATAGTCCATGCACGCTCCATTATTGTTCTATTCATGCGCTCAGCCACTACATTTTCCTGTAGAGTCCTTGGAACCATTTTCTGCCTACGAATACCATTAAAGGAACAATAATCTTCAAAATTTTTACTACAATACTCACCACCATTATCAGATCTGAGACATTTTAACTTTTTACTTGTCTCATTCTCAACCAAACTTCTCCATTTTTTAAAAGTTTCAAATACATCAAATTTCTACTTATGAAATAAATCCATACCTTCCTAGTTGCATCATCAATGAATGTGACATAATAATGAGAGCCACCGAGAGAAGATACCTGAGCTGGTCCCCATACATCCGTATGCACAAGCTCCAATTTCTCATCTTTCTTTTGTTTCCCATCCTTGAGAAAACTAACTCTCTTTTGTTTTCCATACACACAACTTTCACAGAAATCCATATTAACACATTTTAGACCTGGTAAAGCATTTTTTTAATGAAGTACTTTCATACCTTTTGCACTCATGTGCCCAAGTCTGTTATGCCATAGTACTGATTCAGAATTTGCAACATCTATCTGATTTTCTTCCTGCTGAATTGCAGCAACTGTTCCTGAACATTGATTTTTATCTGCAATAGCTAAAGTAGAAGGAACCATATGACCTATACAAAGATATAAGGTGCCTACTTTCACACCTTTTACTACCACTAAGGCACCTTTTGTAACCTTCCAATTTTTATCACTAAATGTAACAACACAACCTTCATCGTCTAGTTGCCCTGCTGAAATTAAATTTCTTTTTAGCTTTGGAACGTGCCTTACCTCATGTAGTAGCCAATGATTCTCATTCTACAACTTAATCTTGATGCTTCCCTTTCCAACAATCTGACAGGGTTCATTATCTCCCAAATAAACTAGCCCAAAATCCCCTTGGACATAATCAAGAAAATAATTTCTATGGGGCGTAGCATGAAATGAAGCCCCTGAATCTAACACCCAAGAATCATCAGCATTGTTAAGAGAAAGAATCAAAGCATCCTCATCAGATTTATTATTTACCACATTTGCCTCTTTATTTCCTTCCTTTTCGTCTCCTTCTTTATTTTTCTGAGACCAACAATCTTTCTTTAAATGACCTGGCTTACCACAGTACCAACAATCCCTCTTGTCTCTAGATTGGGACCTTCTGTAACTTGATTTTCCTCGTGACTTCCCATGACTTCTGTAATTGTTTCTTCTCTCCTTTGTTCTACCTCTGCTTTCTGCATTCAAAACACTACCTGATGTGGATGTTCCACCTGAGCTTTTCCTACAAATTTCCTTGCTCAAAATAACACCAACAACATCATCAAATTTCAATGTATTTGAACCAGAAATAGAATTGCTAACCACCATTACCAAGCTATTCCAACTTTCAGGCAAAGAACACAGAATCAAAAGAGCCCTAACTTCTTCATCAAAGTTAACTTTTACAGAAGTTAATTGACTGGTAACCGTATTAAATTCATTCAAATGATCAGTAATTGATCCACCTTCTACCATTTTCATATTAAATAAACACTTCATAAGAAATACCTTATTTGAAGCGGAAGGCTTTTCATATAACTTTGCTAGGGTTTCCATCAACTCTAGAGTTGTCTTTGCTGTTGTAATATTGAATGCCACCGATTGCGCCAGGCATAAGCGAATACTGCCAAGTGCCTTTCTGTCCAAAATATCCCAGTCCTCATCCGACATTGCTGTAGGTTTCTTGGTTTTCCCTTCCAATGGCCACCACAAATCCTTCTAATAGAGATAATCCTCCATCTGCATCTTCCATAACTGATAGTTCTGCCCATTGAACTTATCAACCTTCAAATTACCCTCGTCTACCATTGCTCCCACTTAACCGTGAGACTCCCACTCAACTGTGAGACTTTCCTGCAAACGATAATCGAAAACAACCCGCTCTAGTACCACTTGTTAGGTTTTTAAAGGCAGATATCTAAAAGCTAAATGCAGATTTTATCAAATAAACCAGAAATAAAATCACACATAAAATTAACATAGAGAATTTAACGTGCTTCACCCAATGTGGGCTACATCCACCAAACCATAGCCATCCAATGATATTATTAACCAATGCAAAACCCTATTACAATATCGCGAATAATCGCCTGTTTCTTTTGATACTGTAACTCTATCATAAACCCTTTATAAATTAGGGTTATACAAAAACGGGGTTTTTTTTCCCTTTTTGTGATTTTTCCTTTTTTTTAGTAATTTCGCAAAAAAGCCGGACAAAATTTTTTCTCGGCGGCTACCGCCCTCGAACCCCCGTTTTTTGGGGGCTGCCGCCCCCAAACCCCTGCCTGGGGCCCAGCCTAACCCCGGACCTCGGCGAGGATACATGAAGAGTGTACAGTATAGAATGATCAATCGCCACATACCAACAAGAATGTGCACTCAAGATCCTTTGATATGCGAGGTGCTAACATAAGGTGGAGTGCTAATTGCTGAATTGAAAGGAAATAGGCAAATAACTAGCAGTGAGAAAAATTTTCACGCTACCACCAAACAGTGGGGGGAAAAGATTACAATTTAAAACACTTCATCTATTGCGGTAGGAATCCACTCAAGAGTGGGGATTCACCACTTGACAATGGGCAAGAGAAAGCTAACAAGTCAAATTATCCACACTGGTGGTATACCATCTAGGGGTGCTTAATGTGAAATTAGAAAGATAATGCAGCAATAATAAACTGAAACAATACTACTGTTAATAGTTTTTACAAATTAAAGAGAGCTACAAATTACAAGGATTTCACAATATTTTCAGGCACCAAGATATACAATGTTTCCAAGTTAGATCATAATGAGAATTGATGAAGAAAGATAGAAATAGCAAACTGAAATAATTCTGATTTAGAAATTTGCAATTTTGGAAATGAGTTATCAACAACTGCAGAAATAATTGAATGCTCATAACTTAAGCAATATACCTCCGAATTGTGTGAAAACGAAAGCAATGCACCTCTAGAAGATAGGCGCCCATGTCATGATGAAGAAACAACAAAGAAGAGCATCCATTATTTGATTGGCATAATTCCCAATGCACTCTAAAAGGTACGACCCTTGAGAGGGGTGATTTTCCAACATAAAAACACACTTCAAATAAAATCTAAAACTCTCCGAGAATGCTCGCCAAGACCTTAGGAAAGGAATTATCAATTGCCTAGAACAATATAAAATTCATACAAACAACTGTGAACAAAATCGACTTTCAGCTGTGTGAAAATCAACAACTGTAATTCTAGTAAAACACACCAAAAATTGATCTTTGAAGCTCTATCTGTTAGTCTGATTTGAGAAGCAACATTAATTCAATTAGGTGTTATCTTGCAAACACGAAATTGAGAATGGTACTAGGAGGTCAACATTCCTCGAAGTGCAAAATGAGTAGTCATTTCGACAGCATAAGTTTGGCATAAACATGAGATAACAAATGCTGGAGCAAAGCCACATTTTTAAAGAAGATGGGATGACTCTTCAATCTCCTCAGATTGGACGCCAAAAGACTTCACATATTTTAATTTCAAAAAAGAAATAATCTTCTCCAAAATGGCATCCAGTTAAAGGCAAGAGAGATTTTAATAAAAGTCATTGAATTTATCCATGAAGGCGTCCCCCTTCAAGTACCTCTTTTAAACACAGCTTAAGTTATCACCTTAGGCCAAGGGGTCAACTTAAAATTAGAACAATTTTCCTTTAAATGAATAATTTCATTGAAATAATGCTTTTAAAAGGCCAAAGCTCAACTCAGAACAACTGCTCCACAAGACATGATGAGCTGAAGACTGACAACTGCTAATTGCCAAAAATAGTATTTACTATAAATAGTAAACACCGAGGAAAGACCACAAAACCTTCACACACGGAACCCCTTGATTCACCTCAATGAGCCTATGGAACTCTGAAATAAGTTGATGAGCAACTGATAGGATCACTGATGAAAGGGGGACATTACAACAATGTGCTACAAGACACCTCCTAATGATCCACGGTTTCGATACTTGCTTCATAGAAACTCTGCAGTTGATGAGCACAACAAAAAAATGCTAGATTGCTTACCCACAAAGCTTTATATTCTAGAAGTAGTGGATAAACATGATACAACCATTGATAGCATCCAATTTGAATTAGACATATCATCTTTGTTTTCTACAATTTTCCTCAAACAAGACGTTCTAGTTGAATTGATTGCTGGTAACCTTGATACATAAGATGGACTCATCAATGGTGCAGATGGCATTTTTAAAATGTACACAACTGGCCAAAAGGACATTGTTTGGATTCAATTCAATGACCCCATTGTTGGAAAATCACGTCCTCAAAAAATACAAAATCTATACACAAATTGTATTTTGTCTTCATGAACACCGGTAACAAGAATCATTAGAAAAATCAAAACAACAACAAAAATAGTCACAAGAACACAATTCCCTTTGGAGCTTGCCTGTGCACGAACTATTCATAGGTCACAAGGTCTCACAATGGACGCACTTTCTTTTGATCCCTATAAAGTCTACCAACATGGTCTTGTCTACACTACTCTATCACGTGTAAGGAGTATCGAGTCATTGTACCTCATGCACAAATTATAGGAACACAATTTCAAAGTTTCAAAAAAAGTAAATGACGAAATGCAATGCCTCATGACGTTGGCACAATGGAAGCTGCAACATAGTCTTGCATCTATCTGTTCAAGCCACTTCAGTGTATGCTCTTTGAATACACATAGCTTTGCATTGCACACCCATGAAATAGCACACGACAATGACTTGCTGCAATCAACCATCCTTTGCTTCTAGGAAACAAGACACAATTTTTTTGACCATGTCAATTTCCTTGACAAAAAATACAACTGCTACATTGCATTTAGTATTGATGGTCTTTTAACATGTTGCAAGAAAACAGTTTCAATCAAAAACACCCAGACATTTGCAACAAAGTATATAGAATCAATAATGGTTGACCTATTGCATCTAGGCACTGCTGTATATATCACAAATTTGTACTTGACACCGAACACACACATTCATGATCTATTCAATCTAATAGAAAAAATTTCAAGCTCATTGCCACCCACCTCCAAATTCATTATTGCTGGCGACTTCAACATTGACATGCTGGAAATTACAAAAACACAAGCACTCCTTGAATTTATGCAACAACACAAACTGTTATTACTTGTTGACAAGCCAACAACACATGCATGAAGTCTATTGGACCACTTTTGGATACACAACATCGAAACTATTCATGTCAACTTCGCTATACTAGATACATATTGGACATATCACTTTGCAGTATCTCTTCACTCGCAGTTGTAGTCAAAATATGCTCCGTTTGGAAAGAAGTGCCAATGATTCTGCTATAAATTTGCTTAAACTCAAGTTGCATGTGAGAAAATAGCTAGCTCGCTAGGTTAGGTATGGCACAATAAATTTATAATGGCTTCTTTGCTATTAGCTTCCCATAGTTGGGTTAAAAATCAACCATGATGAAAGTCCCAACTGTGAGAAGCAAATTTAGCTTTACAGTCCCAATCACAACATAAATATAGTTTCTATCTGATCCTCAACATAAATATGATTGCATATAAGCACCTACTTGCATACAATTTGTAAATATTCTTCTTCATTTTAATCTTCAAATAATACTTGATTTTCATACTCAACAATTATAATCATGCATTTCCTTTTTCAACTGAAATAAATCTAGATATGTTGTCATTTTTTAATATAATTATTAATACTTTATTTGTTGTCTTCTTTAAATTTACTAAGATCTTAGAGGTCTACCTTGAGATGTGGACTATTAGAAAACAATCATGAGTTATTTACACCATCTACTATTGATATGGATATCATTTGTTACTAATCTCAACATTGCCAATTCATTTTCAATTTGAGAGTTTATTGTATTTTACAACTTTTTAATGGAACATTTATTTAACAATATTTTTAACATTTCTCTCTTATTTCTCTAAAGACTACATGGTGCATGTATTACCAAGGCAAAAGATTCCAAACACTCTAACTGACTCTCAACCTCATTCATGGAAGGCATGCTAAATTCATTTGTGAGATCAATATTCGAATTTGCATACTATCGCTATTGATTTAGCCTATCTATGCCCTTGACTAGTTAAAGACTCAAGACTACGACAACAAGACTCTCTTCATAACAGGTAAATGCCTTACATTTGACACCAACAAGCTTCAAAACTAGTTTACTTGCTACCAATGTTTTTCATTCAATTTGTTATGTTTCATTCATTGCATAGATCTGCTATTGCATGCGCTGTAGGAGAATTTGTTGCATATAAGTTGTAAATATTCTTGTTCATTTTAATCTTCAAATAATACTTGCTTTTCATACTCAACAATTATAATCATGCATTTCCTTTTTTCAATTGAAACAAATCTAGATATGTTGTCATTATTTAATATAATTATTAATACTTTATTTGTTGTCTTCTTTAAATTTACTAAGATCTTAGATGTCTGCCTTGAGACGTGGATTGTTAGAAAATAGTCATGAGTTATTTACGCCATCTACTATTGATATGGATATCATTTCTTACTAATCTCAAAACTGCCAATTTATTTTCAATTTGAGAGTTTATTGTATTTTACAACTTTTTAATGGAACATTTATTTAACAACATTTTTGACATTTCTCTCTTATTTCTCTAAAGACTACATGGTGCATGTACTACCAGGGAAAAATATTCCAAACACTCTAATTGGCTCTCAACCTCATTCATGGTAGGCATGCTAAATTCATTTGCGAGATCAATATTTCAATTTGCATACTATCGCTATTGCTTTTGCCTATCTATGCCCTTGACTAGTTAAAGACTCGAGACTACGACAACAATACTCTCTTCAAATAGGTAAATGCCTTACGTTTGACACCAACAAGCTTCAAAACTAGTTTACTTGCTACCAATGTTTTTCATTCAATTTGTTTTGTTTCATTCATTGCACAAATCTGCTATTGCATGCGTTGCAGGAGCATTTAGAAAACAACAATTCTGTTTGCTAGACAACATAACATGGATCATTCAATGCTGGCAGAAAACCTGCCATCAAACAAGCGAAAGATGGGATGAAAATATGTACACATTCTTAATATCCTTTTCCTCTATATTAGAATTATGCATTTCTCATTAATCCTCACTAGCAATGCCTGCTAACAGTTGTTGATGTAGGCACCTCTGCCAATGATGCTGCTTGCTCAAGCGAGAATCAAGAACAAGAGAGGCAAGTATTCTATCACATTCTCAGGGCATGGAACCTGCATTAGAATTATTCATTTGACACTAATGATCATTAGCTATGCCTACTAACACTTGTTGCTCAGTGATGTAGACACCTCTGTGAATAATGCTACCTCCTCAAGCAGCCACCAAGAACAAGAAAGGCAAGTATTCTCTCAGACTCTTAGAGCATGAAAAATATATACTGACATCCTTCATATCCATTTACCTCAAATAAAAAATATGCATTTGACATAAATGTTCACTAGCAATGCCTTCTAACACTTTTCACTCAGTCATGTAGGCACCCCTCCAAATGATGCTGTTCATTCAACTAGAAGCAAAGAACAAAAGAGGCAAGTATTCTAAAACATTTCTCAAAGCACGAAAGATATGTACTAACATCCTTGATATTGTTTTTCCCTTGAAATAAAAAGATGCATTTGACATTGATGTTTAGTAGAAATGCCTTCTAGCACTTGTCACTCAATCATGTAGGAACCCCTCCAAATAATGTTGTTCGTTCAAGGGACATAGAAGAACAAAAGAAGCAAGTGTATTAAAAAAATTTTCAGTCCACAAAAAATACGTACCGATATCCTTGATATTGTTTTTCCCTAAAATAAAAATATGCATTTGACATTTATGTTCACTAGCAATGCCTTGCAACACTTGTCACACAGTCATATAGCCACCCCTCGAAATGATGCTCCTTGTTCAAGTCACAACCAACAACAAAAGAGGCAAGTATTTTAAAACATTTATGCCATATGTAACTTCATTTTTACTAGTGTCACTTGCTCATTCTATTTCCACGATTGCTACTATTGCAATTTTTAAGGATGAAGACAAAACCCTATCAACCATCAAGCATACTTTATATTTGTATAAAACAGTTGGCTATAGCATTTGAAGGTGATGTCCTGGTCATCTATGGCCCTGCTGCTACCACTAACCCTCCATCCCAACCAAAAGTACCAATTCTTCATCTTGATTTGGTCGATAGCTATGGCCAAATGATAATAACAACAAACATTAACAATAGATTGATTGACATATTCTTGCCAAATTTATCGCCTGATACAAGTATCTGAATCACAAACTTTGTGATTAAAAAAAATTAAAATGACAGAGGAGATGCTGATTACTGTCTCCAGTTCACTAATAAAACCACCATGCAAGCCATTGGCAAAGTCTGCAAAGAACGTAGACTAATACTTGATACAACCATCTCAGAGTTGATTAAATCAAAAGATAGCTATCCTATTGGATTAGTTGCTGCTATTGTTACTACTCATTATCAAATGCCGTCGCAACATGAACTACACATCAGAGATGGAGACACACACAATGACTTAGCTATTGTAAGATATTATGCAATAATCTCAACCATCACCCTATATCTTTTCCATCATGCATTTTGCTGGCTATGACAACTGACTGAATTATTCACTTTACAGATTATAGTACCTAACAACTTTACAAGGCCCTATGCCAAACTGCGAATGATATTGGCATTAGAAAAAAAATCCACTAGTATTGTTCAAAAATATTGTTCACAACAAACACAGTCCACGTTCATTGACGAGCTGAATGACCTATGTACTAAAGCTTTCTTAGGGAAATTGGTTTCTTCCAGCACACAGGTATCTAGCCTCACAAAATTGTACATAATTCATTGACAATCAATCAAATCTGAACAACAACTATTAGAATCATAGTTCTTGGATTCTATATTTCTTTCAGCTTGAGATAGCCCTCTCCTTCCTTATTTTGTGTTTTCTAGTGTGCTTGTGTCTTCTATTTGAAAAATAAAATTACAAGAAAGATCAATGAAAGATAAATATAGGGTCTGATATACATTTTATAATGCTGATCTAACCTTTCTTGGCTTAGAGATCTCAACAATGAACAACCATTATTACTGGAGACTTGTATTTTATACTTATGCGTTAATTTTGCTCCATCCAATAACAGCTACGCCTTCTAATCAAATCTACATTGCCATTCTAGGTAGCTGGTAACCTCAAGCCAAAGAATGTCCACCTCCCACCATACCAACCGATATGCATTAGATGTGAACAAAGAATTTTCTCACAGAGACAATAGATAGTGACGTTGTCCAATGCACAACATGTGCAACAACAACGAAATTTCAATACAGGCAATTCCTTCAATGCACAATCCACACAACAAATGAAGATCTAGACTGTTACCTACACAAACAATTGCTAGAAAATAATTTCCCTCAACTTGCAGCAACACCCTATCTAAATTACAAAAAAGACATGTCCGCAGTGATGTTTATGCTACGCAAACTCCAATTACAAGGAACATTTACACTTGCCATGGACAACTGCATCATAGAAATTGTCAAACAAGACAATGCTATCAGACCTCCACCAAGATAAAAAGGGATTTGCAAATTGACATAGGTACTTATTCTGCACAAAATAATTACTTGACTTTTACAAAATGTTGTCTTCCTCTTTCCTGCTAAAGAATCTGTTTTTGTTTTAGAAATGTTGGACGACAAAGTGATCAACCTACGAAGATGCTTTTGAGACAAAAGGGGATGGATGTTATCACTACTATAGAGGCTAGATTTTGATCCAATTCTTGACGTCTGTAGTCAACCTGGCTTATGCTTTGCTCCCACTGAATCAAAGGGTTTAGCATTTTTTGCAAACAAGAACTTCTTTGGCAAGCAAGATTTCGAAGACAAAACTGTTTAGCAATTAATAATAAAATTTTGTCCTTTGATATTTGGTATAAACCTCACAACAATGTGTTCTACATAAACAACTTAAACTTGAATATCATTTTGTTTCACAAAATTATGTCCTTGGAAAACAAGATTATCTTGATTCTTATCCATGCTTTTGTAGTCATTTGCACATTTTTTTGGTTCTTTTGACAACTATGTTGGCAAGCAACTATTTCTCTGCAGTAGCATATAGAATCTGGTAACATTCCTTATGATATGTCAAACAACATATTCATTTCACTGTTCTATTGAATATTTTATTTTTCAATTGAAGCATATATTTGGTTTAGCATCTGAAAGAATTGTTTATAATATGTTATACATTATGTATTCATGATTACTTTGACATTTGCTTTAATTGCACTAACAAGTAACGATATTTAGTTAGGCTGTGTTGGGTTAAAAAATCAGTCTACTATTGCAATCCACATTTACAATTTGTATACTAAATTACATATTTTTTTATATGGCATTGTTAATAGCAACTCCATAGCTGTAATTTTACTAGCTATTACTCACATTTTTTTGCGTACAACAGTTGCATTTGATGTTTACTAAAACAAATAATTTCAGCACTCTTGGAGAAATTCAACACTCATACACTTTTCATGTCACTTTGAATTGCCTTCTGAACATTGAATTCAATCTCATTGCCAAAAAATATTGTGATTTTAGTTTAGTCTTTGTTCATTACTGTTAGTTCTGATTTTCCACGAATATTTGTTGTTCTGATATTAATTTTTTTCCTTGGATATGTTTACAGTCTAATAGTTTTTTTTGCCTCACCCATTCTTTCATTTGATAAGGAGAAAATTCTCGGGTTTGGGGCAAATTCTGAACAAATTTCTATTTGAGTTCTTTGTAAGGTTCACAAGACATGTCACATTACTGTAGTTCATTATGAGCTTGAATGTTGTGGCTATAGAAATGCATATTTGTAGAGGCAAGTCTGATTTTCTTTTCCTTATTCTTTTTATAGCTTTTCAAAAATGTTTATTGGGCAATGGTTATTTGATACTTATCTATAACAACATGGTTCATATCCAATTTTGATAATTATGCTACTATTGCAATCCTTTTTATCTAATGACTGACGTATACTTTAGGCCTTTCTGACATGCACTCTATTCCCTCTTTTGCCAATTGTCACTATTTTCCCTCCAACTAGACCTGCTCAAGGCAGGGACTCCAACTCACGCAAAGCGCTTATTATTTTTATATTATTATTCACATGCCATGTGGATTATTCTTGATTTCATACAAGGGATCTTATCAAGGTAGCTTCTTCTTAATGTTTTATTTTTATATATGTTTTCCTTGTAATTTTGCACTTATAGATAATTTTGTGAAGATGCAAAATTAGACTTTATTACAGGTCAAAAACTTTATTGAAAGATAAATAACTAGCTCCTTATATTGTTTTTATTTTTATAAGAATATGAATTCTCCTACCTCCTAGGACCACCTTAGGCACAACATAGGAATTCTCCCCATTTTTGGGCATAGGATAAGACTTTTACCTAGATTGGACTCCACCTTGGGTGCACCGACTCCTTGTAATGCCATCCTTGTCTTACAATTACATAAATTGGATCTACAAAATTTAAACAACCCTTAATTCTAGTTTTGGTGGTCACTAAGAAAGATTTTGAATGTATCTTTCCCATTTTATGTGAAAATTATGCTCGTTTAAAGATTAAACATTAAGAACTCACAACTTTGAGCTATTTTTCTTGATTTTCAGAGCATGATTTGAAGAATTTTCCTAGTCCATAGTATCCAGCTTGGAACCATCTTTTTGACGACTGTAAAAAGTTGAAAATTCAATAAATACAACAAAGTTTATAAGAATTTTTCAGCAAGTAGTTTTTTGAAAAAAAACATATATAGGGACCTAGGGCTTAGCCCTTGTGACTTGGCTCTTAGTTTCCATTGTGACCAACAATTGGGCACATAGTTGAAGAAATGAGCAAGGATTAGGGGATTAGCCCTTGTGACTAGGGGTTATGTAGGGATGTAATTGTGGGTTAGGTTTGGTGAAGCCCTTAATCGATCATGTGACCAAGGGTCATGGGCCTAAAAAATAGAAAAGAGAAAAAATAAGAATAAACAAACACATGAGAAGATTTGGCTATGGGAGACTGTGTAGTATGTTTTTGAAAAATTAAGCAGCATTTTCAGAGTGCTGTACCCTTCACAAAGGGGCCACAGGGCCAAAGGACAACATAGTTCAGAATATAAATTAAACTATAGGGATGAGCAGAAACAGCTGACAGACAACTATGGAGAAAAAACCAGAAACAACTGAAACACAGCTGTAGAACACCAAAAGAATTAAGCAAACCCAAAACCAAAAGGTTCAAGGCTTGCCCCATGCTTCCGATGCCGAGAATCAACAACGAAAAAGGGGAGACCTTTCTTCTTTCGCAGAACCACCGACTAGGGAGGCTCGGAAATAGGCAACGGGGAAGGAGAGAGAGGTGAAACCACCCTAGACACCACCTAAGAGGAGCCATCAAGCATCAAAGGAGATGAAAGTGGATCAACAACCAATGAGTCAGCCAAAGGAGGACAGTTGGGAATAGATAGAGCAACGACAATAGAACAGTCTGACACAGACAAACCCGCATCAGCAGAGCGAACCAAGGGTGGAACCACATAAGGGATATTCGAGAGAGGAGAAACCAGAACATCATCCTCCATAGAAGCAGAATCAGAAGGGCCCGTCGTGAGGTGGTCCAAGAAGGCACCCTTCCACCAAGTGGCCGCACCCTTGCGGCGGTCCTGAGGACAAGCAGTGACCAAATGACCCACAAAAAAGCATCTCCTACACCGAAAGGGGAGACCCTCATAGTCCAAGAGCTGCTTCCAAGGCCTATCCTCCACCAGCAAAATGATATCCCCATGGAGAGGTTTGGAGATGTCCAAGTCAACCAAAAATTGAGCGACCGTAGTGTGTCCAAACTCCCGAGTTGTGGAGTCCACCATTAGGAATCGACCAATGGAGTTACCAATGGCCTCAAAGCAAGATTTCTCCCAAAACTGGAGAGGAAGGTTAGGCAGACGGACCCAAACCGGTCTGGTGTTCAATGACTCTATAAGGGGGTTGAAAGAACAAGACCAAGGCCTAATGGACAAAGAATGGATACCCCACATCCAATCCCTGTCCAAAACACAGTTTTGTTCAAGGAGGGAAGCAAAAGTAGCAATAAAGAAGCCCTTAGCACAAGGGTAGAGCTCGATTTCCCCATCCACCAAAGGCTTCCAGGAACCCGACACCCAATCATGGAGATCCAGGAGGGAGGGCCAAAAGCCATTGAACCTGCAAACCACACCCGTCTTCAAATAATATTCCTTGTTTTCAACGATCTCAAGACCAGAAACCACCATAGTTGAATCTCGGGCGTAGGGGAGAGACCTACAAACAAGAGAAGGAGGCCGAACAACCCCCTTAGCAGCAACAGAAAAAGATTTCACCTTTGCAGCACCAGAAAAAGAATTCACCTTTCCTGAAGCAGCAACAGTCGGAGGCAACACCCGATGGACCAGAATAGAGCCCGTAGACCCACCAAGTTTCCCAACCACAGGCCCAAGGCCAGAGAAGCCCACAATCGGAAAGGGAACCACACTAGGCACGGGAGAAGCAGCAACACATGGGGCCCCAAAGGCGGAACCAGGCGCAACAAGAACACCCATAGAGGAAACAGGAGCAAGAATCCCTAACACACCCCTAGCCGTAGGCACACGAGCACCAATCGCCTCCGCAGCCTCTCCAGCAATGGCTCGTTGCAGAGCAGAAAGTCTCCCACCCACACACATTTCAAAGTTGACTGTGTAGTATGTTATGTGCGAGGTTTGCGAGTATGTTTTAGGGTTTTATGAATATATATCATTGGGATTTCTCATGCACATGAGAAAATTTCTATATGTGGATGGATGTATGAGTGTATCTGCTATAGAATTATGTATATCATGGGAGTATGGAGGTATACATAAAATAATATGTATATATATAACAGATTCAAAAGTATACATAGAGAAACTTGTATATACAATATGATTTTAAGAGTATACACAGTGGATACCATATAAATAGTAAGAAAGAAAGAGTATACACCATAGGGGAATGCGTGTATTAAAATGATTTAGTGTATATAAACTAGTGGGTAAATGTGTATATCCTTCAAACAAAGGCTATGGAAATTATATCTATAGTAAATATATAACTAAAATGTATAAAATCTAGGGAAGAATGTACGGTATAGTCCATATGGTATGGCCATATGGATTCCGTATGGTCATATGAAATTTCGTATAGTTTTAAATCCTCATACGAAACACAAATATTCTCCTGTAACTAATACACTAAGTGTTATATGCCAAATTTCATTTCTTAGCCCTTTTGGATACAACCACAATATCCATTTCACCCCAAGAGGCTCTTATAAAAAATGGTTTCTAGAACTTCTTAGAACACTTGCAACCTATGAGACAATAAACAAACAACACATATTCATAGACAACATAAGTTAAAGGCTAGCATGCCCATGTTGGGTTCACCAAAATGTAAACAAAAAAAATGTAAAGATTCAAAAATATAAAATAGAAATCAAATCATAATTCATATCTAGCAATCTCATTGCAACCTCATATAGATGTTGATTCACTTATTAGAATGTAGATGTGACTTATCAACATAACACACAGTATGATTAAGGAAGTGTTTTGATAGAATGGATTTGCATAAAGTGCAATTAATGAAAATGATGAAGGAATAATTGAATTTGTAAGGAAAAATCAAAAGGAAGATGAGGATAAGAATGGAGAATTGAGTTAATTGAACAGGTTGTGGAGTCAATTCTCAACTAGAAAATAGAAATTTACCATTTCTAATTGATGAGAGGATAAACACATGAAAAATTTAATTTAATTGATGGATAAATAAGATGAATAATTTTCCATTCGAATATGAAGTCAACTAATATGTGATGAAGAAGTTTCTAAATCAAGATAGAGTTAACTAATGAAGGAAGGAGTTAACTAAATTGTGTGTGGAGTTAATTAATGGTATAGAAAAGGAAATTCTATTACAAATAGATAATTTAAAGCTCTTATTTAATTAAATCTTGGATTAATGGATGGTGAGTAATAGTAATAAATGATAAATGTGATAATTAACTAATGATTAGTTAATACTACATGACAAGCTAATGTGATGAAAGATTAATGAATAACATGATGATAAATAAGATTTGACGATTAGGTGAATTATTTTAGTACCTACAATATAGTAGTTGTAGTTCGATATAATATTTCCTTAGAGTGACATGTGACCATTTGTTCATCAAATGAGTTACTATAATATATTTATCTTTGGATACCTAATTAGTAAGAATTAAAAAAAAAGAAGCATAATGACAATCATATGAAATATATATTTAACATTTCATTTTAATTTATGCTAAATTATTACATCTTCAATATTTTCTATGCAAAATTATTACATGGATTCTTTATTTTAAAATCTTTGTTGTACTCTTATTTTTGTGTACATCTCATAACAATCATGATGTAGAAACTACTAGATTTGATATTATAACTATAGATAATTTATCATATTACATGTTAAAAATGCAAGATGCATTCTAAAATCTTTATTCAAGCTACATTACATTAAGGGAGTCTCTTAAGAGACCTAAGAGAAAAAAGTTGTCAAACTTTGACATAATAATTCTCAAAATCTATGACACCTAGGAATGTCTTGTTTGTGCCTACAAGTAGATTTCAAGCCTATCTACAATATTTATCTCATTTTATGTCAACTCTAGACCATTTGACCATGCTAACAATAAATACATTCTCACAAAATGGTTTAGTAATGTTTAGTGTAATGGTGCAAAGAGTCATATTTTTCTTTCACACTTTGTGACACCAAATAGATAGTGCTAACACAAGATAGTATCTTAATAGCCATAAGAGAAAAAAGTTGACAAACTTTGATGCATAAATTATTGAAATATGTGGCACTTAGGAATATCTAATTTGTGCCTATAGGTGAATGTCAAGCTTATCTACAATATCCTATCTCAAATTTTGTCAAGTATAGACCATTTGACCATGCTGATGATGAATACATTCTTAAAAAATGTCTCATTTGAGAGCAACACAAATTTACTAGTAGCCATATCTTTTTTCCACACCTTGTGGGACCAAACCAACAATTCTAACACATTTGAGTGAGTCTATGAATACTAGAGGAGGCCTCATTTCATTCCCTAGATATATTGATGTTTTTTGGATACATTGGACCAAGATAGTCTCTTAAGATCCCAAAAATATTTTGTGTCATCCAACCTTTGGTCGATTAGTGTTCAATGAGCATAATGTAATGTTTCATGATATGGTGCAGTCACAGATGGAGGGTTTAGAAAGAACATTCCAAACCGCGCAGCTTGGATTCAACACAATGAAAATAACACATGAAAGTATTCAGCAAAGAAGAATCTTTATTGAATTGGAAATATTACATGAAACATGTGCCTCATGAGCGAATAACCAGGGCTCATAGGCTTGTTGTAAGGGCATTCAACATTACAACTAGCCAAATGGCTTATTATAGTCACTCGAAGGGTGGACGCAAAAATCTAACTATCTTCCTATCACTAACCATTGATGAATGGTTACAATGAATTACAAACGATCTTAAATATGATTCTCCAGCTTCAACAAAGGTCTGCATTGGCCCCAAGGGTTTACAAAACCTGATGAATGATCACACATGAAGGTCAGCCTCAAAACATAAAAAAATAAATCTTTGCAAAATGAAATGAATTGCGAATAGATCCAAGATAGATCCCATTGGACCCAAAATGTGTGTAAGGTGTCCCATTAAGCTCCACACGTTTTGCAATAGGTATGCACTAAGAAATCTAGACCAAGTCTACTCCAAATGCTCTGACTATGAATTACAATGAAATTTTAAGAGTGATAACTTTCTAAAAACAAATGCAAATGATCTAAAATTTGGATATGTCGTAGATGACCTCGTGTAGATGCTATATCCTACTTCACGAGCTAAGAAATAATAATGTGATGAAATGTTGAAACTAATAATAAATGAAATGCAAGAAAATAAATGTTTTTGGTTGATATATGATTGCTTTACAACCATAGATTCTCTTGCATCAAACACCCAAGGTTGGAAGAAAGGGAGTCCCTCACTTTCTAGGGCTAAGAGGAAAACAAATAAAAACCACCTCAACTTGAGAAATCCATGATAAATCCTCCTTGGTCTGCCTTTCCACTTCACCAAATATTCTTTATATTGTTTGTTTGTAGTGCTCCTTCCAGTTCTGGTATCCAAAATTTGTTCAATCTCCTCTGGTTCTTGATGTGGTAATTGCTCCTTCAAATCTACTTCATTGCTACTATCACTTGACTATCCTTCATGGTACTCATAGATGTCTACAATATTGAAAATAGGTGATATACCCAATGTCTCTAGTAGCTCCACTTCATATGCATTTCCAAAATCAAACTTCCTTAGAATCTTACAAGGTCCAAACTTCCTCATCTTCAACTTATTGTATGTGCCAATAAGAAATCATTCCTTTCTCAAATACCACTAGTATAGAAACAAAAATATATGATTAAAAAACTACTAAAAATTGCATATAAATGACCAAACATGATCACATGACCATTAGTAGTTTATTGCCAGTCATTTAAAACGTGACCAAATTGATGACTAAACCATTTTTAGTCATTTATTGGTTGTTTTGATTGATAAATTTGGTAGTATATTTATTCATTGATTGCTATAATCTGGTCATTTATTTAGTCATTTTTTATTCACTGATATATTTTGTTGTTAATTTAGTCATTGATTGTTGTTAATTGGTCACTTATTTAGTCATTTTTATTCACTGATTTCATTGGTCATATATTTAGTCATATTTATTCACTGTTTACTGATTTTTGTCAATTGGTAGTGTATTTAATCAATTTAATTATTATTTGACATCAATTAGTAGTATATTTAGTCATTTTAATTCTGATATTTGAAGATTTAAACATAAAAAATAGAAATACACATCAATTATCAATTACACACAATAAGACAACCATTGAGAAGGCAAAATTATTGAACTTTATTAAAATAAAGGTGTTCTTATAGCTTGCACAAGTCTGAAATATCTATCTTGCTTGAAAAATGCTTAGAAATAGAGTATTACAATTTTTATTTCTAGTCACAAGATTGAAAATATGAGTTAGAATGCACAAAAATGACAAGAAATAAACTCTTCCAAAAAACTTAGGGGTAAAAGCAAGAAGATGAGTCCATGAAACATGGAAGCCTTTGCCTTAGAAAAAAATCCGAAATTGGCCTCAAGAAAACATGATCCCATTTTTTAATAAACGAGCTGCTAAAAAATGGGCCGTTAAAAAACAAGATCCCATTCTTAAGAAACGGGATCTCATTTTTTAATGATCCATTTTTTAGCGGCCTGTTATAAAATGGGATCCCATTTTTTTACGGCCCGTTTTAAAACAGGATACCGTTTTTTAACGACCTGTTTCATAAAAAAATATTTTCTTTACTTTTAAGAAATGAGATCCCATTTTGTAAAACGTGATCCTATTTTATAGAACGAGATCCCATTTTATAGAATGGGATCTCATTTTCAAAACGGGATCCTGTTTCATTCAAGTATAAAAAAATTATATTTTTATGAAACGGGATCCCGTTTTTAAAATATTTGATTTTTGGTCGAGTTTTTGCTTTTTTTTTTTTCGGTTCGAGAAAAGGCTTGGGGACCCAAACCGAAGCCCTGGACCTGGTTTGACCTGCAAGTTGAAGGTCTTGGCAATGTCACAAGAAAATAGCGACTTTGGGCATATGTTTGAAGACCATTTTTGTAGAATTTTTTGATGAAATTAAAACCCATTATAGATGAGACAGTTTAGATTCCAAATATGTAATTTTTTTTACAATTGGATTAATGTTTTAATTTTTCAATTAATTTATGATGAAATAAGTCCATAAACTTGAATTTTCAGGGTTTTTTAGTATTTTAATAACTTTTTATTAACATAATTTTTTGAAGAACGAATTGCATGAAAGCATACTTTAGACAATTCTTTTTAATTAAAAAAAATCAAAAAATGATAAGTTTAGGTCATATTATGCGTGATGTACACAACGATTTTTCAAAACACCAAATATGACCAATAAAAATTTACAAAAAAATATTCAATAAAAAATTACATAAAAATATGGAAATTGTGCTTCAATGAGTTACAAATCTTTTCCCAAAAGGACTTATAAAAAATATGATTATTTAGGTCAAAATATGGATGACGTACACATGCATGGTATGGTAAAAAAAAAGTGACTTTTAAACAATGGTTTATAGAAATGCATATTGAAAATCAATTTGTATAATTTGGGTATTGAAATAAATTACATATTTGGAAACTAGACTTTGAGTACTACATTTTATGATTAGTGACCTTTTCCAAGATTCCATATTTAAGTGCTTAAAATTTTAAGGTCAAATGTGTCAGATTTTGAAAATTAGGGAAAAAAATTCCACTAAATGGCCAAAAAGTGGACTCAACTTCTTGCCAACACCCTAGACTACAATGATGGAAATGCATGCTTAGAGCCCTTCAATGCGAGAACATGCCCCTTTCATCTCTTAAAACTTCTACAACATAGGCAATCTTCTTGGAGCAAGTTGTAACGTGTAGAATCCAAGAAGGAAATTTTTGATTGTGTCCCATATATGAAGCTCTCTCCTTCAATGCAGTCAACAATGACCCTACAATCTAAATCCTTCTTTATATGCAACATGCCATTTGATATGAGCAACAAGGTGCTGCCTTTTTCACCATGAATGAAGTTGTGCCTCAATACAACCAACAAAATTACTATTAGTCTCAATTTAGAAAGAATAAAAGTGCATTGTATATTGCAAGTTTACAAAAGTAAGTCCAAACATGTAACAAAAAGAAATCGATTAAAAAACTGTAGTAGACATATCACATCCACAAACATGGGAGAGCTATGTAAAATTGGATAAATTGGCTTAGAAAATGAAGATAGGAGAATATTTCCAAATTTAAGAATTTTACTTAATGTTGTGGAATAGAAGAAAAAATAATCATTTATCTGCCAACATAGTGAAAAGTTAGCAATTGCATTTGGTTTGTTAAACATGGCCCTAGTACAACTATTAGAGTTGTTAAGAACCTTCGAGTATGTTTTGATTTTCACACTACAAAAATATGAGAACAAATATTAGAGTTGGATTCAGCAAGATTTTCGCACTACAACAATATGAGAAAACAAATAACCAACAAGATTATTCTAATATAAAAATTGCCACAATCAATAGAAATTTTAATTCACAATAAGTATGTGAAGAGATGAAAACACAAGTTAAAACTACTACAAATCTGTTCATTGATAATTACTATGAATACCAAGTTATGGTCTTAAATTACAAGAAGTAAAAATGACTTACCTGCAACCAAATACAGCTACATGTGTCTCACCAAAAAGTAAAGTTTTTTCATCCTTAACCTTCACTTCATGTTTCTTCCACTAGCCATAAACACTATCGTATTTGAACATATAGGTCTGAATGTAACATAAACAAAGAAAACAATGATGAGTACTCAAAAAATATGATTATGCTAGTAATTAGTCAATGAAATATATAAAGTATCATAATAACATACTTCATTATGGAAATTTTAAATCTTTCTAGGAAAAGAATTACCAAAAGAACAGGATCAGAACATATAATGCTATGATGGACAATAACAACTTGTAACCAAAATTTTCCACCATTTCTTATTGAAGATTAAATAACTTCTAGTTTACACGAGACATTTACCACAACATGAGGTGTTTTGGCCAATGCTATTGCCTGTGCCATCATGTCAATACCCCCAACAACCTGCTAGAATTAATCCACATTAGCGCCAAGATAATACCCATAATGATCTAGACCTCGCTTACAAAAATAAATTTCAGATGGTGCATCAAAACAACATTTAATACAAAAGAAAACTTTATCATATAGATCAATATTACAATAATGTAAGACAATCCTCAAAATTTTCAATAAACTTTTAATCAAAATATAAAGTTACAATTATTTTGCAGTCCATGTTGAACTTGACAACATCACCATTTATTATGCTAATTGAAAGAATTCAACAATAATACATGTGATTTGGTCACATTATCCCTTCAAACAAAACTTCAAGTAATGTGTTTATTTCAAATATACATGCATATTTATTATACATAATTTTATCATTTGGACCAAAAATAAAAACTCAACAATAGAAAAACTGAAAAAAACACATAGAAATCATTTACTAAAATTTAAACATATGAATATATATCTGACTTTAGAAAGGTCTCTTCACATAAAGCATAATAGAAAAAGTGAAAATCAATCAAGTTCCAAATTTTTATCTATGTGCTTCTAATGTACTCATTGATTAAAATTTAGGAGTCTCCCAATAGTTTCTACTTGTTTCATCACATAATAGATTTCAAGGGCTCTATCTTCTTGCTCTCTTTGCGATCAGATTAAGGCTACCAATTAGAAGGTTGGATTATATCGACCATTACTGAGGCCTTCTCAATCATGGGAATCTAATCCCATGGACTTCATAGGTGGTTTTCTCAACACCTAGTGCAAAGACCATTGCATCATTGTTGTTGCCTATTGATTTTCATTGCATGGACTTTCCTTGCCTTGTATTGGGAAAATAGGTAAAGATGTCGCAGTCATATGTCATGCAAAGGCAACACTTTGAAGGAAGATCTAATTCCATACATCTGGGAGATTTGATGCCTCTAAGCTCAACAAAGACATGTCCTTCAAACGTGTCGTGACAGTGCAATTAACAAAATATAGTGATGTATCATTTGGCAAGCTAGAGCTAGTTCATGTTACATGTTATGATATCATCTTAGACCTAGTACATATGACCGTTGGGGTTTGGTTATTGTGCATGTGTGACAAGTGAAGTAAGAAATCAACTGATTTAATAAAGGTACTCATGCCAATTTATCTTGAAGAAATGCTTCTTTCAGTGGTTGCCAGGGTTGTATTGAAGAACATTGTAACGAGGTGATTGCAGGGATATGGGATTGTGCAAATTAAATGAATGATGTTGAGTGCAAGTTAGTGAATGCAGTGAGTATCATATCAAGTATATACACAATGAAAGTGCAGTCTTGAATAGGTTTGGTGAATAAAGTTCTTGTATCAAAGCTAGCCTTTAGAGGAGTGTGTAGCATTATAACACTGCCACACAAATGATACTAAAGGGGTAGGGTTTTGATAGGAATTAATTAGCTCCCTATAAAAGTAAGCAACTAAGGGTTTTGTTGTGAGCTTCATGAGAGATTTAAAGATAGGGAGTTAGACGATCTTAGTTAATCGTCAATATGTGGTCCAAATGCCAAGACAATCGGTATTAGTTGATAGTTTCATGAAGCCATGCTCAGATTTTGTGCTTAAACAAAGGTTCTTTTATGAGCATTGCACAAACAAGTATTGGAGATAAATACAATTTCAATGTCCACCATTTAAATCCTTTTTTGTTTAAAAAGATCATCATATAAAAAATGACAATAAGGAAAGACTTATGCAAAGGATGTTATGACTGTGCAAGGGTTCAAAGTGCAAGGTGGCAGTCCTCTTAATCAAACTTTGAACAATGCTTCAAAGATAGGTTGTTCTTGTGAAATGACAAGGAGGTGTCTTTGCACGTTGATGCCAAATGCAAGCATAACAAATGTTTTAACTTTTTCTACAACACTGATTCAATTGATAGGCAAAAGACATGGGTTGATTCATATTACATGACCAAAAGATGAAACAAAATCAACAAATCTACTCGATCTAAATTCATCTCCAAGATTGTTGCAAGAGAAATTGCTCTGAGAGATGTGAACCATTTCCATCATTTTAAACAGGGACAATGTTTTTTGTGGAGAATATTGGTGATGCTAAATGAAATAATCTGAAAAATAGGCTTGCACTATAATAATGTGCACTACATCAGATATCTAGTAATAACGAAGGGACATCCATCAAAGCGCACTACATCAGATATCCAGTAATAACGAAGGGACATCCATCAAAGCATAAAAACAGGGATTTTTTTTGCCATATCTATGTGTATCCGTGATTTGGGAGTATCTACTTTTCTTTACTTGCTGGTTCTATACTTAATAGGGCTCTATTCGCAGAGTTATTTTTTCATTCTATGATAAACCATTCTCTCAGATGCCTTTCCATTTTTTAGACGTTCTTTGCTATAGGTCGAAGTATCTTTTGATTTGGGTGCAGAAGAAAATTAATATTATAATTTTTTAATAAAAAATCAATTTTCACATAACTCTTGCAACTGATTTATATGTATCGGGAATTGGGAATAGTAGGTGAATCGGAATAGAGAGTGAAATTACAGGAATGAGTGGATCCATAGTATAAACCTGCCATTTATACGAATCAGATTAACCCAACTAGGGGTTATCATGGTGTTAAGGCAATCTGATACATGGGGTATCAATATCCAGTAACGTCAGCTATATACTAGATTGGATACCTGTATTTATCTGTATTGGGAAAATGCTATTTTAGTTGTGGGGTACCATATTTGTCTTATTGCTGATACCAAAGATTCGGTTAATATTAAATATGCACATAACAAGCTATTAATATCATGAAATAATATATGTTTTTTTCTTTAGAAGATAGAAATAGAGGATTTTCAGTTCAGTGGTGAGCAAATTCTTATTGTGTTATTTGTTTGTGAACAGAGCAGGTTCCACCTAATCTTGCATCATACTAGTCATTTCCACGTATGGAGCATTGCTTTCGCTAAAATCTTCAAAGATAGTTGTAGATTTTATGAATAAATTTGAGTAAGATAACTGACAATGGTAATAGAAATGGCGTCCCAAAATGGTTGTTACTTCTGTATCCCCCTTGTGGCTCACTTTGTTGAAGAGATGGTGTCTCAAATGCAGCAGATGCATATTCAAGGCGCAGACTGCGTAGAGATTCATACTGATCATCTGAAAGTTTTTAATCCTTAAGTGGATTTACAAACCCTTCTAAAATACAGAACTTTGCCTGTTATTGTTACTTACAGGTATACCTTTTTTTTCATGAACGTTGCATAGTTTGTTATGTGAAAGGAATATGCTCCATTTTTCTTTTGTCTATACTTGTCCATGTTGTCAGATGCTAACTATTAATATCCCAAGATTTTCCATAACATATGAGAATGGTATGTACACTGCATTTTGGTTGGTCTGCACATGTCAGCAGTGGTGAAAATCTATTTTGTTGGTATTAAGTTAACCTTCAAACAAGATGATACAAGAAACGAAGCTAAAGTGATAGTGAAACTCCGTTAAATGGCAGTCAAGTCACAGATGAACCAAGGATAAGATTAGGCATGAAATGGACAACATTGTCACCTTGAAATGGATGCAGTTACTATCATCTTGAAGATCCATTAGAAGACATTACTAATGAACAAACTCCGTTAAATGGCAGTCAAGTCACAGATGAACCGAGGATAAGATTAGGCATGAAATGGACAACATTGTCACCTTGAAATGGATGCAGTTACTATCATCTTGAAGATCCATTAGAAGACATTACTAATGAACAACCATAACCAAGGTAGGGTTTGAAGGAGTGATAGTCATAAATGAGCATCATTGACAATCTAAAGTGGAGGACAATGCATAGAGTGCAAGGCTAATGTATCAGTCATCAATATGATAGTCATATGAGATCATCATGCATAGAGTGTAAGGATAGTCAATGAAAAGGGCATATCACACTGGACTAGGCAGTTGCAAATGTGGAAGACAGTGAGCAGTCCTAAATGAAAGAAAGGCAATATTTATGACTGCACAGTGAAATGTACTATGATCGCCATTAGATAGGATATCACTGTGATAGTGGTTGTGAATAAAGATCCAAAATAAGGCAGAAAATGGTCTTGAGGATAGAATCTCATGACCCTTGTGCTTATAGATTGTGACTTATGATCAATAAAACTATGACTATCATTTTGAGGACTATCAAAGGAGAGTATAGTTGGCAGTGAATGGTCATAAATTGGAAGAGGGCAGTCCATAGTCATTACCATGCAAGGAAAACATTATTAAAGGAGGTTATGATGATAATGCTTCAACTTGTGCAAGAGGGAATAGGTGTCTGTAGAAAGGTTGAAGACTAAGATGAAGGAAACATAGGTCATGTTGGTGATTTTTCCAGTAGAACCTAACAATTCTCTAAAAAGTTGCCAGCTCTTATAATGAAGAAACTATAAGGTTAGTGGCCAACACAATGAGCCCAAGATTTTGTGATCCTTACTCCTTCACTTTTGGCTCTATTAAACCGGGGAGGGTAATCCTAGATATGTTTTCATGAAATATATTCAAGTAGCAACATATTTATACACAGATTAATTCCTAGGTAATGCAAATAAGCTCCACCCCACAAAAGATTTGGCAGATCCTTTAAGTGAGTGACTACTTACTTGCTACAAATCAAAGATACCCACAACCCATGCAACTCTTTGAAAAGGATTTTAAATGAATGTTGTTCTTATTTTAAGTTCATGGTCAGGTATGCTACTTACTCATTCTTTATGGAATATTTTAAAATAAACTGACCAATGTATCATCAATTGGAGTAATGGAGTCAAATATGTAAGAATTTATAATATATGAACTACTAAAAAACTAGAGATAGGTGGACTACCTTCATATTGCTTTGCAAATTATGAAAATACATAATGCCTAAAAGAAACACTCACTTCTTACCAATCCTAAGCCATTTCTTACAAAAGTTTATGCCCTCTTCCAACATTTTAATTAACTCCTTGAGTTATAGCTGAGAACAAAATCATACATTCAAACATAACCATTTGAAGATAAATGACAACACCATTAGTATTCTCATTAATAACTTTGTGAGAAATATACATATGAGAGTATTTGTTTCCAAACAATGATTCATTTCTATATCAGTAGTTTATATAAAACTGATTTAAGATTGCTACATACGTGATTTCATTCCCAAGACAATCTACTAGCCTATTTATCCATATTCGACTTGAAATGCCTGTCTTGAGCTTAGCATTTACCCTAAAAACCCTATTGAAACTTAAAATTATGACCATTGTAATGAGCCCATAAATCCATTTTATAGAATAAGGGAGCAACAAGCATCGAATTGAAATACATTTACATTTCAATTTCAAGATCATTTGCACCAGAATTTGAGACATCTTTAGTCGGTTACATGCAATCATTGAGGAAAATGGAAGAGTAAAAGACCACGTACCACATCCCCTACATGTAGACATGCCAGCTCTTCGTTCCTGTCGATCAAAGAAGATTCTCCACTAGCAGCCCCAACAAAAACATGCATATAACCCAACGCTAGGAAGTTTGGCACCTCTCCTATACACCAGCCCGAAATATTTCCACATCAACACTAGAAACAAGAAATCACATGAATGTTGAATAGGACAATCCTAGCAAAAGGGCTATGGTGTCATCAAAAACAAAAATGGGGCATAGTCATCACTTTGAGTCGTCAGCCTTAGAGGATGCTTGCCCACGCCTTGCTCGTGGTGGAACTAGAGGAACCATCACCACCACCTCATCGAAATAATCAGATGGTACCAGAGAGTGGATAATAATCATCCTCCAAGTTAGTGTCACCTTCATTGTCTAAAGGGTTATTAGAAAACTCATTGGAATAACTGAGCCTTTCTGGATAAGCCTTATGATACTTGCACCTTTTCTTTGTCTTCTTTTCATATTCCACCAACCCCTTCCCTTTGAACTTGACTAATTCTTTTGAAACAGTTCAGTTCCTCAGGTGGTAGTTGCTCCTGACATCATTCTTCTTAATTTTTCTGCGTCTTCTATTCTTTGGTGCATCAGGAGCTCCCTGTGTATCAACTTCATCCTCATGAGTATTCTTCTCAGACTCAAGCAAACTTAGTCTCCTAGACCTTTAGACTAGCCTAACAGACTCTTTAGACTTATCTTGATCCGATCTCAAAATATTAGTTCATACACTACCATGCTTTGTTTTCACCTTTTCCACACGTATCAATGGCTATCATGATTGACAACCAAAATCTTGAGCATGCGCCTTAAAGAACAAAGCTGAAAATAGCCTAATTTATATATAGTATCTTTTTGGCCAAATTTGGAAGTATTCCACCTTCATTAGAACCTAGCAAAGCTTTTTAGAAAGTCCACATGGCACTTGCCCGCTTTCCCGTCAAAAGATAGATGAGATAGGAAGGGCCCACACGGGGTGGCGGGGAGTGGCCAGGATTGAGCCACATTACCTGTCATCGACCATAGATTTCTATCCTCCACACAATAAGCTTTCATCTTCAAACAACCATTGAGCCCCATGAACTGACAGATGTCACATTGCTCGCTAGCTCATAAGACTATCCCCCCATACCACTATAGATGGACGGGGGTGCGGGGAAAGGTCCAAATGAGAACACGTGTTGTGCTACATACCGTTGATCAATCTTCGAACAACACCCACTATCCTGTGAGGATTTAGGACCCACCATAATGCAGTATCACATGGCTATCACTTGCTAGCCCGTGTTCTTAAAATAATATGAAATAAAACAAGACGGGCTCATGGGGAACAATACATATATAGCCACGTCTTTCATCAATCAATCGTTGATCCTCCTTGAAATGTGCCAGTCATCTTTACCAAGGGGACTAGGTCCATCATTACATGAGACACGTGGTCGAAGCCTGCCAGCTCGTGAGAATAAAATAAGAAGCAATAAAACAAGACGGGCATACGGGGAATGACTGAGATTGATTCCTTTGATCAGATGACCCATATGAAACTTTAATTCTGCACATGTATGCTGCAAAAGTTATTCATAAAAGGGGAACATGACTAGGTGAACGAGGTGCTGACCCATACCAAAGGCTAAGGATTAAAAACTTTAAGATTAAGCTTTTGACTAGATAGGAAAAATTAACATTTGAAAGGATCCATGCAACCGACAAACCTAAGATCAGGGGCCAGTAAAACAACGACCTCAATGGCATAAGTGACAACTTAAGTGACTGGGAACGGGAAAGATAGGTCAATGTAATGTTAAAATGACCAAGGGTTTATTAGATTTATAGGACAATTCTTAGAAAGTTTTATGGAAACAAAACCCTTATCACAATGATGAGGACATGACCTTAAATCAGGCACAAAGGACCAAACCAAAATTTCACAATTTTTAGGATGGAACCAAAATTTTTGAGGGGTTCCATTAGGTCATAATTGTCAAACATGATCATTAACCATTATTGAGGAAAATAGCATGTGATAAGGAGAAGTGAATAAGTCACAGTCACCATGAGATGAGTAGTTGATAGTCATGGAAACTTGAGATGTTCGTGGTATTTAAGTCTCATGTGGACAATGATAAAGCCAAGTTTTCATAGAGCTTGTAGAGTCATAACATAAAAGAAAAAAGACTCTACATCAATACTTTGTGCATACATCCACTTTCAAGATGTCATTCTAGACTTCCCACATGCTTTCACAAATAGTAGCATTTTAGATGATCTAGCATGAAATGGTGATATTGGCGATATGACCATTTGGTTGGAAACCCTTTTTGATGCCAATTTAGCCTACAAAAGAAGATGTTAAGAGATATTTCATGCTATATTTTGATCTCTCTGCCTTTAATAATTGCATCAACTACAACTGAGGATGGAGAGAACAATCCATATTTTCAAAGTTTCCATGGAGATGAACCTGAAGGAAGTCAAAGAGTTTAGTATTATTGTGGAAGATGGTAGCCTAAGAATGCTTACTTCATGCAAATGCTCAAGATTTTTTTATATGCAATAGGAGATAAATGCAAGATAATCTAAATACAATTTATTGTCAATACCAAGGGTATGTAATGCAAGAGGTGCATGCATATCATATTTAGTTTGTTGAAGTTGTCTACATTGGTTTCCTAAAGGAAGAAGTTGATCTAAATAGGCAAAGTTGGGCGATGAAGCAAAGGTCGTTGAACAAGAAACTTGACCTTGACAGTGATCTTCAAGCAAGAGTTCAAGAGCAAGTAGTTAAGAGTGGGGAGTTTGATGTTTGATTCTATTCATCTGAATTAACTATAACATTTAGTATAGTAGCAATTAAGGGGCAGTCATGGATTTGTGAAGAAGACATTTAATGTCTTTGTGCTTTTGTGCTTAGTGATACCTAGTGGTAGACCAAATGAGTTTTGAAGACACATGCAAGATCATGCCATCCTGCCAAGACAACTAGATGATAGTCACAATCAAGGTTTTGGCATGGACGATAGAAGAGTAGTCATTCAAAGGGTAACCATATTGTTATGAACTACAAAGTAGAAACTGATAGTCTAAAAGACAAAATGTAGTGATAGTACACTATGGAGGCATCTCTATGCCAACCATCAATTCCAAGTTGAGAACAATCAATGGTTATGGTGAAGACAATCCAAAAAGGCATGCCAAAGGCACCATCAAAAGGTAGCTATAATAGTGAAAAGATAAAGATCAACAAGAGGCTGAGTGACAGAGTGGAAACAATGGACAATGATGGCATCAAATTGTAAGAAATACACCAAATACTCCTATAATAGTTTCAAGGGCAGTCAATATATGAATATGGATTATGAAGTTGAAAATGACAGTTTGTAGAAAAAAGGTCCATAATAGAACATTGTGGAGCAGTCTTGTGGGTATAAAGAAACAAAGGTATAAAAGGTGTTGAAGACCACATAACCAAGTGAATATAGGACAATCCATTGAAAAGTAAACGCAATTTTGTGAAGATAATAGAAATGACCTCTAAACCATAATGTTCAAACTTAATCATGGGAAATGACAATGATTAAAACTCACTCTGTAAAATCAATAAGTGACAATCATACTGACAGTGTTTCCATGGTCAAATGTTTCAAATGATTGTCCTTCCAAAGTGAAAATATCCTTGAAAAATGCTAGTATGCAATATACTAATCTCAGAGACAGTCAACAACATATAGTGCAGGGGTATGCGCATAAGAACCTTGTGCATTAAATGTAAATACCATGAATCCTTTGCACAGAGGAATACACTCTTGTTGCAATGACAATGGTTAAGCACTATGAATCCTATATGACAGTCTCTATGGAACTATCTTATGACAGTGGAAAAGGGAAATAAGGTACGATATTGAGAATATGCACAACCAACAAATCACAAAGGATAAACCTTTAGGGATAGTTAAGTGAATGCCTTAAAAAAGATAAGACAATAATTATGAAGGGGTAGTTATGTCAAAGAGAAGAACTAGCATCTAGCATGGAAGGAGTAGGCGAGTGGGGAACTTAAGAATCAAAAAGAATCTTTTGAAAATGTTTTAAAAGAGTCTTGTTCCACACATCAAGGAGTATTTTTCCCTTTAAACTTATTTAAGACATGTCTTATTTTTATACTTAAAACTTATGTTTGGTACAGTGCAGTATAGTGCTACCTTAAAATATAATAACATTAGCTAGATAGTGTCTATATGAAAAATTCCCTTGATTATGCGTAGGTCTGCATTTTCATAAAATAATATTGGAAGGTTTTCCAGGGATTCTAGAATAAGCCTATTGAAACCCTAATTATTGGAACTCGAACACTAATCCAAGAACTATACTTTGCATAATGTTGGATCTTTTACATGACATTTTAAACAAAAACCCTTACATTGAAGCTTTATAGGGCTTCTCAACATAAGCTCAAAAAACACCAAAATACAAGAAAAAGTTTGCACTGAGTCATACTACATTACCAATATCCTTGTTTCCTAAAGTTACACTTGCCGAAGAAGTCCTCTATTCTCCATCAAACGTTTGGAAAAAGGCTCAAGATTCAAACCATAATTCTCTTCATACATGGAAAACTCGTTCATTAATGAGCATCCGACGAGAACAAGATGAATGATTTTTTGTACTAAAGATATCAATTCGAGCTTACATTCCTTTGTGAGGCTCTCATATCTCAAACTAATGAAAGGAAAACATAGGAAACATTTGCATCTCGCCAATAATTTCTCAATTGTAGCAATGGTGAGGAAATGATTAGCATCTTGCCAATAATTTTTCAATTCAAAATGTTTTTTTTAATTACCCACTTTTATTTGTGTGACTAACTATTTAGTCATTTTTATTTGTATGACTAAATAGTTTTTTAGTCAATGACCAAGTTAGTCATTTATTTACTCATTTATAGCTGAGTTGTAAAAAATAGTAGAATTTAGTCATTTTTAGTTGTTGTGACTAAATTTTTTACTCACATAGTCATTTATTTGCCAATTTCTACTAATGTACACCATCACTTCATCTCCACCAAAAAACTCCTTATGTCTCTAGTGCTCATTTGCATTTTCCTTATACTTACTATTCATGTCTTCCAAATTCTTCCAGACTTGATTATGCAATGTCTCCATGAAATTTGCAAAATGTTCTGCTTCTGCACTCCTTTTTTTCTCCATACCGATGTCTCTTAATTCTGCAACTCCTCTAAGATAAACTCCTGTCACAATATCAAAAGGTGTTTTCCTTGTACTCTACTTTCCTATAATTATTGTCACAATCTAAAGTCGAACCTAAAACACTGATTGGAGCATGCAAGGATGAATATTAGATCAAGGCTATGGAAGAAGAACTAATGTATATTGAGAAGAATCAGACTTGGAAACTTTTCCCAAGACCAACAAACAAGAATTTAATTGTAAAAAAGTGGGTATTCCAAAAGAAAATGAATGAGAATGGAGAAGTAGTAAGAAACAAGGCAAGGCTTGTGTGTAAGGGCTACTCACAAGTGGAAGTAATAGATTTTGAGGAGACATTTTCTCCAGTGGCAAGAATGAAAGCTATCAAAATGTTTTTGGATTTTGTAGCACATAAAGATTTCAAATTTTATCAAATGGATGCTAATTCTACATTCTTAAATGGTGAGTTAGAAGAAGTATACATTGAACAATCAAAAGGATTTCAATTATCAGACAAACCAGATATGGTCCGCAGATTGAAGGAATCATTATATGGATTGAAGCAAGCTCTTAGAGCTTGGTATGCAAGGTTGGATAGGTACTTGATACAATAAGGATTCAATAAAGGTACCAAAGATAGTAATCTTTACTTCAAAGTTGAAAAATATCAAATTTTGATTGTGGTTGTGTATGTTGATGATATAATTTTTGGAGGAAATGAAACAATGTGTAAGAAATTTGCAGAAGGTATGCAAACAGAGTTTAAGATGTCTATGTTTGGGGAGATGAATTTCTTCCTTGGACTAGAAATTAATCAAACATAAAAAAGGAATATTCATTTCATAATCAAAGTATGTCAAGGAAATATTGAAGAAGTTTGGAATGAAAGATTCTAAACTGGTATGTACTCCTACATGGTTATTGGTTGCAAATTGAGTAAGAATGATGAATCTCCTAAGGATGATCAGAAAAAGTATACATAAATGATTGGAGGATTTCTGTAATTAACTACTACTAGACCAGATACCATGCATGTAGTTTTTCTTGTGGCTAGATTTCAAGAAGATCATAAAGAGTCACATGTTACAATGGTAAATATGATATTTGGATACTTGAAGGGCACTCTGAAACATGGTTTGTGGTATCCAAAGGATACTTATTTTTATTTTAGTGCTTATACAAATGTAGATTGGGTAGGTTGTGTGGGTGACAAGAAAAGTACAAGTGGTGGTGCATTCTTTCTTGGATGCAAATTAGTGTCTTGGCTAAGCAATAAGCAAGATTCAATGTCTTTATCTACTATAGAGGTAGAATATATTGCAACAAAATCTTGTTGCACATAGGTGTTGTGGATGAGGAAAACCTTGAAGGATATCATATTGGTATATGATGAACCAATTTATATCTTTTGTGAAAATATAATTGATATTAACATTTCAAAGAATTCATTGATGCATGCAATGATAAAACATATCTCAATCCGATATCAATTTTTGAGAGATAAGGTTGCAAAGAATGAAGTAAAGCTTGAGTATGTGCCTACAAAGGATTAGGTTCCTCATATATTCAATAAGGCTCTTCCTAAGGATACTTTTGATATCTTTGGGAGAAGTTAGGGGTTATTACCCCTCCTTTGAAGTAGACTCATAAAGATATGTGTTAGTCCAGTGGATTTCAAGATTCATTCTTTGTTCTAGATTGATGTTGGAGGCTACCTCTTAGGGGGAGTAGGTAGTGGATTTTTTGGTTGTTACAGTTAGGGGGAGTAAGTGTTGATGTATTGGTTGGTGTTGTCCTATTTTTAGTTGTGTCAAAGAATATGTGTAGTGGTTGTTGGTTGGTATAGTTTGTTGTGTGCTCCTAAGGGGGAGTATGTAGAGTAGTAAAAGAAAAGGTAGTTATAGAGAAGTTGTTGAACCTTATAGGTATTTCCTTTAGGGGAGAGAGAAAGTATGTATATTTGATGTCAAAGGGGGAAAATGATGCAAATGTGTTTCCCTTTTCAATTGATGTGAAAGGGGAGAGAAAGTAATGTGAAAAATGACTAGTTGAGAAAGGGAGAGAGAAAGTAAAAAGGAGAGAGTAAGTTGGTATGGAGCAATATGTTGATGACCATAGCTATTATGTTTGTTTTTGGTGGTTTTCAGATCATGTGTTTCCATCAATGAAAAAGGGGGATATTGTTGAAAGTATGAGTAGCTGGTGTTGTCATTGATGTCAACTAGTGATGGTTGAGAAGTTGCTTTGATGCTTTTATTAGTTTCATTATGTTGTCATTAGTCGAGTGTTACTGGTGTCAACCTCTAGTGCTTCTTTGATAAGATTTTTTTTTGGATATTGTGTGGTTGAAGTGTTGAAGCTAATGAGAATGTGTTTCTGGTGCTTGGTTTCCAAGTTCTTTTGAGAAAATTTGAATAAAAGAGGAAATAGTGTGTTGTAGAGGTGTTCTGGTATGCAAAATGGTGTTTTGGTTTTTCTATGCATTTCTTCTATGTTGAATATCTGCTTGTGTGGTTTAGATTTGTTGACCAGAGGTATTCATAGATGCTATATCTATAATTTCTTGGTCTAGATCATTGTGTAGAAGAAGTTGTGTTTACTAGTGTGCAAAATGTGTTGTATTCTTGTTTGGGAGAAATGGTTTTGTTTTGCATTTCTTTATAGTTTGTGTCTTGGTCTTGTGGTTATAGAAGTGTGTTGATAAGGTTCATATCTACCTTCACTCGAAGTTGTTCATTGTTTGGTGCTCCGCAAGTTGATTTCTTGAGTTATAGTGTGTGGAAGTTTACTTGAGTGAACAAGATGAGTTTGTTCTTCAGGTGAAATTTTTTGTAAAGGAATTTGTTGGATTTCAGAGTGTTTTTGGAATATTCTAGATTGTTTTTAAGTGTTGTATGCGGTTCGTGAGTCATATTTAGATTTGAGGAAGCATGCACTTAAATGTTAATGGTGTTTACACAAGTTTGATTGACCTTGGTTCTTTGTACTGATTATGGAATTTCTTTGGTGATTTTGGAAGCATGGGGTGGTGTATATGTATGATTTGGGTTCGAGATAAGGTGTGATGTGGTTCACTTTCATCCCTTTCCACTATGGGAATTCTTAGTGTTGACCTAATTTGAACTTGCATGGTTGAGGTGCATAACCAAACTTGGAGAATGTTTTCAAGGTTGAAGAAGGTATAAATAAGTGTTGCATTAATGGGGGATGAGTGTAGTGTGTGTGATACGAAATTGCAAAGTTGTGAAGTGCAAATTTTTAAATTGTAGTGCAAGCTTCAGTGAGTTAGACTACTATAAGTAGTGAGAAAAATGTGTCTACAATCTTTAGAAAGGCCGTCAATGTGTTGGTGATGTTGTGGTGGAATTTTCTATTGCGTTGAGATGGATTTCTCAATGTAACATTCTTCTTTTCTTCTTTCTGTAATCTGCTAGTGAGCCCTTCTTTCTTTTGGGCACTGAGCCCTCTGGTAGTGTGCCTTTTGTATTTGGTGTTGTAGACACTTAAAAATGTCCTAAATAATAGTACACATTTGAATCCGATATACTAACACCGTTTCATCTTAAAATCCATCTTCTTTTCACTTGTCTAATTAAATAAGCCTAATTATTTAATTAAATGCCTCATTTTTCACCTACTAATCTAATTGAGCTAATTGGGTTAATTCACCCTCTCTTGCACTAAAATTTCACCCTATTAAATTGAATAAATCAAATTATTTAATTTAACCCCTATGTCATCTTATTTAATTAAATAATCCTAAACTATTTAATTAAATATCATATTGCATCCCCCTTTTCCTTAAATCAATTATTTAATGAATATCATATTATTCTCCATCTCACACATTAAAATTTAGTTTTAATTACTTAATTTTCTAATTTCCCCTCCCATCCACTTGCATAGGGAATATTTTCTTATTTGACTCCAAAAAGTGAATGATTGTTTTCAAACAAACTTTGTAATAAACTTTCATAGTTGTTACAAAGTGTGTTTGTTTGAATCATTCTCAACCCTTGATGTTTTTTTGATCAATGTGATCTTTGAATCTCATCCATTTATGAGAATCCTTGATCCATGTTTCATCCTTCTTTCATTATTGACAATTGATTGATCAAATCAATCTAAGCCCTTGATTCTTCATTGGATCTCTTATAAATACTTCACTATTTGGAGAGAAATGGATCCATCTTTTGATAGAAAAATTTATGCTGTTGAAATTCATACTCACTTGCATCCATATTGAGCATTTGTTAGAATTTTAGATTAATCTTCATCCATATTAGCTTAAGCATCCATTAATGGCTTCCATGTTTTCTTAGTTTACACAAATTTTAGCATATTTTGCATCCATGATTTGCATCTTTGATTTTTTTTTCCATTTATCATAGATTGCATCCATTATCATCAATCATATCAACATTTAGAACTCATCTCATCCTGTTAAACTAGTTTCATCTCATGTTTCATTAATATCTCATCAGTTTCATTGGTTTTCTTAAATAAAACCAATTGAAACAAGCTCATATTATCTAAGAGATTGGGAAAGTGTCACCATTCCACATCAATGTGACACCACTGCCCCAATAGGATAAGATTCAAGGTCTTAGAATAGGTTTCTATCAAGATTTCGTGTTTATTTCATGGCAATTTAATGGTTTATTAATTTCTTTGTGATTTTGAATATCTCATTGGGATCATGGCTTAGGGGATTAAATAGGATCTAAATTCATTTGGATCTGGCTTATTTAGTCAATACTATGATCATGGTCATAGGTTTTACAATTAATTTATATTGTGAGTTAATCCTCACCATGATTTTTTTCCCTTCTTGGGTTTTCCACATAAATCTAGTGTTCTATTTTGCATGACGTTGATGTGTTTTAGTTTTAGTTATTTTCTTTCATGCTAAATCATTCTAATAGATTAAGGGTTATTAAAGTCAATGTGGATTTGAATGTTAATGAGGGTTTTGATGTTTTAATGTACAAATGATTCACACCCCCTCTTAGTTGTCTTGTGCATTCAACACAAGATTCTCCCACATTAGAGGAATTTTGAAAAGACACTCAATCCATGAAATTAATGCATCATTACATCCTTATTCTAGCTAAGAAATATCACAATCAATACATCCTTATTCTAGCTAAGAAATATGTCAAACTATCTCATGACTTGGATGTCTCCCAAATCATACAAAAATATCCTTGAACACACCCAACTTCCAAAAATCATGACCCTACACATTTTCCATCTTCTAATCCTTCCATTTTATCTCAAACCACCAATCCCCCATCAAAATCCAATCAAGAACCAAAAATATTTCAACTCGTATCCCACAACCTCAAGCTTCCATCCCTTCTCCTCATATTTCAACATCTGTTCCATTAAAGACAACTCACTCCCTCAAAATTCCAAATCCAATTTTATCCACTCATCAAAACCTACACATATCATGCACACAACCTCCCACATATAATTATCAACCACAACTACTTAATATCACAAGTTCTTTGGCACAAGATGTTCACCAAATAAGAGACACATTCAAGGGACTTTAATTAAAATATCAAAATAAATTTTATACCTTCTAGGAGCTATGTCCTTAGCCTTTCGATAAATCCATCACCATAGTCACCTTTCTACAAAACTTTTAAATGCCGAAATTTGATAAATATAAAGGAAAGGGAGATCCTATGGAACACCTTACAAAATTTTACATAGCATTCCAAGGCATTTTTTCATCTTGATTCTTACCTCTTGAGACTATTTCCTATAAGCTTAGGTGGATAAGTACTAGATTGGTTTACCCACCTTGCTCATGGGACCATCATCATATTCTTCGAGCTAGCCATATGATTAATCACACATTTCTTCTGCAACATCAAACATGACATCAACATTATGGACCTATGTAACACAAAAATAAAAGAGTGGTGAAAGATTTTCCTCTTTCTTACAAATGTGGAGACAAATTTATCTAGTCCCTTTGCATTGCCAATTCTCGGAAAACAACTTGTCACCATATTTGTCCAAAAATTGAATTTAGAAACATGGGATTTCATTTACAAATGTAATGTGCCCACTTCTTTTATGAAATCATAGAAAATGGAGTTTCCATAGAAAAACACATCACCAAAGAACTAGTTAAGATATATGAAGAGTAAAGATAATAATCAATCTAGTGACAAATATCATTTTTGGAACAAGAACAAGAATATATTCAATGATAGTGTGATGGATTCCAAATATGTCTAATACATCTAAATTCCCACATCATTATCATCTAAAAACAATCAAGGTACCCAAAAAAATGTGGTTATCCCTAAAGGACAACCTACATATACACCCGACGTGAATACACTCCATTGGCAAAACCTATTGAGACCGGCCTCCAAAAACTAATCCAACTAAATGTGATCCAATTTCTAGCTATAAAACCACTTGGTGAGGATGTGTCGAAACCCTCTTGGTAAAAATAGCATGAATTTTATGAATATCATCAAGTACATGGACATAAACAATTAAATTTCATGAGACTCAAAAATTCAATCCGAGATCTTCTTGATCATGAAGAAATCACCATTAAAGGTCTTGAAGGTTACCTAATGAATAACTAGGTATATAAGAGACCTTTCCTCATCATAATTATGATAAAGCTTCCACATCTTATAATACAACTCCCTATACAAATAACAATAATATCTCATATGATTCTATCATTGGTCGCATAAAAAAAAGTCCTTAAATAGCTAATGCAGCCATCAAATTGTAGCTAACTGTGACATCACTACCCAACATGGTCAAGTCACCATCCAAGGAGCCTCTTCCACCCCATCTACAAACAAATATAAAAAAATTGACTACTTAGGAAAAATACCAATAAAAATATCCATCCTTGAGCTATTTATAACATCTTCCATCCAAAAAGAGCTTCTCATAAAGGCCCTTCAAGAATATCATGTCCCTGATAATATTAATATTGATCAATTTATAGTCATGATATGAAATTTATATTCTCCAAAATATCTCATTTTTACCGCTAAATATTTTCCTTCCATTGATCTATCTCACAATAAACCACCCTATCTTGAATCCCTTATCCATAAAACCATAGTCAAGCATGTCCTAGTAGATGGCGGATCAAGACTTAATCTTTGTACCTTGATTCTGATAAAATAATTGGAATATATTGAAGATGTTGTCAATCCTTAAAAGGATATTACCATCAAAGCCTATGATGACACTAAGAAACAATCTAAATTTGTACCATAAAGTTACCCATCCAAGTTGGATGAACCATTGTAGAAACTACATGTCAAACTTTAGATCTTGATCTCCCATAAAAAAATCCTTCAAGTAGTCATCCATGGATCCATACCATGCAAGATGTCCCAATCCACATATCGTCAATGCATCAAATTCCCACATAATAGAAATGAAGTGACTATTCTTGTTGATCAAAATCCTTTTTAATATTACAAATTATTGGAAAGAAATCATGTCCCTTTACAATATTATCCAACCAATACCACAACATCTTCTTCCTCACTATTAGCTTCCTCCACCTCTCACACTATCCCAAAGATCAATGCTAAAATCTAATACATTGGATGCAAATAATATGAGTTACATTCTTTCCACATAAGGAAACTCTCACTATCTCCTAAAACTTATGGTCAACCTATTTCATTGATACCATAATCTCAAGCTACAACACAAAGTGCACCCACTCCCTTCAAGCATTGGATATAATGGATAATGAAATTATTGGAGAAGACATCATCCTTTTAATATAAATATGAAGAAGACGAGGAACAAAAGTCTAAACTTGTATATATTTATCCTAAAGGTTTTGCTTGAAGGCATGTGATACAAAGCAAAAGGTCTTGGAAAATAAGAACATAAAATATCCAAACCATTAAAGCCAAATCACAATGCTTATCATTGAGGTTTGGGGTATGAAGATCCTAATATTGTGCCTACTAAGCCTAATTGCAGTCCCACTAAAGTAGTGAAAGAATCCTTTAATATTAATAACATTGATAAGGATTCCCATGAAGACACTGTTGAATATATCACTGGCCTATTCCAATTTTTACATATTGTCACCATCTCATCTAACTATTCTACTTCCACTAACCTCCTTGAATTGAATCAACAAGCTTCACCTATTATTGATAAATTTGAAAACATCAAGGCTATCATTGAATCTACACAAATCCAAAATCCTTTTTCAATCAGAGATCAAAAATTAAGTCGAAAAAGGTAAGAGAAAGAGAAGTTCTCTAGTAAAAATATCAATCAAATGTTATTGGACTATAAAAATTCTAAGTAAAAAATCCAATAAAGAAAAAACATAATAAGTTGATCTCAAATAATTCTCCTTTATCCAAAATAACTAGGGATATCTACAAATTTTTAAAATAAATACATCGATAAATGAGCTTGTTGATCCTAAGTCTCCATCATTCTCATATTCACACAATACATATATTTCACCCAACTCATTCCATCCACCATCCTTCAAACATCAATCTATTCGCTTTGTCCCCCTTTGTGACATATCATATCGACAAACCTTTGATGGAAAATTCTTGAAGTGCTTTGATACGAAGGATACCCAAGATTCTTTATGCGAGATGCATGAAGACCTTGGTAGTGTGCATATTAGTGTTTCTACCTTAGCTCACTCCTTTCGTGAGACAAGATATCATTAATCTTCATTGGAGAAAAATCCACATCAATCTATCAAGGGATGTCAACTGGATCAATAAATTTCCCCTTTGATCACAACGTCATCCAATCCTAAGTATTAAAAAATAAAAAAAATCAATAATTTAAAAAAAAAATACTTTTTAATTTTTTTCTAAAAATCCAAAATAGTAAAGACAAATAATTTTTCCATTCATGAAAACCACTTTGGTGGCACCTTGTGCAAGTACCATGGTGAAAACTTGGATACAAGTGACATTTGTAGTAGTCTCTTTTCTACCATCTCTTAGGATGCCATCTCCCCTATCACCACAATCTATCTTATCCTCCTATATAATAATAAAATAACGCCCATCCACCCATCCATAATAAAACTATCATGACTTGTATTTCTCACTGATTAGTGTCACCTACCATTATCCACCCTCCCTCGTTATTCCTTTGTGTTAGATGCAAAAGTTGCACTTAAATTATGTCAAGGATTAAACCTTATACATACTTAGTATTCCACATATTCATATTCAAGTCTCATGCATTTGCATCCATCTCCACCCATCCCTTCATCTCGTAGTCCAAGCCTCATCCCACAATAAAAATCTTCATCTCATAATATAATGACACATAAATCCATCTATCTCATCCCATACCAAGGTGATCCCACAATAGTGGTTTACAATTTTTTGGCCAAACTGGACATTGCAATTATTATTTTTAACTAAATCTTCACATTCGGGCACCTATAGAGGCTAAACCGTGAGGAATTTGAAGATGATGCAAACTAGAGTCTCATCACATTTTGTCTATAGATTATAAAAATATATATTTTAAAATTTTCGGAATCAGATTGCACTTCTTTTTCCATCTCCCACGAAAACTATTTTTTTTCAGAAAACAACATATTTAAAAATTGACGCTCACCGTATACAACATAATTTTTTTTGTATGAAAGATAAAATTATAATTTTTTTCGAATTTAGATTTGTAACTATGATATCTAGCACTTTCATTTGGTCTCATAGTTTTTTATTGAATATTTTTTCCTTAATCAAGTTTCGAAGTCAAACCAATTGCAATTCAGACATAGGCGAACTGCATACAACATAAATTTTTCTGTATTTATCAAAATTCAATTTTATTTTTTTAATGGATCAAGGACATCAATACCCAACACACATATTTTTTAAAATTTTGTTTTGATAATTTTCTATTTTTCCACATGTGCAAAACAAAGAGCTTGATTTTTGGTGAAAAACCTATGTTTAATAAAAAAAAAAACACATACATAATAAAACCAAAACATATTAAAATTATATTCATTGAATAGCTCGTTCTAAGGAATACCATCTTCTAGGTGGGTCTATGAATTCTCCTCCATTTTCATCCTCAACCCGAGCTTCGAAGGGCGAAAATTTGGAGTCTTTTTGTGTAAGAGGGTGGGAAGGTTTGAAAAGGGGGGTTCGCTCAAACCCTTGTTTGGTTGAACCAGGGTTCGATCAAACCCCCTTTCCACAATGGGAAATGCGGGTTCCCACATACAAAGTGGTTCGCTCGAACCCCTTTTGGGTTTGTTCGAACATTGAATTCGCTTGAACCCCTCAAAATGATTTTTTTTTGCATGGGTGAGGTTTTTGGAAGTTTTCCTTCCTCACTTGAATTGTAAACCAATTTTTTGGGTTCACCCACCATCCAACCTCATCCTAAAATCCTAAATCTCATTCATAATAAACTTTGGAGCTTCTTAGACTTACATTTGGACAAAAACCAAACATTGCATGTAGACATCAATCTTTTTCACAAATCACTCATGAGCCTAGCTAATAAACATTAGCTAGTCATTAAAATATTTTTCCTATCATCATCTATCCAATCATCAATGCCCTTAACAAACCCTAAGTCTAGCCTAATCCTAATCATCACCACTATCCTATCTTTGGAAAGAGATATATTGGTAGCATGATATGTTTAGTAATGAATCTTTTGGTTTGATTTATGTTTTGATATATTTTTTGATCCATGACTACACCTACTTGAGACCACCTCCATCTTTCTATATGTTGGTGTTTTTTCACTAGTGTATATAGTGGGGCATCATCTTTATCTTATCCATCACGTTTGTCTTATTCGAGTTTCAATTATATGAAAAGGATACCTTGTTACCCTGGTTCCACATACCTTGGTGCATAATTTCCTTTGTTATATTAAATATTAGGATTTCTCAATACATAGTTGCATAAAAAAACTCCCCTTCATTTTCATCCTCTTCCCTCCCATTTCATCTTCCAACTCACCCACTTCTCGATCCTTATCCCCCATCTTTCCCTTCCATTTTGAGAAAAAACTTGTGTTCTCCTAACCCACCCTTTCTCGTGAGGGGGCATCCCCTTACCTCATCATCATCCTTCCTCACCCTTGTAGTGACTAGGGCATCATTCCAATAGTCCTTAGCCCTTCCTATCCACTATATTTTAATCTTATTTGATACACCACTTCATGATGTCATATCAAAGAGGGGCAATATGTAAACACTTAACATTTGACCTTACCCAACCAAACCTATTTTTAGCCTATCCTAAGTCATTTTAATTGAATAAATATTTATTTTTTATTTAGTTTTTTCCATCCTTTCCTCCACTTTATCTTAAACTTTAATTAAATATATATTTACTATTTAATTAATTTTTGTCACCTTCACATGATCCCATTAACTAAATAAACATGTTAACTATTTATTTAATTAATTCCACTTTATCTTTTATCCGTATCTATTTAATACTAGCCCTCTAACTTGTTTACATGGATCATGTTAGAATTATTAATAACATGAGATGCAAGATCAACCAACAAACAAAAACACCTTCCACATAAGAGAGTTGAAATTAATGATTTGTTATATCCTCAACAAGAAAAACTTATAGAATAAACCTCAAGATTCTTCAAGAGTCTTCAAGAGATAATATAATGGGGGTGATTACTTTATAGGAACAAACCTAAATGATGAAGGATTAGATCATGAAAAGTGTGATCATCTTGTGTGATGAGACAAAATGATATAATAAAATCTCACTTTAGCTAATAGAAAAAAGAACTCCTAAGTTTAGATTAAGTGTATGAAATTAATTAGTTTAATAGTAATTTGAATATTAATTAATTATTAGCTAATGCATGATTACTCTAACACCCCCTTAAGATGAACTAAGGGAGTAGCTAAAAACCCTAAAATAAGAATGCATAAATAGAAAATATTGTATGATGGGTCTCATAAATCAAGGCCTAATGAGGTACCCATGTACAAACAATCCAATCTCTCACAACTAGAGAAAAGGAGGGAAAAAATCCTCTCCAAAAGAGATTAAATTGAATGAAGGACTAAATTTCTAGTGTACCAAAAAGAATAGAAATTTGAAAAAAATCATTTAACCATGAAGAAGTTGTAGACAACTACTAGATGATGACTTCTATAGTTCTAAAATGAAAAACCTCCTATGAAATAGATGACAATCAAGATCAAGAAGACAAGAATCAGGATGAGTGATCCCAATGACACTACTCAAATTCGATGGAAAGCAAAGTGAAACATCTAAAATTCAAGGATACAAATGACACACATACCAATAGCTTAAAGAACACCAATCAAGTGAAAATAGAAAGTTTACCCTAGAATAGGAATCCAAGAGTGTCCATATGGTAAATAATCCATCTCACCAAAATGCATGGGCAACTAGCCACTATATCCACCTAGTGTATAGGAACAAAAAATAGATACATACATCACTCTAAAAATGAAATTGAGGAAGCATTAGCACTAATAGTAAAAATCCCCCATAATGCTAATGAGGGTCAAGATAGGTCCACTAAAACTATGTATCACCAAAAAGTGCATGAAGGAGAACCAAGAACATCTCAACATGCACATGAAAGTACCTACAACTAAAAAGTGTGTGCAAACTAAGTCACACACATGAGGCAAGAGTAATTGGGATTAGATGATGTCATGGAAGGAAACATTTCTTGATAAATATGTGATAGAAAACCAAACTCACAACCCACCCATGGCACTTTATAATATAGTGCAAGTAAAAAAGGCACAACAAAATGTGTGAAATCCTTAAAAAGAATAAACAAGAATGATAGTTTGTCTCAGTTTATCTACAAAAGATAAATTGCATTCAAAAGATGCTTAAAATTATCAAATAGGATAGAAAGCTAGAAATACATGTAGAATAACCTAAAACAAGTCATCACACACAAACAAAAAGTCTTCATGAGATAAATGTCTAAGTAATTCACTAGAATGTAAAAACATAGAAAATGAATAAAATTTTCCTAGATAAAAACCTAGAAAAAATGCATGGATAGAGCTCTAAAGAGCTCTAAAAGACATTTATAGTGTTGTTGGAATCACAAAAAATAGAGAAACTGGTTAAAATTTGCGAGCTTGGGAGTGAAAACACACATCTGACTTTGTCAGGCTATAAAATGCACCAACAACAAAAAATGTGGTGAGACTCGCACCACTAGAAAGTACGCAAAACCACCTTTTTGATGATATCTTGTTCACCCAATTTGAATATTGTATGCCCAAGTTATATCTAGAAGAAAACATATCTATTTTAGGGCTAAAGGGGGCTTGGAGGGGCTTGCCTTGTGCCTATATTGCTAACATCAATAGAATATAATAAGAATATTCATTGACCATCGACAAAAAAATTTGGCCCTTTGAAACTAGAGATTGATCAAAATTTACCCAAAGGTTCCCTTAGAAAATTGAATAGCCAAAAAAAAGGATGGTGAATGAAAAAATGTCCCCATGTGCCAGAAAATGATTGACGTAGTGTCAAAAAATTCCACTTGAAAGTTAGGAGTCAGTGGAATTCAACAAAGTAGTCATTATTTTTTTTGTGATCATCACTGGGTATTTTAAAGGCCATCGATGGGGGGTTGATTCCCTATTGGTGGGGACACAAGGGCACATGCTTTGGGCTATGTTGACCTGCCACCAAGAGACCCTTGTACCCAAAGGAGACATACTATAAGGATTCAAACCATTTCCATAAAAATTAGAGGAGAAACATGCAACTATCAACTTCTTCCTAGGACAACAAACAATTTCCTTCCTAAATTCCTTTCCTACTTGTGAAGATAGTCCACAATCATTGAACAATGTTCCTCCCCTTAGGAAGAAACAAAACTAATGGTGTATGCAAACTATCTCCCAAGTCCTAAAAGGAATATGTAGGAAGAAAGTACAACATGTATGAAGTCTCTAAAGTTGGCTCAAGTGTCCCTGTGTCAATGTTGAAAGTTGCCACAATCAAAACATGTGTTCTAGGCCATACTGCTGAAGATGACAAATCAAAATCTCCTAGAGATCATTGATGTAGAGCATAATCCAAAGACTTGAGTATCTCCTTTGAAGATGTCTTCTCCAAATGTTGATCTAATGTATCCACACTCATGTCAAATTGTAAGGAATGATCATGTAGAGAATGAACAATAGGGTCAAAGTGTTCCCTCAAAATAACTAAAGAAGAATCAACTTCATCAAAGAGAAGATGAATATCATCAAATTTTTTTCCCAAATCTACAATTTGTATCTCCAAGGACTTAAAATTTGCATCAAGAGATCATACCACAAAGTTGAATGAAGAAGACTATGGATGTCCTGCTGCAAGAAGTCATTGGAAGCTTTCAAAGAAGCCACTCTGAACTCACTTTAAGGAAGGGGAAACACATCACTTATCTCCTAGTAATAAACTCACTTTATTATCCTAAGAAAGCTTAATAAAACTATAGGAAAAACTGAGGACTAAGGGAAAATAAATTAACCCACTAGAAAAATAAAAGCCTACACCAACACCCCCTCCTTTATGTGACATAAGCCCTAGGGTATTTTTTGACCTTAGAAAATATATCTTCTTGAGTATGAATATTTTTCCCCATTCCTACAAAGAATTTAATGATCAAACTCCTTTCTCTCTCTTGGAATTTATCTCGAAGTTGAGGCTTGCAAATAAAATTATGCTTGCAAAGTTATGCAAATTTAAACATTCAATAGAACTCCAAAGTTGACCTCCTTTGTGATGCAAGAACCCTCAAATGATTCCATGATGTCTCAGATAACTTCCATGAAGCCACATTGATATCTAAATTTCTACACATAAAAAAATCAACAAAGGTATTCAAAACAATATTCTAACTTAGAAGGCTTTGATGCCATGAAAATAGAACTAGGAAAACATTTAGTAGAATAAAAATATTTAAAAAACCAAATAAAAGATATTGCAAGTTGAATTGATTGATTGCATTCATTAAATTATGTGTATATAAAGGAAATTTGAGAAAACCAAATTCCAAAAAGTGGAGGGAATTTTTTGTTTAAAATTCATGAAAATTGAGAGATAACTACCCCTTTAACTACCAACTTGCCACCTAAGAAAATGGATAAAAAATGAATTTTACATGCCAATAATCACAAGGAAGATGAATGCAATAATTCTTTCTTGAAAGACAAGAATGATTGAAATTCATACTAAAATGATAGAACTAATGGATACTATAAAGGTAAAGGTAATAGAAGACTCTTTAAGGGAACACGTTTTAGGTGTGGAGAAGGAAACCAAGAATTTGAAGGCCTTGAAGGTTAAATAATCCCTAGGAGGCCAAAAGAAAGAGTGACAACTATCCATGTTGATGAGGAGATTGAGAGATCATAAACTTTGAATATGAACTAGAATAAAGGTAAGTTCTTTGCCAAGATAATATTTTTTATTGAAACATGATTATGAGGAGGAACCAAAATACATGAATAGTTTATTATGAACAATATGCAAATCTAAAGCCAACTATGGTAAGGTCATTATAGATAGTGGTAGAAAAAATAACTTAGTATCTAAAGATATGGTTGAAAAGTTGAAATTGAAAGGCTAGAATGACCCAATCCGATAAGATCATTGAGTTACAAAAAAAAAAGGGTGTTAGTGAAGGAACAATGTTGGGTTAAATTTAAGATAGTCACTTATCATGATGATTTTTGTGTGATAATACCAACATGGGTGAGTGTCATCTAGTCAAGATTACTTTTTAGTCTATTTAATTCATTGATATTATCACAATATTTAATCTAGTATAGATTTGATGATATTTATTTATTTACCCTTCATTTGTGTAAAAATGGATTTTGTTCTCCCTCTTAGATAAGGAGAATGATGTTTTATTTTCTTTCAATATGATATGACATACGTTTCAAATAAAAGAGTTCTATTTATTTTTTTAAATTAATTTATATGCTCCTTTTTTATACTAATATTGATTGTCGTGAATTAATACACCCAAATCTAAAGGTCAAATAAGTACTAATTTAGAGGATAAATATTCTTAGATGTCTGCACAAACAACTACAAGCATGTGAGCAACCTTCAAAGAACATCAAGTTCTAATCTAATCTAAAAACTAAATAAAAGATTGTATAGAAAAAAGGTTAGAATGAGATAGGGATGAATAGAAAAACATGTAAATTGAAGTGATAAGGCAAAAACAATAATCCATTGGCTCTTTATTTAGCATTCAATTAATTTAGAAAAAAAAAAGTGTAAAGATTATTTCTAAAGATGGCTTAACCCACTGAACCGCTAGATGACCATGAGTAGGTCCAATGATCAACACACTCAAGAGTCATAAGCAAGGAAACAAAATATATATGTAACCAAAAACAAATAATACTGTATGGGTTGAGATATGATAAACAAAGCCAAAAAAATACTTATATTCACTTATAGAAAAAAAACAATACAAACAAAATAAACCATTTTCTTGAAAGAAACAATATTAACCATTAATTAAATTAGACAATACAAATAACCAAATATTTAATATTTTAAATTCTACCCTCTTCACATAGAAAAATAACTTTTATCTAAACCATTAAAACCACAACAAATAATAATTAAATAACATATTAATGTTCCATAAAACTTTAACAAATTTAAAAAATATTACAAAATTTATAATATCTTTTTATAAATAATTTCTATTTAATCTTTTATTAAGATTATATAATTCAAGAAAAAAGAGACCTAAGGTCTTAAAAAAATACACCCTCAATTAAAAAATTGACTGATCGTATAACCAAAGGTTTAACTCTTTGGAGGTTCTCCCACTCTATGTGACATAAGCCCTAGGATATTTGTTGACTTTAGTATATATATATATGTTTTTTTAGCATGAATAGTTTGTCTTTTTCCTGCAAATAGCTTGGTGGTAAAAACACCTTTCTCTCTCTTGGAAATTATCTTGAAGCTGAAGCTTGCAAACTTTACTGATGCTTGCAAATTTATGCAAATTCACATTTCCACCAGAACTCCAAAGTTGACCTCCTCTTCGACGCAAGAAACCTTGACTGCTTCCATGATTCTGAAAATAATTAATATTTTGGACTCCACACTCTTTTTTTATATATATCTTAACCATTAAAACCACAACAAATAACACTTAAATAACATATTAATGTTCCATAAATTTTTCATAAATTAGAAAAAATTATTAAAAATTTTAATTTTAATTTTTTTATAAATAAGTTTTATTTAATCTTTTATTAGCATTATATAATTGAAGAAAAAAGAGACCTCGGATCTAAAAAATACATCCTTAATATTGAAATAAGACAAAATTCAAAACAAAATTGACAAACATAATAATAGAAACTAGAATATGGATTCATTTTGTATTCTCTCATCATCATATTCCATTAATTAATACACTTGCTCTCACTTTTGCTGAGGATTCATTTTATATTCTCTCATCATCATATTCCATTAATTAATACACTTGCTCTCACTTGTGCTGAATCTTAGAAGAAAAATTAGTACCTGCTTTGATTTAATTAAAAATAAAATGAAATCAACTGTGTGCTTAAATCAATTTTAAAGAAGGTACTAAAATTGTCACACGCACTGCAGTTTATAAAAAGGCTACTCAATTCTGCAATCTAAAAAAAGAAAAAAAAAAATAGTAAAACTGAGTGCGAGTTTACAAGTCTTAAACGATATACATTAAAAAGAAAACCTAACAATTTGTCCCATAAAGAAAACTCTGAGGACCAAAAACTCATTGGTTGGATTAATCAGAATGAAAATACAATCATTAAATTGTTCTGATGATTACATTGACTGTGAACAATAAACCAGAAGAAGCTAAAATAGAGATAACTTCCTGTCCCTCCTTTCTATTTCAAACTGGTGGACTAGAAAATGTCCATGAGATGGTCTGAGCAGTGGAGACTCTTGTACCCAAAGGCGACCTACAGTAAGGCTCTGAACCATTCACATAAACACTAGAGGAGAAACATGCAACTGTCAACTTCTGCCTGGGACAACAAACAATTTCCTTCCTGATTTCCTTTCCCACATGCTGATCTTCTTCTTTTATTTTGATCACCTGACTATGAAGAAACGGTCTGACAGCATCCAATGAATTCATGGAGCAGCTGCCCATATTGACAGAAGTTCTAAAAATCTCCTGCAACCTTCAAACAGTCAAATAAGAAACCAAAAAATAAAAGCCAAAGGGTTAAAAATAACCCTATGGAAGACGTCCAATTCTTTGTCAGAGTTTGGAGTAATCTTATAAAGGAATGATCCGGTCTATGTCGGTGTAGATTTTTTTGGGGGTAAACCTAATTAGACTGGAGAATGCGGTCCACATGTATGTATTACACGTCAGCCGGTAGAAACATGCATGAAAGGGAGTTTATGACTGGAGAATGCAGTCTAAATATGGCGGCTTATTAAAAGTGAAGCTTGCTGAGCGCAAGAAATGCATAACGAACGTTCTGTAAGAGAGACAGGTGACTCCCATTAGCGACGGTATGCCGGAAATTTAGGTTTTTAGTGGTCTTCACTGAGGTCTTGTGAGCCTTTGATTGCGACGTCTAAATAGAGAATTTCAATGCCTTTTTCTCGCCAGTCCTAAGTCTCCAACTGGTCTCTTTAATGGCGGATTCGCACACAACTTCTAGTTGAAAACGCCAATTTGTTGTAGACCATTTAAAAGCCAGCTATTTGTAGACAACAATAGCTGTTATAATAAAAGAAAGAGAAAGAAAAAAAAATCTATAGGTTTAATCAAATTACTGGCAGCTTGTTCTGCTGTTATGTAATTAGCTACAGCTGGTTGCTGTTTTCCTGGTCCTTTCTGTAGTTTATTATTGCATTTTATTTTATGTACTTTTCTTTTTTTCAATATAAAAAAAAACAATAAAATAAAATCGGTTTCAAAGAAAGGATTTTGCATTGTCTAATGTGAACATCTAAAAGTTTAAGATGGTGTTTAAAAGAAGGTAAAGATTTGTACTATGTAATGTGAACACTTTTCATCTCTGTTTAAGTTCGTGGTGTTTTTATTATGTTTTAAATTATTGGATGTTTCTTTTAAAATTTAATTGTTTAGTTTTCATTCAATTTTTTATTTTTATTTTTTTCAAATTTTGATTGTATAGTTTTTGAATCAAATTTTTATTTATCTTTATTTTAGGAGTATAGTTTATAAGAATTTGTCTCTTATGAGTATGGATGGTCTAGTTAGCATTCATTTGATCTAGGTGATGCTTATTGAGTTGCATGATCTCTTAGGAAGTCTCAATGCTTTAATCTAATGACGATCACATAGATGCATTGAGTGTTAAGTGGACCATTCATGCTTATGGAAGATAGATTATTGTAAACCACTACACATAAAATACGAGCCACCAAAGATTGACTCAATAACTACGCATTTGATTGCATAATTTATTCTTCACTTTCTTTTCTAATAACTAAAACATGAACTAGCTTGATGGTAATGGCACACATATTTTAGATTGGAGATTAATTTTCATGTGCATAGCCTACATATGTTATGATAGTACCTTAGAGGGGTAGAATTCATACCTTCTTGCTAGATAGATTATTCATTTGTTATCAGCTCTAAAGTTGAAAGTTGCATATCCATTAGTAGCATATTCTAGCATTGAATTTAGCTAAAGACCTTGTCGCCTTGATTTATAATTGTGGGTATGGAATTAACCCAAGTCACTTTCATGTGCATGGATATGAAACCCAAATTTAAATTAAACCATATCAACCTTATTCCTACCAGTCATTGTAAATTTACCTATTAAATGTTTGTGCAAATTTATGTGACATGTTGTATTTAAGGATATTTCTAATCTATTTAAAATTATGAAAGAAAATCTAAGCATAATCTAGATAAAAGAGAATCCATGACTCATCCATAGAGAGCATAACTAAAGCATCAATGTTGCATCATTTAGTTACATCATCCTAGGCATACAATATGATTGTATGTTATCTTCTATATGTTTTCATTATCGTTAAATGGATTCACCCAAGGGCTTGACTAAAGGAGAAAACATTCTTACCTAGGAAGTTCCCAAATAGTGTTCTAACACCACCTAATTTTAGAAACATGTATAACAAGCTAAGGTACATCTACAATAGCCATCAATGTTCTACCAACTAGTGGTCTTGATCACGTATATGAACTTCTAGTATTAATTGATCAAGTCAACATGCCATAGTTATATAGGAAGGGGGTAGTATGTGAAATAACTTTGTTTAAGGAAAGGGTAGGATACCTGTCTATATAAGTATGGCTAGGGATTGGATTTCCCCCATTTCTTCAATAGGGATTAGAATAATAAGGTTTTCCCATCTCATTCAATCCCTACCACTTCCCTACCGTTCCTTACTCATGCATCGTTTTTCCTTTGCAAAATGGGGGTCCCCCTTTCTTTTCTTTTAGGATTTTGGTTATGACTTTGTCCTTGCTTTTTATTTTATTTTAAATATTTCATCTCTTGGCAGAATTTTAGAGTTTAACATCATGGCATGACAATAAAGGAATCCTTAGAACTTTAGCATTTCCTATAAACTAGCATAAAACTAGGAACTTTGATGTTTCTCCAATATTAAACTTTCCAAGTTGGTCATTCTAGCATTACTATAAAGGAATATCTAAAACTCTTAAATGCTTGGCATCGGATATGACCTCACCCCATCCTATGATAAGCTCTACATTAATGGTGATTTTCTCAAGCACAAGTACTTTAGTTTTATTCCCAACTAGGTCATTTTTTTCCACTTTTCTTTCATGTGTTAGCACATCCTTGAGCTCTAATGATATATATAGATTTGTACCTCCTCATGAATGATTTGTTTGTGCTTTTGTGAGAAGCTCCTATTTCTTAGGATTGTGTTGTTATTTTGCTGACTTTTGGGTACTCATTATTTTCTAAATTTTGTTGTTGCTTGTTGTCCTTATACCATTAACCAAGTAGGGATTCATCCCTATCCTATTTTGTTAATAGAATTTTGATTTATCATTTCTATTGATCTTTACTTGTTTAATTCGTTGATTGATTATTGTGTATGTTTTTTAGTGCATGCCAAGGCATTCTTTTGGGGTTTATTTGTGTTGATTTTCTTTTTATTACTCTTTTTTATTCTCATTTGTTTCTCATTTTTTTTTAACATTTTTTGGTTTTTCATGTGCCCTAACTATACTTTTATTTTCATCCTTCAACATGTTGGGAACACATAATATTGAGAGGGGGGTGAATCAATATACTTCAATTTCAATTTCAATCCTTAACTACTAAAGCTAAGTTATACCATTAAAGCATTCATCTACTTAATCAAAACATGAAAGAAGATAAGAATCCACACAAGAACACAATTGACACCAAATATATGTGGAAAACCCCATAGGGGAAAAATAATGATGAGAAAAGTTGCTTGGATCTACTATCCAAATCTAGCTGAATAAATAAACAACTGTTACAACTTTGATTTGGGGCTACAACCCAAGGAAACTACAACTCCCTTATTGTAGTTTTAGGGTTACACCCAAGGAAGCTACAACTTCTTGATTAAAATAATTGGAATATGACTGACTTTATGGCTTCAACCCACTGATAGTCATCAATTCTACATATTAGGTCTATGGCGGACCTTACCACAATCTTCCCATACACTTGCACATCCTCGCACACACTTTCTTCTCTTCCCATATTTTATCTTCTATATAAATCATCCACACACTTTGAAAATATAAATTAAGTCGATCATAAACAAGAAAAAATGTAACTTGTAGTGCATGTTGGCCTTCATATCCATTTCCAATACACAAGGGTGATAAAACATTATTTGTGTTCCTTTCGAATGAGGCGACATGACGCATAAAATAGATCTGTTGGGAAATCTGCCTCAACTTTCTGGTCAACCCATTTGAAGACATAGGCATTTTCTCTCCTTTTCAGGCATTTACCGCCATACTGCGGGCCACCCTGTTTGGCGGTTGGGTGGTGTCACCGCCTTACTGCGACGGTCTTCTTCCTACCTGGTGGTGGTGTGGTGAAGTGGCGGCGGTCTGGAAGACTCTTACCTCCTTACTGCATAAGTGGCTTGATGGTGGTGAGGTAGTGCGGTTAGCGGCAAGCTGGCAGAGAAAAGGCTTACCGCCTTACCGCAGGGTGGTCCGGTCGGTGGTGAGGTAATGCGGTGAGTGGCTCAGAGGTGGCTGACTGGCAGCATTTGGTTACCACCCTACCGCGTTCTATGCTTGGTGTGACCGCGGTGGTCGTGGTGAGACCGTTGGCGGTCTGCTAGAGCGGTCACCGCCCTACCGTGGGGTGACCTGGTGGTCTTCGTGGTAGCACAGTGAGACCACTGACGGTATGGACGGGCGGTTACCTCCTTACACGGAGGTCTGGCAATCTAGGTGTGGTAGCACGGTGGAGTTGTGACAGTTAGTGCTGGCATTTATCGCCTTACTGCGAAGGCTTGTTCCTTAAGCCGCGGTGATGCGGTTTGACCACTGACGGTCTGCGATACGGTTACCGCCATACCACGATGGGAAAATCCAAGCTCGACGGTAGTGAGGTTGGAGGCAGAGGTTTGTGCAGGCGGTTACCACCATACCGTGAGGTGGGCCAGACCGGGTAGTGGTAGTGCGGTGAAGTGAAGGGTGAGCTTGGTCGTGCTCACCGCTTTACCGCAGTTGGTGATGATGAGCTCGATGGTAATGTGGCAGGAGCTCGGATGAGCTCAGGGAAAAGTTTGACCGAGTTGGACTCGGTGTCAGAGCGACAGGTGAATAACAGGATGACATGTGGCAGGTTGGCAGCATCTATTTGGCCAAAGACCGAAACAATGATAGGCAGTTATTGCAGGTCGATTTCTAGCTGGAATTGGAACCCGATTAAGGCATGGATTGAATGCCTGAGTGGCTCGATGCAAATCTAGAAAAATCGGTTGCTTGCTCGTATGGTTAGAGCAACGTGGATTAAGACCAGCGTTTGGTGGAGACATTGAGTGTGATGTATGACTTAAAGAAGTCAAATACATTGGATGGAGCCAAGAGAGCTGGCAGAGAGTTAGAGCAGTATGCAAGAGCATTGTAACCATAAACTCTGACTATTACAGTGCTCTGAAAGATGTGAACTTGGGAGGCTTGAGGCTGGGCTGGCCGAGAGGCTGGCTGAGACATTCATTTCTGAGGAGCTGAAGGGAATCTATGTAGTATGTTAGCTGGATGACATTGGAACTACATGATGGTTTTGGTTTACTTTTGCCTTCTATTTCTCCAGATGAACAAGATGTGACTCCTATATAGGCTATGAGTCTAAGATTGTATTGTAACTGTTTTCTGTTGCTAAATAATACAATGGCTCGATCTTTTGGAGTGTGGGGTTTTTTACCTGAAAGGGTTTTCCCCACGTATATCTGTGTGTCATCATATTTGTCTTTCATGATTATCTATTTGTGTTGGATCTGTTATTGTTATGCATTTACTTTCCTCAGTAGGATCAATGGGGGATTCACTGTGCCTATTTCCGCTTTATGGTACAATTGTGTGTGTCTTTAGAGTGATTCTGGATTGAAATCACTAAGGCACTACTGTCTTAGATGTCTATCTTGATGACAGACTGGTTTCCTTATCCCCAACAATATCTTCATTCACTCCTTAAACTCTGCTAAATATTGAATTAGTTGTGCACACCTTCAACATACCTTAGTCATCCTCAACAAAAAGCATAACTTCACAAAATGTCTTGAAACACTTGTGTGGTATTGGAAACAAGAAACATCTTCATGTGCTTCATATGACACTATGAGACACATGGAGTGTTCACATAAACTTATATAATTGAAATTTACAACATTTTGTTGTGCAAGTATTCAAACACTTGTTTTGATGAAGATTAAGCATCTAGAACCAATTATATCACTCTAACATTATGAAAATTAAACTTTTGGAGTACCATATCACTTGAAACTTCAAAATAACATACTTTATACATCACTAAGTATGTCCTCAAAATCGATTGACTAGAACTTCACATGTGGTAGAATGCAAAGCATTCCAACAAATCTTCTAAACCACTTTGAACTACCCGAACACAGTCTAATAGTTTTTCATCTCTAACTTTCTATACTAAAGGATTATTGACATGAAACTTTTGATATAATACCTTCACATCTCAATAAACTTAACTTATAAATTGTAAAACTAAATATTGCTCTGTAGAAGGATGCATACAAAAATACTGTCTTTAACTTAGAGTATATATGTTGTGATATCTCTACACACTAACAATCTCCAAAGCATATACAACCTTAAGCATACTTTAAAATCAATGAAAATGAAGCTTATCAAGCTACAACAATCTCCCCTTTGTCATTGATGGCAAAAACCAATTGATCAATGTGTATAAACTCTCCCCCTTTGATGAACATTCTCTCCTCCTTTGACATCAAGGGCAAAGCATAACTAATCTTTCTCTGTACATACAAAAATTATAGGACCCCCCTTATTCTATACATATTTTACTCCCTCTAGATGATGTCTAGTTACTTCACCAAAAATATCCTCATATCTACAAACTGTTCTACTCCACATATATACACAACATAGAAAAGAAAATATATCTTACATAAAAAATCAAACTCAGCTGAATTAGATGGAAGAATCTTTTGGTGAATTGCCTTGAATTGGATCAAGTTGTTGTCCCATTGTTTCTTTATTGCAGCCAGGGTTTGGACTTGACATATCAACTGGACATATGTGTTTTATGCTTCCTCAAAAGAAAATGGTGCATGGTACTTTTGAGTTATAGTATTTTCTTCCACCAAAAGTCCAGTAAGTGAGGCCAACCTTAGGCCCACTACCTCTCTTAACTACTTCACTTGAACCTTAAACCACTCCCTTTGACCTTGTTGTTGAATCTCATAGTGCAAATTCTCCACTTGTTCCCTTATGATACCATCAGTATCTTACACGAGATCATAAGTTGTAGCCACACTTGTGATCTACATTTTAATAGCACTAATGTGATCCTTTATGTTATTTGTGGTAGTAGGCCACTTTAGACATAAAACATATAGTATTCTTGCTTCCTCCACGCTCTTCTAAATTTCCTTGATACATGATTGCAACTTGGCCAATGTATTGACACATTTTCCAAAGGCATCTATCAATATCTTTTCATTAATCTTTTATTTTTCTTGCCTCTCTAGATGGGATTAATAAGTCTCAAAGGACTTCATTAGCTGCTTCATCTATTATGTAGGGGGCAGTGATGTATCCCTTTTTGTTTTAGGAAATTTATCTTCTAATACCTTTATTGCCTCTTTCAATGCCTTTGTACTCTCCATTTATTGTTGTAGCAACTCTTTCCCTACGATGGAGTGGAGTAAATCTCCAAGATTCAGCTTATGAAGGGGAGACATACCAAACAAATTAACTTCCCCATCAAATGTAAACACCCACATTAAATTAAAATTAATAAATTACACATATTACACATAATCAAGCATACAAAAATGACACATGTCTATTATTCAATAATAGAGGCAAGGAATTATATTACAACAAGAAAATTTAGAGTGCATATGCTAATATTATGGAAAAACATAAAGGAATGTATTCCTTACAATAGACCACATGGTTGAGAACAAGATTACATAATGTATCAAACAAGGACCATCCTAGAAGGATTTGTTATGCCTTGCATAACAACCCCCTCTTTCTGTCCTTGGTTGATTTTCAACAAAGATTGGAGTTGTTCTTTCTTCCAACACTTTGTTTTCTTTTGTTCTGCCGGAACCGAAACCGGAACTGAATCTAGATTTGAAACTTGTTTTGAGTTTCATTCCCTGACTCCTTCTTGATTCCGATCCTGCTCATCTCTTTGTTGGTCTCTTTGGTTTGTCTTGTTTTCCTTTCGCGGAACCGGAACCAAAATGGATATTAAGTTCGGGATTTATACAAAGTTCCAAACTTGTTTCCATCCCGCTTCCGCCTTCGCCTTTTTGGTTTGTTTGTTTGGACTTGGGATTGATGTTGTTTACCTTGTCTCGATCCTAGTGTCTTCCTTTTAGTTCTTTCTTTCCTTTTCTTCATCGTTGGCGGAACTGGAACCGGAACCAGAACCAAACTCAGAACTTGGACAAATTTTTCAAGCCTGGTTCTCATTCCACTTCCACTCTCGCCTTTCTTGTTGTTATCTAAATTTACTTTGGTCGCACAATAGTTTTGTGCCTGTTTTCGCTACGATTCCGCGTCTGACTTGCCAAATTAATGACATTAATTACAGGTACCTCACAAGTATGAAATTTGATTTTAACCTTTAATTAAGGTTAACTCGTTGGTTCTTATTATTGTTTAACAAGTAATATCGAACTAGAGTTGAGGTAAAGCATTTGGGAGCACGATTCAATCGGAGGTAAAGCATTTTGCGTGCGGATTCGTATCAAGAGCCGGCCTGTTGGATTGCATTTCGAGGTAGGGTTTCTATTCTTTATTTTCTTTGTTGTTATTCATTGTGTTTATTTGGTTTCTCATTCTTCATGGGGTTCATGACTCTTTTCGTTCGAATCCTTGCTTGTTTTCATTTTTTCTCTTTTGTTTTGTTTTGTTTTGATTTCCTTGTCTTCGGTTCTTTCTCTATTTTTTTTATTTAATGTTTGTCATTTCTAGTTTGTTTTTGCTTTGCAATGGTTGTTTTCATATTTTCTTCACGCTTGTACCATTGTGCCCTAGTTTTTGGGGTGTTGATCATCTACTATGTGGTTTTATGGTGTCCTTCGATCCATTAATTTACCTACTGGTCCTTTTACGTGTCGACTTGTTGATTTTGAGTAGGGTTAAATTGGGCCCTAAATGTTTAATTCAAAGGTTTTAATAAACTAGGGTTTTGCACATCCCTGTTAGTTTTAAAATTGTGCCCTAGTTGCTTGTTTTCCCCTTAGTCGTATGGGGGATGGTTTAGTACTACTATTTTAAGCCTCTGTGGCTTGTTAGGTGACTTCGTTTTTGGGTCATAATATATTCCGTTCTATTGTCGAACCTGCTAATGATGACATGTTTGTCTTAACCGGAGTCAGATCTAGGATTAATTTTGTTCATGAGCCTTTGTTTGCAATGCATGCTGGATTCGTCTCCGAGCCCGCTTCCGATGAATTATAAATTATCAAAATATATTTCACTTTGTCGGAAGCGGAAGCGGACAGGGATATAAATTTGGAAATTATGCGTGTATCGAGTCTGATTTTCATTTTGATCCTGATCTCGCTATATGGTTTGTTGCGAGTCTAATGTCCAGTGCGGTCTTGACCCCGACAGTACTTTAAAAGCATTCTAGGGGTGTTCTTCAGCCTGGTCCCATCTCCAGTGAGTATTAAATTGTTGACTAAGTGTGAAGAAAGTATATGAAAGGTGAGATCTATGACCTATTTTTTTTTTTCATACTTGTGGATCTAATATTGGGTTTTGTTGTAGAAATTAAAAGATGTCAGGAGCATCGGGTGAGGCTTCTCAAAGGAGCCAACCTGTAGAGACTTTAAAACCAGGAGCAAAGCCTAAAAAGGTTAAGCCGGTACAACTCCCTTATACCTTGACGTATAATCATCAGGGTCCTGCCATCACTGCTAGTAAAGTGGATTCTAATTAGGTGGATATAATTGATACCAAACTGGGCCCATTCCATTGTGAGGAGTTGTACTTGGAAACATTTGCTGAAGAAGTAATAGGGACAACCCAAAGAATTATTGAATCTGGCTTGGCTCATATTACTATATTTCCTCTATCAATCCAATGTCCTAAATTAATAATGACAATAGCTAGAGCCTATAATCCTGCTACTAGATAGTGTGTGGATTCCCAGGGCAATGTCATCATTGATCTAACTCCACAAATGTTTCAGTTCACATTTAATGTGCCCACTCCAAAGAATCCTAGGAAAATCAATGAGGTGGAGGCCTTGAAAATATATATTAATCATAAGGAGGCCAACAAAGCTTATTTGAATAAGAAATGGATGAGAACTAAGAAAAGGTCTCTAGTTAAGCTTCCAGATCAGCCTAAAAGGGCAGAATTCTATAAGGAGATTGGGGACAATATAATGATGCTATCCAGAGTGTTTGGGAAAAGTGATGCTCTTCACTTTAAAGAATGGATGTTTCCATTCATTTAGACAATCCTAGCTAGTAGATAAAAATTTGATTGGCCCATGATTGTGTCTGAAAGCATACACAATCAAATGATTAGAGTGAGAGAAACCAAGAGTTTCTTCATGACCTCTTATGTGATTTATGTCATAGCAAGAAGATGCATCTTTTTGGGTTTAAAGAGAGTGGGGATATTGGGAGAAGCTAATGGACATAATAAGGTGTGGAATCATTATTATCAACTCACCTTGCAGACTTCTAAACTGCATTATAGAAGGGTTGATGACACATTTTTATAAGTCATTATTAACCAGCACATAGGGGATGCAGGATATAGATTGAGTTAGGAGGCCATGGCATTCATCATAAAGTGGGGATGTTGGTTTTAAATCCAATACCCCAAGTTTACTTATTTCAGATTGGCCGGATTTGATGGTCACCTTCACATACTCCCTAGGTGCTGCAACAATAGGATTGTTTTAATGGAGTTCGTTTATCAAGCTTTGGGGGTTAATTCTATATTTGGTATAAAGCATAAGCCCAGTTGTCATAAGTTCCCCATGAAGTTGGGTGAATATAGTTGTCCACACCTTGTGGGAGCTAAGGTTGTTTCCAATGAATTGATGCACCTGAAGTTGGGCTTGTACACTACTAGGAAGCACTTTGATCCAAAGAAGAAGATGAACGCTTTGCTTGCTTCTATTTTTTATAAACACTTCAATCTATTGGAGGAATTTTGGAGTGATCTTTAGGATGAGTATGACTTGGGGAAAATAAATTATGAAAGGTTGCCTATCCCACTCATGGTGGAGTATGGGGTCAAGGTGGACATTCCTGAAACATTATTAGATGATGGGGTGGTTTTAGATCCCCAATATGAGGTACAAAATATAGGTACAAAGAACTTGGATCCTGTAGATTGGGGTGCAGAGGAGACCATAGATATTAAACAGATAGCAAGGTCGGTGTTGGATATAAGCATCTAATGGGTCATGCTAAACTTGTATACACCTAAAATTGGTCTAGAGCATCCGATTAATTAAATACGAATTATTTGATTAATTATTCTAATTTCCTCTACTATTTGAATAAATAGAATTATTTATTTATATAGTTCACGTTCACATCACATTAAAATTCTTCTAATATCAATCTTAATTAATTTAAAAAAAAAATACTTTGTTTGGTTTAATTATCAAATCCCTATTTTATTCTATCACATCAATCTTAAATTAATTAAATAAAGATTAAAACACTTTATTGATTAATTGCCATATTCTTCTGTTTAATTTAATAAACAAATTCTATAGTTCATTTTATTAAATTATTTATCCCTCTTTTGCTAATTTAAATAAATCAAAATATTTGAATTAAAGCATAAAGAATATTCCATCTATATTTCCTCAAAAATGAATTAGATATCCTATGTCTAATTTATGTCTAAAATATGTCACAATTAATGCTTTGAAACTTCATGGGAAGTTTTGGAGACAAATTGGATACAGATTCCAAAATCTTCTCTCAATCCTTCTCCATCTTGATCCTTCCTCTTCTCTTTCCTGGTGTTTTCATGGGTAGAGACAATCTCCAAAATTCTCTCAATATCCTCCATCTTTCACCATTCAATCCTCTAGATTGAATCCAAACCTCTCAATGTCTCCCCTGTGCATTTCTACAGCCAGGAAATCTATAAATACAACCTTATTGAATCAGGAAAAAGATCCAGATAATCTAACTTATGCACTCTTACTCTACAGGAATTCAAGCAATCAAGCTTTCACATCATGGCTGCCTCTTGTAGTTGCATTTATCTATTTCATGTCAATTCATGCTAGTTTAATCTATTTATCATCTAGTATTACCATATTAAGCTCCATATCATTGCATTAACATCCATCTCGTTCTTTGAATTGTCATTTTAACAATCATAGTGTCCTCACAATCTGAGAGCAATAGTGGTTTAATAAATCTTTGGAGATAGAGAACAATATGACGCTTTCAATAGATTATTGCTTTGATTTGATTCATTCAGCTTTGTCTTTGATATAACGTCTTATTAAGAAGTGTGTTTTGTGCTTTGCACCTAATTCACCACTTACACTAAGAACCAAGGAGCTTGGGGGTCAAAATTCCAAGAAAAGGAAAGGTGTAGGTAACACTCAAGGGTATAAGAGGATGAAAATAAAAATGCCTCCCAAGGAGCCCTTGGAATTATTCCCTCTTGATATAGGGGAATTTGAACTTAAAGTTCCAGCTCAAGATCTAACTGAAGCACATGAAGAAGATGTCCCAACAAGACCTGGGGCCTCAACATCAGTTGTAGGTGAGTCGTCTACTCAACCTCCTCCTATAGAGCAGGCAAGTGGAGAAATGCCTAAGGGAACTCTCCATAAGGAATCTGAAACTTTGAAGGGAAAGGGTATTGAGGTTGAAATCCATGATGTAGAGACAAAATCTGAGGATACTCTGTCAGATAAGGAGACACTAGATGAGACACCTCTTGATGAAATTGAGGATGTAGGAATTGAGCATGTTTTGATAGAGGAGAAGCAATGGAAGCTATTTGAAGAAGCTAAGAGGGAATCTGATGCAAAGGCACAAGTTGATGCATTGCTCAAACAACAAGAGTCAGATGCTAAAGCACAAGTTGAAGCATTAGCAAAACAACAGGAAATGGAAGCAAAAGCCCAAAATGATTCATTACTTCAGCAACAACAATTAGAGGCCAAACAAAAAGTTGATGAGTTGGCTAAGAAACAAAAGAAAAAGGAGCAGGAGCTCAGAATAAAGGAGGAGAATGACAAGTTAGAAATGCTACAAAAGATTCATGATCTTGAAGAAGAGAAGGCTAGACAAAAAGAGAAAAGGAAGCCTTGAGGCTAAATTTAAGATCATTGAAGAATCATATAAGAAAAGGGAAGACAAAGAACTCTTAAAAAAGGAAAAAGAGGCTGAAGAGCTTGCTAAGCAACATCAAAAGGAAAAGGAAGCATGGGACAAGCTCAAAGATTTGGAGAGAGAGAAAGATCAATTGCTTGAAGAAAAGAGGTTAGAGGAAGAACGTTTGAATAAGGAAAGAGAAGATAAAAGGCTACAGGAGAAAAAGGATAAGGAAGAGGCCGAGAGGGTTGCACAAGAGAATGCAGAAAAGGAGTGACATAATGTGTAAGAAATTTCTTCTCAGCCTCAAGTTACCATGTTAAAGCCATTATCTTCTGCTACAACTACCTCTTCCTCAACACAAGTAGTCACTACTCCTAGTTCTCCGACATGGTTAAAGCTAGATCTCAAGAAGAAGTAGATAGATCCACCGCAACCTCTTAATTGGGAAGAAATGATGAAGGAGATAGAAAAGGAGAGACCTAAGAAAAAGGCCAGGTTTCTTCATTCCACAAGGCTCACAGAGATAGGAGAGATCATTGTTGAATGTGCAGTTCCGGTGGTGGACAAGGATAGGGAAGATATGCAAGTGACTGATTATCAATTGGGCACAGTTAACTTAGGGAGGCCTACAAGGAATCAACAAATGAATCTCATTGATGTTGTAGCTTCCTCCACAAAGTCCAAGATGATCAAGGATAAACAAAGAAAGGATGAGCTTAAGGCTCAATTGAATCAATTGCATAGTTTCTTAAGAGATGTTTCCACTCCCATGTCCCAACAAGATGTTGCCTTGGAAACTCCAGTCTTACTCAACAAAAGAGAAGTTGACGATTTAGTACAAATGAGGAGTAAGGCTGGGATGCTGGATAGATGGATTGACAAGCTTAATCAAGAAGTGGGTGAAGTGTTGGTAAATAGTTTTGAAATCCATAATAAGGCACTTGACTTGATAAAAGAAATGAATCATCATGCTAAGGACCTAGGAAATCAGGAGGAAGAATATAGGGTATATATTTAGAAGATGAAAGACATCAGTAAGTTTCCAAAATCAACTCTTCTGGAGCAATCAATCCTTGAAGAAGATAATGTAGATTTTCTAGAAAGGGCTTCGAACATAATCTGGTTTAGGTCTATCTATATATATAAGCATAGAAATGAAGTTCAAGATTCTAGTAAAGACTTGAATGAGTAGCTTGATGAATTGGAAGCCATAGTAGCTATTTTAGTCAATGTAGACATACCGATTAAAGAAGGCATGCCTTTGGATCAATTAAAGGAGAAATGGAACAACAGATTTCAGGAGGTCATGCAGAAAGAAGATGATGGAGAGGAGTTATTGTTGGATAGACTGATGGATATTAAAGAGGAGGTGAAAGATGCTAGGATGGAATTGACCAAATTGAAAGCTATGCAGGAGTTTGCCTCAGCAGATTTAAAAAGAATCAAATTTGAAGACAGCTGGGTCAATGGGCTTGATGTGGACATCCTTCAACAAGTGTTCTCCAACTATGATGAATATCTTCTTGAGAAAATTATGCAGGAGTGAGTTTCCTAAGCAGAAAAATGTTCTATTTTTGGCACATGACTTCCCCTTTTCTCTCCTACTTTACACGACAAACAAAATTTTAACTGAAGGTTTTCATTAGCCAGTCTTGTCTTTTTTTTCTTGGGTGTCAAATTTTGCACAACAGGGCAATCAACCTTCGAACTAAAGATTAGCCAGTCTAGTTTCTTGATGTGGTTTCAGTTCCTTGATTAGTGGATCTCAATTTTTGATTGAGAGGGATTTATGCATAGCATGTCTATATGTACTTTTGAGCTCCATGTTGTAAAGGTCGGTTGATTGAAGTAGGATTAGCCACCTGATGATAGTGGATAAGATTTTATAGCTTTGAGCAAAAATACTTTTTAAAGTTCATGTTTAATTTAAATACACTTTTTATATAGTTTTATGTTGGAGTTGAACTTCTTGGATGAGGTTAATGAACCATAATCGGTCTGTATGCCAGTGAATTTGTTGTGCATAAATGTTTCTTATTTGATGCAAATCAATAGGGGAAACCAAATTTTAAAGATTATTTCATTAAATTATCTATGGTTGGAATTATTATATGTCTATTGATCTATATTATTGGCAATGAATGAGGAGTTTGTTTTGAATCTTGTAGTAGTTTGATGAATGGTTGTGATGATTAAATTAAGCACTATGAATGTATACAATGGTATGGATTTTTCTGTGAGTTGCATCATGTTATGGTTTTGATTAGTTAAGAAACACTCATTGTTGAGAATATATGTCTGGATGCTAAAGAATTTTGTTCATTTTTTATCGATTTGTGCCTTGATCTATCCTTTTTCTATTTATTTAAACCCCCCTCATTAAACATAGATTGATGAATCTGATACAATTTGTATTCCTTATCACCAACAAAGGCCCCTTGATATTATAGTTGCATTGGCCAATTGAGTGACATCAGACAGTTGAGAACCAACTACAAGGACCTTGGAAGTTACGCTACTATATGTAGTCTTTCTTTTTCAAGAGAAATAGAGTAGAAATATCCTATTTTATTTTGTTCATGCTATTTTGACCATCAACAAGATTCTTTGGACAAAATTTCTTCCGACGACATCAAGGGTGAGAACATTGTTGGAGCGCATTTACACCTTACCACGAAGTGAATCACTTCCCCATAATTCTTCCTGAAAGAAGAATACCCAACCTAGCACGAGGAAAACTAGCTATGAAAATTTGATTGGAGTAATGGAATTTTGGTGCATGACACTTTTACATGTAATGATAACAAGAATTTTAAACACGAGGAACTCTCTGAAATGCAAAAATCAATCACGTAAAGCAACCTAATAGTTCATATCTAATGGTATTGGGTCAACATAATGAGACATAGTCTTAGCACATGAAATGAATGTATTGGTAGCTTAGTTATTTTATCTATTTGCATACAAGAAAGTGCGAATAGAACTAAATTCAAGATTCACTAATCATAAAAATATAAAAATTTCATCAATAAATCAACATGAAATATTGATTTAAGAAGGGATATCACATGTATGTATATATATACATATGGGTAAGTGCACAAAGATGAGGGGCCAAAAAGGGGCCTTAAGTGGCTACTTTTTTTTGAAATCAAGAAATATTAACCTTGGATGAGAAATTGAGGATAGTTACAATCAAAATTTTAAGATGCAACAAAAACAAGGGTTGTAGTGCTCTGAGTCTACATTCTAAACTACTATTTTTTTAAAATGGTAGAGATTAAGAGGTTCAAAAAAGGGAGCCACATAAATTGGTTCCTTTTTGTCAAAAAAAATATAACATAGCATCTGTTGTGGCTCCCTCAAAAGGTTAATTTTTTTTATGATTTTTAATCACCTTGGTGAGAAATTAGCTAATAACATGGAGTTTATGCCTGATTTTTTTGATAATTTTTCAATGAATATATGATTTTTTATTAATTTTGAAAGTGGACACATCCTGAAAAATAGAAATTTGGTCATGCTACCCCTATAATTTTTAAAAACTAATTGAAAATCATTTTTTTTTAATGTGTAGAATGGATTCTAGTTTATAAAAATGTAATTTATGTGAAATTTCAATGAATGGTTAAAAAATAAATTAAGAAATACTAAACATTGGTTTTTGATAAAAAAATAGACACACAAACAAAATAAATTAAAGATGAAATCCTTAACATAGTCAAAATGTGAAAAAAATTACATTTTTAAATAGCTAAGAGAGAGCTTAACATTACCTAGGTGTTTCTTTTATTCGACCTTGAAACACATGAAAACCTCATGGTTAGTATGAATGAGATTATGTGAAATTTTGTAAAATATGCAGAAACACATTTTTGGGCATTAGAAAGGCACTCCAAACCTTTCGGTTAGAAATCCAAAGAAAATTCAAATCAAATGCTTGGAGATTCACAAACCAAGGAATAATGCAAGCACGTTATAATGTTCTTGCGTTATGTCTTGCTTGAAATTATTTTTGTGTAAGTTATTTAAATGTATGCTTGTATATATGTGTATGTATGTATGCATGTATGTATGTATGTGTGTATGTATGTATGTATGTATGTATGTATGTAAGGTTTTTTGGTTTAGGGTATATAAGGGTGAGGGTGTAGGGTATAGGGATGAGGGTTGAGGTTGTAGGGTTTAGGGTTTAAGGTATAGGGTTCAGGGTTGAGGGACTAGGGTTGAAGTAATAGGTTGAGGGTATGGGGTAGAGGGTTGAAGATTTATAGTTGAGAGATAATATTTAGCTCGTCGAGTGTATAAGATTAAGTGTGTAAGGTATATGGATTAGGGTTTAGGGTTTACGATATGGATTGTGTATAAGGCATAGGGTGAAGGGTTGAGAGTGTATGGTTTAGGGTTTAATTATAGGGTTGAGGGTATAAGGGTGAGGTTATAGGGTATAGGGATGAGGGTTAAGGTTGTAGGGTTTAGGGTTTAAGGTATAGGGTTGAGGGTTGAGGGTTTAAAAATGAGGGATAATGTTCAAGGTTGAGTGTCTAAGGTATAGGGTTCAGGGTTTAAGGTTGAAGGTATAAGGCATAAGGATGAGGGTTGAGGGATTAGGGAATACGTATAGGGTATAGGGTAAAGTGTTGAGGGATGAGGGATAATGTTTAGGGTTGAGTGTCCAAGGTTAAGTGTATAGGGTATAGGTCTATTAGGCTTTAAGATATTGGGTTGAAAAATTAGGGCTCAAGTATAGGGTTAAGGGTTGAGGTTGTAGGGTGTAGGGTTTATAGTTTAAGGGTTGAGAATTGAGGGTTGAGGGTTTAGGGTTTAGGGTTTAGGGTTTAGGGTTTAAGGGTTGAGGGATTAGGGTTGAGGTGGTTTAAGGGTTTAGGGTTAAAGGGATAAGGGCTTGAGGGTTGAGGGTTGAGAGTTGAGGGTTGAGGGTTGAGGGTTGAGGGATTAGGGTTTAAGGGTTGATATTTGATGGATTAGGTTTTAATGTATAGGTTTCAGGTTTGAGGGTTTAGGGATAGGTTTTAGGGTTTAAGGTTTAAGGGTTGAGGGTGTTGGTAGATGGTCAATTCTCCCCTTGAGATTCCTGCATAGCTCAACTGTCTCCTATGGATTTGTTAACTCTAGTGGTTGTATCAGACATTAATAGGTTGACCTTTTGATGTAACAACAATCATGGGGCCAATAATTGGTGTCACATCCAAGTTCCCTATAGAATTTTAATCAACTTGGGTTGATCTTGATAGTGGAATACTATGGAAAAAAGAAAAGGACAATATAAAAAGGTTAGTGCTAAGAAAAAAGTTATTCAACAAGTCCCAATCAAATCAAGTGATGTGTTGTTGCAAGAAACACCCCTGCCAATCGACACAAAATTGATATATCTAAAAGAGAAGATGATTTTTTAGTTGAGAATGTTGACAAAGAAGAATACCACATTATGAGTGAATATGAACATGAAGGTTCTTCTATCTCAAGAGTGCCTCTATTTGATGGCACAAATTTATCTTTTTGGAGTATTAGGATGGAGTCTTACTTGAATTCTTTGGAATTTGGTGTATGGACATCAATAGAGAAAGGTTATATATTGCCTTCAACACCTCCTTCTACGGTTGATGAGAATAAGGCGTATGAGTGAAATGCAAAGGCCATGGATGCCATTCTTTATGGTTTGAAAAATGAGATCCTTGTTAAACTCATGCATTCTAAGAGTGTAAAATATGTTTGGGAAAAGTTAGTCAGTATTTATCAAGGTGATGTAAAAATCAAGGACTTTTACATAATTGAAAGTAGTTCTGAAAGTACTAGTGATGAGAAAGAAGAAACTCTAGTCATGGCTGATGTTGTATGTTCAAAAGAAAAATAAAAGGATAAATGTGACAATATTTTTGATAAGGATCAACAAGATAAAGAAAGTGAAGTAGACCTTGAGAGTGAACTAATTTATGCCCTAGATGAGATCAAGAAACGCAGAAGGGAGAATCAAAGATTAAAGTTGCATCTTCAAGAAAAAAAGGAGTCTAAGGCCAAAACACTTTCAACCCTTGAAGAAGCAGAAAAATCGATCATAGATTTGAAGGTACAAGTTGTAAAAGTTAAGAAAATAGAAGAAGTCATAAATCAATTTAAGGAAAAAGAGGTTGATTGTGAAAGATATGAATTAGAGATAGTTTCTTTGAGAAAGGATCTAGAAAAGGCATCTTCCAAGTTACACAAGAATATTCAATTTGAAAAGAGCACTAAATTCTTAAATGAGATGTTGAGCAAGAAAAAATATCACAAGGATACTATTGGTTTAGGCTTTGAAAAAGGGCAGAGTTCTAAGGTTAGAGAAACTCTTAGGAAAAAAATAGATCTAAACTATCATTCTACTACTCCTAAGACTGAAGACAAGAAGAAGACTGTTGAACATAATCTGGCACAAGCAAACAAGAACAAGTTTAGAAGATCCCTTCATTTAGGATAACATCAAATGACCAGGTTTTCAAATTCTTTTCATGTTATGAATTTCATCATAGAGCAATAGAGTGTTGGATGCATGCAAGAAATAATTCTGATTGGAACAAGAATCAAAGTTATTAGAGGTTGTTAAAGAAAAATTACAATAATGCATGTCATAAATGTAACAAAGTTAGTTACAAAGAAAGAGATTGTAGGACACATGAAAGTGCCTATGGATTGTTAAGCTAGACTATAATAATTTTTTTCCTATTGTTGGTTACAAATTCATATGCTATAGATGCAATAAGTTTGGACATAAAGCACAACATTGTAGGAGTAATTTATGAAACCATTTAGTCATCACAAGAAGACAAACACTATGAAAGTTTGGAGGAGAAAACTAGAGAAAGAGAAGAAAGAACCTAGGCTTATGTATACCGCACAAGAGATATCCATCATTGCATAAAGAGTAGCATGAGTTGAGGGGGAGATTTTTTTTATGTACCATTCAAACCCCATAGAAAACAAAAAAGAGGTTGTGTCTCTAGAGTGATAATTTGGTAACATGGTACCATTAAGTTCATGTGGAGATTCATGGATAGAGAGAAGTCATTTTTTAAATATTTTAGATGTCATACTTAATTAAGTTTGTTTATGTATTGGTAAGAATTTGCAGGTGTTGAGAAGAGAGATTCCAATATAGTGATATGCATTAGTTTCATTGTTGGTGTTTTTTGGTGGAAGTGTTAGAAAAAGTGATCTACATTCTTGACTGATTCATACTTTAATGCAATTGTGATGGTAGTTATATTGGTGGTTTTCATGTATCGTTAACTATTTTCAAGTGATCAAGGAACTTGTTTTGGATATCACAATCAGAGTGGTAGAGTCATTGTTTTGTTTGGGAAGTGATAGTGAAAAATGATGTTTGGCCAATGTCACTATGGTAGATTATAGGTTTTCTCAATCATATGATGTTTGTGTTGGCAACACAAGGGTAGACAACTGAGAGGGGGGGTGAATCATTTTTCACATAATTTCAAACTTATTAAACTTATTAAGCTTTATTCTGAGATCTGATTAATAATAGTGAAAGCATGAATCGACAACACATCAAAAACACACATAACACAAAGATTTTTGCATGGAAACCCTGTTAGGGGAAAAAACATAGTGGAGGTTAATCCACAAGTTATACCATGTTAAAAGTATAAGAAGAATATATGAGGAATGCACATGCATTCAGGCACACTACCTAGAGCTCATTGGTCAAAGGAAGACTCACTGTCTTACATAAAATATTCAGATTAAATCCATTTGAAGAATTTGAATTGAGAAATTAGCATCTGCTAAAGCCTGAGTATAGTTTTGGTTAAGCACATGAACACTTCTTCACTTTCTTTCACTCTTCTTCACACTCTGCTCTACCTTCAAATGATCTGAACCTTTTTCACACATAGCACTCACACACTTCACATTTCACATACATACCAAATAAAGAAAAAAACACTTATATATATCCGCAATAAGTAATTACATTGCTTCATGTCGGCTTCAACAAAATAATAGAATGAATGCAAACTGTCGGCCCAAAACAATAAAGATTATCAATGCACATCAACCAAGGTCAGCCACAACATAGTAGAGACACAAAACAATGTTCTCAAACAAAAAACACCTTCAAATATTCTTCCTCAAAGATCCACAACATGCTTCAAACAACTTGTCGGCCATGAACATGAAAAACATGAACATGCAAGAGAAAATCTTGGATCACGAGCGCAATGATCAATGCAAACATGTAAAAAAAATAGAACATGATATAGAAACATCCATGAACACCATAGTAACATACATAACAACTCTGATTATCATATACATGTTATCTTTTTCCATGAACACCATTTGTAGTAGCAAAATAGTTGTTAGAACACAAAAAATTATAACTTGCTCAAATCTTCATGCACACCTCTAAAATTTTTGGATTAGAAACTAGATAGGCTTGAAAAAAAACCTTTAATCCAAAACACCTCACTATCAACATAGTGAACTTTCTACCAAACTGATCTTGACAGCTTCACAAACAACCTGTAACATATTTTATTACAATTTTCTCAATATCCTCGACATATACAATCTTAAGGACATTAATGCTAATCATGTTGACATCAATGACAACCACATATAAGAAACACAGCCATAAAATCCAAAAATCTCCCCCTTTGGCATTGATGGAAACACATAATGTGAAAAAAACACCATCAACTCAACTAACTCTTCTTCCAACAATCTCCCCTTTACAGATTGCTCTTCTTCTCCCTTAGTTCTCCAAGAGTTTTTCACATTACTCTTCTCCCCATTTGACATCAATGGAAAAGGTACACAAGCTCTGAACCACATATTTGAATCATCTGACTACTCCCCCTGAGTAGCAACCACCACAACATTAATCTGAATCAAGATATGACTATGAATGCATAGACTGATGCAAAGACTATGCATCTTAGTTCTGATTAGGAGGGGTAATCGCCCCTAAGTTCCCTTTAATATACTCAAAAGTATCCTTGGGAAAAGGCTTAGTGAAGATGTCTGCAATCTATTCCTTGGTAGGCACATACTCTAGTCCGACTTCCTTATCACACACCTTATCTCTCAAAAAGTGGTACTCGATAGATATATGCTTGGTCTTTGAATGCAACACCGAATTCTTAGAAATGTTTATAGCACTTGAGTTATCATAGAATATGGAAATAGGTTCATCATACAAAACTCTGATATCTTTGAACATCTGCTTCATCCACAATACTTGAGTACAATTTTTAGCAGCAACAATATATTTTTCCATTGCAGTAGACAAAGATACAACATTTTGCTTTTGCTTAACCATGAAATCGGTTTCTTTCCCAAGAAAAATGTGCCACCACTAGTACTTTTCCTATCATTCACATCTCTTGCCCAATCAACATCAATAAAGGAACTTAAAGTAAGATCATCATCTTTAGGATACCACAGGCCAAAATCAACTGTTCCCTTCAAGTATCTAAAAATTCTCTTCACATCATTCACATGAGGTTCCTTAGGAACGTCTTGAAATCTAGCGACAATGCATACAACATTCATGATATAAGGTCTAGTTTGAGTCAAATAAAGCAATCCACTAATCATTGATCTGTATCTAGTCTGATTTTCCTTCGAAGAATCATCATCTTGTGTCAACTTACATCCGATCACCATGGGTGTACTGACTAGTTTTGAATCTTCCATAGCAAACTTCTTTAGCAATTCTCTCACATACTTGGACTGGGATATAAAGATCCCTTTATCTACCCGAGTAATTTGCAATCCTAAAAAGAATTTCAACTCTTCAATCATTGACATCTCAAACTCATTTTGCATCTCATTAGCAAACTTCATGCACAAACCATCATCTCCTCCAAAAATGATATCATCAACAAATACTTTCACAAATAAATCTTTATCATTATCAATCTTGAAATATAGATTACTATCAGCAGTACATTTGTTAAATGCAAGTTTCAACAAGTACTTATCCAATTAGGCATACCAAGCTCTAGGGGCTTGCTTGAGTCCATATAATGCTTTCTTCAACCAAAAAACCATATCTCCTTGATCAGTCAATTGAAATCGACCAGGTTGCTCAATATACACCTCTTCCTCTAATTCACCGTTTAGAAATGCAGATTTGACATCCATCTAATAAAATTTGTAGTTTTTGTAAGAAACATAAGCAAGAAACAATCTCACAACTTCAATTCTAGCAACATGATCAAAATTTTCTTCAAAGTCAATTCCTTCCATTTGAGATTATCCTTTTCATACCAGTCTTTCTTTGTTTCTGATAACTTCACCTTGTTCATTTAGTTTGTTTCTAAAGACCCATTTAATTCCAATTACATTTTTGTCTTTAGGTCTAGGAACAAGAACCCATGTATTCTTCTTCTTAATTTTCTATAGTTCTTCTTTCATTTCTTCAATCCAATATTCATCTTTGCATGCTTCATTGATATTACTTGGCTTAGCCTTTGAAATTAAACAATATTCTTTTGCAATTCTTCTCCTAGTCTGGACACCTTTGTTCTTATCTCTTATAATATGATTTTTTGAATGATTTAATCTCACATACCTTGGAGTCTTAGAGTGTTCTTGAATTTTAGGCTCTTTTGATCTCTCTTATGTAATTTCACTAGTCTCTCCTTCTTCTTGATCTTCTTGATTCACCGGAACGATCTGAACTTGATTTGAAGTGTGACTCTTGTTTGTACTATCATTTTGATCATTAGAATCATATCCACAAGTTTTGGAGGGTCTAGCAATGTCTTCATCAACCTTAAAATTTGCAATTTCAACCATTTTATTCAATCTCTTGGTGTAGCACCGGTAGGCCTTACTCTTAGTAGAATAACCAAGAAAGATTCCTTCATCACTTCTAGAATCAAACTTTCCTATATCTTCATCTCTCCTGATATAACGTTTACTCCTAAAGATTTTAAAATATCTAATAGTAGGTTTATGACCAAACCATAGCTCAAAAGGAGTCTTACCAGTATTAGCTTTGGTTTGCACCCAGTTAAGGATATAAACACTAGTACTTAGAACTTCTCTCCAATGGATATGAGGGATGTTTCCTTCCAACATCATAGTTCTAGAAGCATCTTGAACTGTCCTATTTTTTCTTTCCACAACTCCATTTTGTTGAGGGGTCCGTGGTGCAGATAATTGTCTCTTTATCTCATATTTTTCACAAAAACAATTAAACTCATCGGAAGTGAATTCACCACCTCTATTTGATCTCAGACACTTAATATTCAGACTTGTCTCTGTCTCAACCATAG